>CM051390.1:17308700-17833700 GCA_028015245.1 Cardamine occulta
CTTCAAAGACAGAATTTTGCATTGAAAGAAACTAAGAAAGAAGACAAACTTTTATTTAAAGACTTAACTACCATAGAAGATCTAAACATTCGTGCACATTTTCAAGCTATACAACAAGAAACCTTAAGGAAAAGAGCCGATCAAGAAGCTCTAGCTACATCTGCTACATTTGGACAATATTTTAGTGATCTTGGTGGATCGGAAAGTGATTTTCAAAATTATTAAGTCACTAGTTTATGTTGTGTTAAGTTTGTTTTCTTTCAACTACAAATTTATTTTCAGTTTTTATTTTTAATTTCATGTTTTAGTTATGTTTTTTAAAAATTTATCATCTTTCATGTAATTTGTATTTTTAATTTAATATATGTTTTCCTTGCATGTTATAATAATCAGATAACCAAAATTTAAATATAGTTATATATAAGTACACAAATAAACACATAATTTTGTTTTAAGTATAAAATAAATACATATACAAAATTAAATGATTATATTGTAAATAAAAAAGTTTTTCTTTAAAAATAGAGGAATGAACAGTGTTTCTCTATATTTAGAGATGTACGGTTCATTTCTCTATTTCTAGAACAAGATATAAAGCACCATTGGAGATAAAAATAAAATAACCTATACGATTTGTGAACTTGCTAATGCTGATGTATACGATTCCTCGCACTCACAAGCCTTATCAGTATTAATGGGCCTGGGTGGGCTTTTTAAAGCCACAAAAATTCTCCCGCGCAGGACAGGGAATCATTATTAATTTATTCTCCCCAAAACGAAAACATTTTTAATTTCATTTTTGAACAAAATGAGTTCGAGCGTAGCTGAAGCAAATCACACGGAGAAGGAAGAGTCACTGAGACTAGCGATCGCTGTTTCTCTACTACGATCTAAGATCCAGAAGCGTCAATCTTCTTCTTCTTCTACTACTTCCCGTTGCGATGCTCCCTCTGAATCTGATGCTCTTCACTGGAAGCAGAAGGTGAACTTCTCGATTTATTTTTGTATTTGGGTTTAATTGCTTTCTCGTTTTTTTTCTCCGCGAGTAATCTGATTTCTCTTTGGTGAAATCTGCTACTATTGTTGCCTCTTAGAATTTCTAGAGCTTGATTTCGATTTCTGGTAATCTTCTAACATAGTGGGATTTTTCGATTTTGAAATTAGGCTAAAGAGAGGAAGAAAGAGATGATCAAACTCCAGGAAGATCTCAAGGATGCTGAAAGTATTTTCTGTCTCTCGTAAACTTTGTCAATTTCGTTTCTGGATTTATTGATTCTTAAATGTAAAGACTGCAAGCTATTTATGGAACTGATTGATCTTTTATTAATGCATATTTGTGTCATTTAGGTGCTTTACATCGTGATTTATTCCCAGAAAATGCTACTTGCAAGTGTTATTTCTTTGATAATTTGGGAGAATTCAGCGATAGGCGGATTGGAGAAGCCTCTGAACCGAGATATAACGATGTCCTTCGTCGTAGATTTCTCAGACTAGGTCTCTTACTCATGCTTATATTCATCAATGTTCTAGTTTGAGAGGTTTGAATTCTCTTTTGTTACCTTTTTGTTTCTGGTTTTAACTTATCAGCTTTTGTCGTCATTTTATCACTAGCGAGGATAAGGGGAAGAAGGAAATCAACTCGGCCATCTCAAAGATTGCGGATCTCAGGTTTTGTTAAGGGTCTTCTTGGCCTTTTTCACTGTTTATTAACTCCCAGTTTCAATTTCCTTAATGCATTATACTACACCATACCATAATATGACCTAGATGTGCTATTTAAGAGAATGAAACAAAAAAATATAGTGCACAGAAAGCACCATCAGTTCATCTGCTCGGACTCTTTTTTATTTGAGTTGAAACTTTGGTGCAGAACCGGAATATGAAGAGGAAGCAGAGCATCTAAGGATATCTATAGATTTTCTCCTGGAACTGTCTGAAGCAGACTCCAATGTTAGCCTTTGTTGCTTAAGCTTTTTCTGGTTATATGCACTCTTAGATACTTTGCAATTTTAACTCTCTTCTTATATTCTACAGGCCTCTAATTTCAGCAATTGGTCACATCAAGCTGTAGAGTTCATATTAGGTAAGATATTCAAAATTCCTGAGCTGTATTTAAATCCTGAGCTGCAATTCCTTTTATTTGCATATGAAACAAACGTGTATTATTGTTACTCTTCTTCCAATAATACACTCTTTTTGGCAAACTCAAGCTTCACTGAAGAAGCTGATATCGATGGGGAGGAACTTGGAATATGTTGAAGAATCTATCAGTTCCATGATTACACAGTTGATCACAAGGATGTGCATTCCCTTTAAAGGAAATGGTAACTTGAGCAGTTCAATAATGATTCTAACTGTGTCTTTCATTTCAGTTTATCATTTTTAACATTTGTTTTTGTGTACTATCTGTTATAGTGGTGAAACAACTAGAAACAAGTGTTGGATTTGTCCAACATTTGATCCGTAAACTGGGAAGTGAACCATACCTTGGACAGCGTGCAATATTTGCCATTTCTCAGAGAGTATCCATTTTAGCCGAAAACTTGCTGTTTATGGACCCATTTGACGAATCATTCCCAGAGATGGATGAGTGCATGTTTATGTTGTAAGTGTTTCATATTCTAATGAGGTAATGTGTTTCTATGATACTTACGGCTGCTTAGCTTTGATTATATTGTCCTATGAATCTGCAGGATACAGCTAATTGAGTTCTTGATATGTGACTATTTGTTACCCTGGGCAGAGAATGAAACATTTGAAACTGGTAAAATAACATTAAATATGGTATTGATTATATTGTCCTATGAATCTGCAGGATACAGCTAATTGAGTTCTTGATATGTGACTATTTGTTACCCTGGGCAGAGAATGAAACATTTGAAACTGGTAAAATAACATTAAATATGGTATTGATTATATTGTCCTATGAATCTGCAGGATACAGCTAATTGAGTTCTTGATATGTGACTATTTGTTACCCTGGGCAGAGAATGAAACATTTGAAACTGGTAAAATAACATTAAATATGGTATTTGTTATACTTGATCAACAAATCAGAGTGGCGCAGCGGAAGCGTGGTGGGCCCATAACCCACAGGTCCCAGGATCGAAACCTGGCTCTGATAGAAGTTGCTATTTTTTTTGTTTTTTCCTGTTTAAAAGCACTTTTTCCAGATGATAATAGTTTCCTATCTGGGCCCGACACAACTATAATTATGATGACACAAGCCACAAGGAATCACAAAAGATTCTGAGATTAGTTGTGTGTGATCTGCAGTTGTGTTTGAGGAATGGATAGCATCAGTAGTACATGCGAGGAAAGCAGTGGCGGCTTTGGAAGAAAGAAACGGTTTGTACCTTCTTTACATGGACCGAGTCACAGGGGAATTAGCTAAACGAGTTGGTCAGGTCACATCTTTCCGGGAGGTGGAGCCAACCATTTTGGACAAACTCTTAGCCTACCCAGAATGAGACCTTTCCAGGTTAGTATCTACCCTTCAAAAACATTTTGTACTTTGGAACCTTTTCGGTAGTTCATCAAAGAGTAGTGTGTGAAAGCAAGTTGCTTGACTTTGACTTAAAGGTAAAAGAATAGTTGATTCTTTAATCATACAATTGTGGAAAAAAGTGAGAACTTCAAAGACTTAAATCGTCGTCGGCATTCACCTTTGGAACTTTGGTTGATGATTATCGCTCTGTGATATTGGACACGTAGTTGTTTAGCGAGTCAAATCTTGGCTCCACATGGGATAATAATGTTTTGTCTTATCATCTCATTTTCTCAATCAACCCACCAAATCTTATTTAATATAATCCAAAAATACAAATATCTTCTTTAACTACTCCAAAGCTTCTTTATAATCACAGCATAGGGCCAAAGCCTTATCTTATCTTAGAGCAGAGATGGGTGATATCAACCGCTTACTCATCGCATCGATCCTCTTACTCCTGTTCTTGTCTCAGTTCCTTCTTTTGTGTTCAGGTGATAGCGATGACAAAGCTGGTGTGACGAGGAAGCTTGGAGTATTCATAAGGAAAAGGCTAACATCCAGGAGCAGGCCTCGCAGCACATCTGCTTCCGCAACACTTTTGTCAGGCTCCTTCCATATGATTATTTCCCTTGCCTCCTCTCTCCTGCTCTCTCTCCTTTTTTAGGTTTCGTCTCTATGTTTGGTTTGTTTTCTCCTTTATATTTCCCTACCAGAATTGATGTAGTAGGTAGTAACACGCCTCTGCGTTTCTAATAAACTCATATAAGTTGAGTTATACGTAAGCGTATATGTGTACAACTTTAATGCTTGAGATTGTGAGCTCTACTTTTGGTTTTGTTCAAGGTGATCAAACCAAAGAAAATACTTGTTCCATTTACTTTTTGCACAGCTGCTCTATTACAGAACATCATTTTGTCTATGAAAATCAAATCCTCATGGCTTGTATATAAAATCTCTCGTCATAGAGCCTCCAATGACCATACCTCTCCATCTGAACCACATCCCCTGACCTTGGCACATACACATCTGGCTTCTTCACCTCCTTAAGCCATTTCAGCCTTGACACATTGTTTGCAATTTCACGGCTTGACAAATGCACACAACCAAACAAGTCCAAGTGCTCTAGCTTCGGACAACCCTCACATACAGAAGCGAGTCCCTTGACATATAATCTAGAGAATTGAATCTCCAAATGCTCTAGATTGATCATGTGTTTTCCAGTCGCATCAGCTTCTGTGTCTCCATCTTGAGGACAAGCGCTAAATACTCTGTAGGAACAGAGCCAATGTGCTGAAAAGAATCTGACCAATCCATAAGATTCCGTTTCAGTGTCCTGAGATTAGGACAGTTTCTACCAATCATCACAAGAGTGTCGTCAGATATCTCGTGACAATAACTGATATCGAGTTCCTTTAGACTCCTGCAACGAAACGCTATCTTCGTCATAGATGCATCTGTCACGTTAGGGCTGCTTCTTATGGCGAGAACCTGGAGATTTGGGCACCTAAGAAAGTCCAAAATCAGACTCGAATCCATCAAAAATTCCAAAACATACGAAACCACTAACTTGATCATTTCACCAGTGATAAGAAAAATACTTTACCTATCGGCCACGTAAGAGAGCGCGTGGTCGCTGCAATGGCGGACACGGATCTCAGTGAGACCTCCGTCGCTCCAATCAACGACTGATCGGAGCATTGAGTCTATTTTTCGCTCAAATTCAGGAGACCACCAGTTAATCGACTCGGGATATGAATCGAACCATGGCTCCAGATCGAAGATAGACCAGAGATACGGATCTCTGCAAACGGTTAGCCACGATTTTCTGACGAACATCGGTCCGGTCCATCGCTCCTGAATTGTGAGCCTTGAGATGATGTTGATGAGTATCTTGTTTCGTCTCAAGATTGGTTTTTTTTTGTGTTCGGTATGATTTTAAAAGTTACACAGAAACGTGTCTCTTTTGACACGTGTCGATATTTTAGACCGTTGATTTTAGTCCTTGACTTTTGGATCACTTTCATAGATTTGTATAATGCTGACACATGTACATGTACAAATGTCACGTTGGTAATACGCCACCTCAAGAATGGAGAAAGGATAAGGTTTGAAGTTTTCAAGTCACAATTGGATATGTTTTCAACGGAGAAGATAAGTAAACAAAGCAGCTAAAATTGATGTGAAGGTGAAGCTATATTACAAAGATACATCGAGGAAGAAAAATAGGTATTTTCTTCTTATTAGACTTTGAGAGCTGCGACAGGTTCTTGCCACGAAATTTTCCTTTTATTTGAACCGTTTCCACCATTCCTACAAGACGATAGCTTCAGATCTTTCTGCTGTTGCATCTCGATGCTACTATTCATACTCTTATATTCTTCCATTTTCATTCTCTCTTGATTATTATTATTGTTCACTACTTCTGTTTCTTCCTCTTCTTCTCCCTACAAATCAATTTAAGAGATGGTCAAAGACTCAAATGGGTTTGCAAAGAGTAAAAAGACATGTTTGGTTTCTTTTTCCATCACATTGAAAGATGTATGTACTTACAGATATCTGGTTTAAATCAAACAATGGAACTTTTTTCTTAAGACTGGTTTTGGTTTCATCGTGAACATTTCCGGAGTGGTTTAAGTCAGGAAGAGAAACATGTTTAGTTTCCACTTCACTTCTCTTATTAGGAGACACTTGCACTCGGATCTTCTTCCCACCATTTGATCCTCCTCTGACCTTTTTGATATCGTTTGGCTGGTCTTGACTCAAATGTCTGTATCTCCGGCGCAAAAATCTGATAAAAGGTTAAACGAACATTTGAGAAAAATATCAAGGACTAATGATATATATTGTCAAGGATTGTAAAGTATCTATACCGGACTTCAGCCATTAGTGTTGCCTTTTTTTCTCGCATTGTCTGTAACTTTTTCCTCGTAGCTTCAGTTTCCTTGTGTAAGTAATCCAACAAACAACAACACACGTTAATGAGTGCTAACACAACCAAATGATCTTAAAGAAAGAACACAACAAGGTTCTCATCCTAAAACTATGATTAAGATTAGAAACATTGTTTTGGTCATTTTAAGACTAATATAGAGATTTGCAAAAACTACACATGAAAAAAAACAGAGGCTTTATGTTTTTCTATTTAAAAGATAAAGTTAATCCATTTTTCCAGGTTTTTGGAGCAGCTTTGAGAACAGATCAAGGTGAAAGAAAAAAAAAACAAATCTTTGAGCAAATCCATAAGTTAAATTTACATTCTCAGATCCAGAGAAACAACTAGACCAGACCCAGGAACTGAAACTTGATCTAAACTCAGGAAAAAAGAAAAGAAAAAAGGAGTTCGTACCATATGCAATTCTTGATAATCTTGCATAAGGCTATGATGTCTAAGCCTGACTTTTGGATCTTCAAAAGGATTAGTGAAATCACCGTGAGTTGGATTCATCATATGAACACAAGATTATGTAATTACAGAATCACTGAAGGAGAGAGGTAAAGAGATGAAAGGCAGAAGAAGAAAAGAGAGAGATGAGAGAGAGATAGGAAGGTTCTGGGTTTCGTGTAGTATTCTAATATCAATCTGAGGAGAAGTCAGAGAAGGACAAAGAAGCAGAAAAGAAGGACACATCATGTTGTTGTTGTTGTTGTTGTAAGAAGAGAAAAGAAAAGAAAATAAAATTAAAAAAAGGCAAAATTTGCTTTTTTGGATGTGAGTGTGTTGGGTTGAGACAGCAGTGATGAAGATGGAAGCAGACTTGTGCAGGAAAGAGGGTAAGTGTGGGAAATGACTTCTGCACTAAATTGTGGTGTTGGGTCAAGGAAAAAGCAACTTCTCCTTTCTTTCTTTCTTTTTTTTTTTTTTTTTTTTTGAATTTTTCAACAACCTTTATTTTAAAGGGTTTAGTTGGAGAATTCTTGAAGAAACAAACCTCTCGCTTTGTTTCTTGTGTTCCATTGTCGTCTGTAAATATAAGTTTTATCTTTCATTCAACTGGGTCCATTGAAAAGAGACCGATGAGAAGAATATGGAGGTTGAAATATACATTTCAAGACTTTATTATATTACTCAAGAAAAGTCAGATGGTGGAAGAGAGAAAAAAAAAACACTAGAAAAGATTCGCCTTTAAACTATTACTAACGTTGCAGAAAACTCTGCCTTGATTTCTGGAAACTGGTGCTGTTTTTTTTTTCCAATGGTTTAAAATCCATATTAAATTCCCATCTCATCACATGCATTCCATTTACTCTTCTTTAAATATCACATCCCAAAAAAAAAAAAAACTTTTGAATTTCCTAAAGGCAATAACTTTTTGCATTTACATCGATGATTCTTGTGTGTTTAATGCATGGATGACCCATCAGCTGATACAATAGTGAAAGGTTGGTCACAATTAACACACTGCTCTGAGCTCTGTAACGCTTAGCTTCTTCATTTTCACGAGCTTTGTTTTTGATGGTCACGTTTTGATTCATGGAAGAGGAATCCAATGACATATCTTCTCCTATTTATTCTTGCAAATTCTCATCATTGGTATTATAACTTAGATTAATTACATATACATCGTTAAAATTTTGTTGTGTAGCTATTTTAGCGACAATGTCTTCACTTATGATGATGTGTTGTTTGGTTCTGTTGTTTGGTTTGTTATCTGAAGGTAGGGAGATTCTTGTTGGAGGCCATTCTAACATATGGAAGGTTCCAGAATCTAGAGATTAAACACTAAACCAATGGTCATCAAGAACAAGATTCAAAATTGGAGATTCTCTATGTAAGTAGTGAGATTTCACTTTGGTACTTGGCTCTGTTTTGTTTCCTAATAGAATTATTTTGTCTTTTCAACAGTGTGGAAATACTACGCGGAGAATGATTCAGTGTTGCAAGTGAGGAAAAATGATTACGAGAAATGTGACAGATCAGAGCCTATAAGAGGATACAAAGACGGTCACACAAAGATAGAGCTGAAGAGATCAGGTCCTTTTTACTTCATAAGTGGAGAAGAACGGCATTGCCAGAGAGGAGAGAAGCTTCTTGTCGTCGTCTTGTCTCCAAATCATAACAAAAGTGTTGCGGCTGCTCCTGCTCCTGTAAACGCTATAAAGCATATGATCACAAACAAAGGAAGCATCAACGGAGCATGGAGCTTGCTTCTTCTTCTTCTTCCATTAGGCCTTTTGGTCTAGTCTTGTTACCTCTTAGCCAGTTCGGTTCTGTTTCGGTTTGTATTTTTTTTATGTTTTTGACTTATGAAGTACTGAATCTGAGTCATGTTCGGTTTAAGTTTAATGTAATGTTTGATTTCGGTTTGGATCATCAAGATACATACAGTAATCCTATTAGCAAGTGATCGTAGATTTAGTCGTTGAAGGCTCTTAAGTTCTGCTTCCTTATTAGCAATCATGCAGGCAAACGAGAAAACTTTGTGACATTCAAAATTTTGAATCTGTGAAACATATTGATTTGCACTCAAGCCCTCAAGTGAACATTTCCTTCAAAGTTTTATCCTAAACAGAAATTTTTATAATTCCTTTTGGCAATGTTTTTTTTTCTGGTTTGTTTCCTGAAGAGAATATAGTGTGATTGTTTTGGACTATTGCACGACTCTTAATCGTTTACTTGTTCGTGCATAATAATCTGAAAGTTCTAATTGGTTGGATGATCTGGACTCTACGTTGCCATCATCATCTATAGCCTTCCAACAGAACTATGCTTTTAGTATCAGTGGACAACTTCATCTTATTCATAGAAACAATGATACTGATACATCTAGATCCTTCAAGAAAGGGATCCAAAAGGCTTAAATCGATAGGGCGTTCACTAGGTTTCGGTGTTTAGCGTTGGAACCTAATTGGCAATATTTTATCAAAAATTAAATATTTTAAATGTAAAATAATATTATTATATAGTATTTATATTAATATTGACCCACGTAAAATATATTTCTAGCTCCTTGAGTTTGATAATTGATTTACATGCGATCACCGTTGATGCTCAAACAATTCTTATTTTGATTGATAACAACTACTCCAATGTGGATATAAAATTGTAGAGTAATATGTTCACCCTATACAGATCTACATCGGAACTTGATTTAACGATTTATGATTATTATATGTTCACCCTTAAACTCAATGACGTGTTTGAGTTTGCTAACATGTAAATAATTTCCATGAGTTTGAATTTGAATATGTAACATAAGAGAGATGCTATCTCATGTTCATTGGGTTATATATCTTGGGACTTGGAAAACGTTCCACTTCCGAAGAGAGTTAATTGTTTCCGAGTGTTCTCTTTGATCGAAAGTGAACTAAAATCTTTTTGGTTTAAATCACCTTCCGTAATCAACGTCATAGCGGCTATGGAAATGAAGACCGTGTTGGTAAAAATTTCAAGTGAGCAAAACATGGAGCCGAGTATTAGAAGTCAAATACATTATTCTCGGTATATGAGACAAACAAGCCACCAATACCCAAATTATTAAAGAAATATATATTCATATTGCGAGTTTAATATATTTTTATTTAAATAGAAATATTTCCACTTTTATTGAAAAAATCTTCTCTATATCTTTTTTTTCAACCTCTTACAACAATTTTAATACAAATATATGAAATATACATTAATATTATATTAGAATCACATAGAAAATCAGAAATCCTCTATTCCATCGACTCAGTTTCTCTGAATAATCCCAAAAGATTAAGATTTTGATCATCATAGCAGGATAATGATATATATCTACACACATATATGTATACTGTCACAATGTGTGTAGTATAATGTAAAGTATTTTTCTTTGAAAGTAAGAAATTTATTCGTAGATCATGTAGGATTGGAAGAAAGTCCTCTGTCCTCTTTTTGTTAATGAAGAAAATGCACTTCTCTGTTTTAGAGTTAGATACAATCTAAACACTAATCATACCTTTTACCAACTAGGGAAAAATCTAATAATTCTAATGCAAATTCTTTTTTTTTTTTTTTTTTTTGATAAAAGATAAAATTCTAATGCAAATTATATTAATTCTAATGCATAATAAACACATCTCTTGCTAAAGTTATCTCTCGATGAAAGTTCTAAAGTACAATTAAAAGCAGACACAAAGGTGAAGCTTTAGATGATAACAACTCCTTAATCATCATTAGATCATTCTCTGTACCCGTTGAATGCAAAGAGATTGTAGCATTCTTTAAACAATGAGCGTTTTTCAGAATGTAAACCGCAGCTTCAATCTCTTCATGTCTTCCTGCATAGCCTATCCATTGAAGAGTCTCGAGATGAAAGCTCAAGCATTTAGGAACAGAGCTCGTTTCAGAGACTAAACACGGTTGATCCTCGATATCATAGTTGGGATGTCTCTGAAAAACATAAAGGCATTGGATTAGATCAATTCAAAGCTCTTGAAACAGATTTTGCTAAGAAGGGGAATTGTGAGTTTACGTGTTTGAGCTAGAGAGCTGCAGGGCCGGCCCTGATAATTACAGGCCCAGAAGCAAATAATTTTTTTAACTTAGGAAAAAAACGTTTTAATATAAGAGATGCACCCTCAAGAATCGCAGCATGGTCCCCAAGAAACACCCTTATGGTAATTACCAATAGAGCTAAGTGGTATTTTTGGGAAAAAATTGGTCCCTAAAACTAATAAACCTTCTTTGGCCTATTTTAGTTAGGGAAATCTTTCAAAAAATGCAGAAATAGATTTGACAAAAAAGTTGTTGTAGCTTAATTAATTATGACATTATTTGAAAGATCTCACAATTATTTTTTATGTTTTTGGCTTATGAAGTTGTACTGAATTTGAGTCATGTTCGGTTTAAGTTTAATATAATGTTTGATTTCGGTTTGGATCAGCAAGCTACTGTACATCCTAAACTGGAAAAGGGTTTAGGAAAAAGGTTGAATGGTTTATTTTTTAACCCGGTTCGGTTATACACCTCCAATTGAAAACGAATGTTAATCTAAATGGGCCTAATGGGAACTTATATATCCATTAAAGGCCCATTATTTATAGTCGTATGCCTGCCCACGAATTTACAAAAGTTATCTTCGTCTCCGAGTGAGACTGCTCTCTTCCTTATCCTCCACCTTCCAATGCTTTAATCCAGTACTTGTCGACGATGTCGATAACGTACTCAGCTATTTCCTGTAAGTTTCTTCTTCATTGTATCTTCGAACCGACCTCAATGCTCAATATCATCTTTTTATTTTCAGATTGTGATTGATTTTGGTTTCCCAGGGTCAGATACTGGTACACTTTCTGGGTTTCCACCAAAAATTGTACCTTTTGCTATTCAGAGCGTACCCAGGAAACAATTTCTCAATCCTAATCCGTTTTCTAGATTTGGGTTCTCTCCTTCTCTTCAGGTCAGATTCCTTTACTAGTCAGTATCATTCAATTCGTTTCACTCTGCTTCGTTCTTGTTTTGGTTCTTAGAATAAAGACCACACTTTGTTGCTACATATATGAAATATTCATGTAATAGTCTACCGAAGAAGATTGTATACGATAATGGTTTTATTTTCAGCCGTTGATGAAATCCTTGTGTACGGATATGTTGTGTAGGGAAGTAGCATTGAGTTCAGACTTCAGTTAAATTCCAGAGTTGTGCTTAGTAAAGAGCGTCGATCTCTTCCATTGGTTGTGAGAAGTGATCGTCCTCAGAATGAAGACTTACCTAAGCAATACACAAGAAGAGAGAAGAAACCTTTTCCGGTGCCTATTGTGGACTTGAGACGAGCTGCGAGGGAGAGAGTTAAGAACAACAAGGACAAACCTAAGAGACCTCTACCTCCTCCTAAAAATGGTATGGTTGTGAAGAGCCTTGTGCCTCTTGCTTATAAAGTATACAATGCAAGAATCAGATTGATCAACAATCTCCACCGTCTCATGAAAGTTGTTCGTGTTAATGCTTGTGGGTAAATTCTCTTCTTCTTCTCTTTTCTTGTTTCATTTCTGTGTCCGTTTGAGTATGGCATTTTGATGTTGTTTCGGTTGGTCTGTTAGGTGGTGCAATGAGATTCATGTTGGACCTTACGGGCATCCGTTTAAGTCGTGTAAAGGTCCAAATGCCTCTCAAAGGAAAGGTCTTCATGAATGGACAAACTCAGTTATTGAGGACGTTATTGTTCCTCTTGAAGCCTATCACCTCTATGACCGCCTTGGCAAGCGCATCCGTCATGATGAGAGATTCTCGATTGCCCGAGTTCCTGCTGTAGTTGAGCTTTGCATTCAGGGCGGCGTTGAAATCCCCGAGTTTCCAACAAAAAGGAGAAGAAAACCAATAATCCGAATTGGCAAAAGCGAGTTTGTTGATGCAGATGAAACCGAACTGCCTGACCTAGAGCCCCAGCCTCCTCCTGTACCATTGTTAACTGAGTTACCTCTCTCAGAGATCACTCCCCCTTCTAACGAAGAAGAAACAGTCTCCCTAGCGGAAGAAACATTACAGGCATGGGAAGAGATGAGAGCAGGAGCCAAAAAGCTGATGAGGTTGTACAGGGTTAGGGTATGCGGGTACTGTCCTGAGGTTCATGTAGGTCCAACGGGACACAAGGCCCAGAACTGCGGTGCCTTCAAGCACCAACAGCGGAATGGTCAGCATGGTTGGCAATCTGCAGTGCTTGATGACTTGATACCGTCAAGATATGTTTGGCATGTTCCTGATGTGAATGGGCCTCCATTGCTGCGGGAACTAAGAACCTTCTACGGGCAAGCACCTGCTGTTGTGGAGATATGCGCTCAGGCTGGCGCTGTAGTACCTGAGCAGTATAGAGCTACAATGAGACTAGAGGTTGGAATTCCTTCGAGTGTGAAAGAAGCTGAGATGGTCGTTTGATACATTAGAAGATCTTGTATACTTCTTCTTTGTACAAAGTACATACCTCGTCTTGTATAATAACATCACAGGTTTCTACTTGGGTCTTTTGACTTTCGAGGCTTTAAAGTTTTAAGAAAAAATCTACATATAACAATATCCTCCGTTCCACCTTGTGCATATAATATCACCAGTTTTGGCTTTCAAATGAGAAAATCTTCTTGGCCATCAGCAAGGGTAAAAGCGTCATTTGACTCATTTTATTCTTCAATTTTTTTTTTGTTTGTTTGGGTTCTATTTGGTAAAGGCGACACCACTTGTCTGCTCTGCTCGGTTTATTATACCCACTTTGGTCTCTTCTTTTTCGTAGTTTTTGCTCTTAGCTTTCATCTACGGACCCTTTAAATCGTCTAAAGCCATGGATTAGCTTAAGCCTTAAGTAAGTCTCTGTCTTTTCTCTTGTTTCTGCAAGTTCACTTCGATTCGCTTCTTTCTATTTCTATTGGTGTTCCTGCTAGAATTTTTAAGCTTGTTCCGAGCTCGATCTTTAAATTTGTCTCTCTACTATGTGTCGACAACAAGACCTATCATTCATCATTTATTTTTTCCTTTTTGATCAGTTGATGTTTGCTTCGTTTGTGGATCATACTGGTTAAGAGTAATTGTTCCTTCATTTAGCATAATTTGACAACTTATGGCACAAAACAAAGAACTTTTAATTTACAAATTACAACTTCATTTGGTTATGAGTCCTTTGTTACTTGGTCTTTCAAAGATGAATATTTTAGTCTTATTTTGGGATGATTCAGCTTGCTTAAAGATGAGAGTCTGTTAATCTGTGTTCTTTCTTCATCGATTTGAGCAAGTGATCGTGGACTTAGTCGTTGAAGGCTCTTGTGTTCTGGTTCCTTATCAGCAATTATGGCAGGCAAACGAGATAATAATTTTGTGAGGTTAGTGCACACTTTTGTTTAAATAGAGAGATCTGACAATTCAAAATATTTGAATCTGTTGAAAAGTTTTATCCTGATTTGTTTCCTGATAAAATTATAGTGTAATTGCTTTAAACTAAATCTGAAAGTCCTGTGGTCATACTTTATAGGGTGGATGATTTGGACTCAAGGTTACCATCATCATCTATAGCCTTCCAACAGAGCTATGCTTCCAATTTCAGTGGACAACTTCATCCTATTCATGGAAACAATGAAACGTCTAGATCCTTCAAGAAAGGGATCCAAAAGGGTTCTAAAGGGCTTAAATCGATAGGACGTTCACTAGGTTTTGGTGTTTATCGAGCAGTGTTCCCAGAAGACCTTAAAGTATCTGAAAAGAAAATATTTGATCCTCAGGATAAAATCCTTTTGTTTTGCAATAAACTATTTGTGGCGTCATGTATACTTTCAGTGTTCGTGGACCCTTTTTTCTTCTATCTCCCTGTGATTAATGGTGAGTCCAAGTGCCTGGGTATTGACAGAAAACTTGCTATCACAGCAGCTACATTGCGGACTATTATCGATGTGTTTTATCTCGCTCACATGGCTCTCCAGCTCAGGACTGCTTATATTGCTCCTTCTTCCCGAGTCTTTGGGCGAGGTGAACTTGTTATTGATCCTGCACAGATAGCTAAGAGATATTTACAACGTTGGTTTATCATTGATTTTCTCTCTGTACTTCCTGCCCCTCAGGTTGGTTGATATAAGTTTAGATCTTTTCAGTATTTTGTGTGTTGGAAAAAATCATTTGCTTGCTTTAGATTTACATTATTCAATTTGTGTATGTGCAGATTGTAGTTTGGAGGTTCTTGCAAAGGTCAAGGGGATCGGATGTATTGGCTACAAAACAGGCCTTGCTTTTCATTGTTTTGGTCCAGTATATACCGCGATTGCTACGTGTCTTACCTTTGACATCAGAATTGAAAAGGACAGCAGGTGTCTTTGCGGAAACTGCTTGGGCTGGTGCCACTTATTATCTGCTCTTATATATGCTTGCAAGTCATGTGAGTGCATAGCTTCTTTTCTTTATAATTACTTAGCTTTTTTGGTTCAATACTTGTCCATTTTATCATGAGTTATATGAGACTATGGCACTAAAAGTGCAACACCTGTTTTCATCTTCAATTCATTAAGACATGTAATGGAGCTTATTGAGCTTTCTGTTTAAGCCGTCTTTGCTCACATGCAACATGCCCTCCTATCTTAGTTGATGTTGATCAGAAATTCTGATTGTATTAGTTTATTGAGTTGGTTTTGCTTGTGTACTATTCAATAATATTGGCTGATTGGTAAGTGTTATATTGATTGAGCCACTGTTGCATATTTTGCAGATAGTTGGAGCGTTTTGGTATCTTTTAGCGTTGGAACGTAACGACGCCTGCTGGCAAGATGCCTGTAGAAGTGCAGGGAATTGCAGCACAGATTTCTTGTACTGTGGCAATCAAAACATGGATGGCTATGCTGTTTGGAACAGAACCAAGGAATCTGTTCTTCAGTCCAATTGCCGAGCTGACCTCAATGATAATAATCCTTCATTTGACTTTGGGATATATACACAGGCTTTATCATCTGGCATTGTCTCGTCTCAAAATTTCATCGTAAAATATTTCTATTGTTTGTGGTGGGGCCTTCAGAACTTGAGGTAACCTTCTTAACTCCTTTTGTTCTATCACAAATTAGTCAAAAATTAAAGAAAATACTATAACGCAATCACATGTTTTGCTCAAAGTTCTGCGTGTGTGAGTTTCAGATATTTCTTGTTATGAGTTTCAGATAATCAATCATATAGTACTTTTCATTGTTGCACCACAGTACACTTGGACAAGGGCTTGAAACCAGCACATACCCATTGGAGATTATATTTTCCATATCTCTCGCCATATCTGGGTTGATCCTCTTTGCTCTTCTCATTGGAAACATGCAGGTGACTATTTATGGCGTCACAGTAGCTACCACCTTGATCAATAAAAATTTCTTGTTAGCTCTTTCAGTGGAAGCATCATACAATTTTTTCCCCTCTAGATATAAGAACTGTCTAACAACATTTTGCAATCTTGGGACAGACATATCTCCAATCTCTTACCATACGGCTCGAAGAAATGAGAGTGAAGAGGCGTGATTCAGAACAATGGATGCATCACAGAATGTTACCACAAGATCTTAGGCAGCGTGTGAGACGCTATGACCAGTATAAATGGTTGGAGACACGTGGTGTAGATGAAGAGTATCTCGTTCAGAATCTCCCCAAGGATCTACGAAGAGACATCAAGCGACATCTTTGTCTGGCTTTAGTGCGCAGGGTAAGAGCTCTCACTGTTCCTCTTTCAAGTTTCTCATCACTGAACCTTTTGCATATTCAGGACATATTGAAATAATGGTCCATTCCTAACTAAAACTAGATCTTAATGGCATTTTCACCATAATATTAGGTTCCATTGTTTAAGAGCATGGACGAGAAGCTGCTGGATGCGATCTGTATGAGGCTGAAACCATGCTTGTTCACAGAGAGTACATACTTAGTGCGGGAAGGAGACCCTGTAGAGGAGATGCTATTCATAATACGTGGCCGCCTTGAGAGTGTGACAACAGATGGAGGCAGGAGCGGTTTCTTCAACCGCAGTTTCTTGAAAGAAGGAGATTTCTGCGGGGAAGAGCTTCTGACATGGGCATTGGATCCAAAATCAGGTGTAAATCTCCCGTCTTCCACGAGAACCGTGAAAGCTCTGACAGAAGTAGAGACGTTTGCGCTGGCCTCTGAGGAACTAAAGTTTGTAGCAAGCCAGTTCCGGCGCCTACATAGCAGACAAGTGCAACACACATTCAGGTTTTACTCTCACCAATGGAGGACTTGGGCTGCTTGCTTTATCCAGGCTGCCTGGCGCCGATACTGCAAGAGGAAGAAGATGGAAGAGGCCGAGGCTGAGGCTGCTGCAAGCTCAACCACTGGACCTTCATACTCCATTGGGGCTGCGTTTCTTGCGAGTAAGTTTGCGGCTAATGCGCTTCGCACCATTCACAGGAACCGGAACACAAAGATTAGGGATCTGGTCAAGCTACAGAAGCCTCCCGAGCCTGATTTCACTGCTGATTGATTCAGACGCTTATAGACTTGTTTATAGGTAGATATTAAACGATTGAAATTAAACTAATATTGCATGGCTTCAGAGCTGCTTGTACTCTGTTAAATGTATCGTGTGGAAAATAAAACTAGAAAACGAAAGCTGGCATAGTCGTTGGATGGAATAAATGAACGGCTACGATCTTACTTCGGTTTAAGAATTGGGCTTTTTTTTAATTAAGCCCAAAATACAATCACGGCCATATTCTCTGTCCCAAAGTAAAAGCAAAGAAAGTTGCGATTTCGGTGACAGATCAATCAGACTTGGAGAAGACGACGCGAGAGAGGGAGAAGGAAGATGGTTGGCGCGAATCTGAAAGCTGAGACGATGGCTTTAATGGACAAGAGAACGGCTATGGAGACGGAAATGAACTCTATTGTTCAACGTCTCTGTAATCCCGGAGGTCCTGGTCTCTCCGGCAATCTCATCGACTCGGAGGTATTGTATCTGCGTCCCTTCTCTTCTCTAGTCATTAACCGAAACATTTACTTATTTTTCTCCTTTGATTCGTTTGCTTATGATAGAGATTTCCTCGGGAAGATATTGACATTCCGATGGTGAGAGCTGAGCGGCATCGTCTTGCTGGTACTTTCTCTTTTTTCTTTTGTCTTGTGCTGAATTATTCCAAACCTAGGGTGAGATTAGAAGGAATCAAGCTTGATTTTTGTATTTGTTAGCATTTCCCATAGAGTGGATGTATAACTTCTACAGTGAACCAATTGTTAAGTTTTGCACTGCCCCTTCCGCTTCGAGTTGGTTTTTTTCTCTGAAATAGTTTCTGCTTCCACACAGAGTTGAGGAGTGAGCACAGCGAGATAACTGAGAAGATAAATGTGAATATTCAAATTCTTCATTCAGTGAGGCCTACAAAAGATTCAGGTATGACTGAAGATAAAGCTCTAAGCTTTGTTTGGGTTAATCATTCACTTTGATTCTGGTTCTTTGTTTATGCTGTGACTGTTAGGTACTCACTGAAACATTTTATTTACTTTGAAACCTTATTCATGACGTGGGTACATAACTTATGAGTAGGAAATGATGCAGGTCCAGAAGAAACAAGCTTGTCAGGTCAAGTGGCTTCTTTATCTTCCCCCATACAGACATCTGGCTTCATTGTTACTTCCCGTGCCATGGATGTGGATGTGGTTACTAGTATTCCTTTTGCCATGGTTGATGAGATAACCGAGTCATCTCCAGCAGCAGAGGATGGATTACAGCTTGGAGATCAGGTTGTGAAATTTGGTAATGTGGAGGGTGGTGAAAATCTGTTGCAAAGGCTTACTGCTGAAGCTCAGTCTAACCGGGGACAAGCAGTTTCTGTTCAAGTAATGAGGCAAGGTGCAAAAGTCGGTTTATCTGTGACACCCAGGATATGGCAAGGCCGAGGTCTATTGGGGTATGTACTGATACTGCTTATACATTTCAATAGTTGATCTATTCACAATAAAGAAGGAAAAACATGTCTTCCTATCAACTGATGAATTGTTAACTCTTTCTCATATGATCTTCTTCTATTGCAGGTGCCATTTCCGTTTGGTATAGCTGCATATGCTTCCCTGGATTATCATTTGGAGACCTGGATATGGTGGTGGAAGCTTCTGTCCTGCAAGGTTGGTGGGTGATTTAGTAGGTGTGCAAGTGTTTGCAAATTAGAGTGAACAGTATCTTTCATCTTTGTACGGAGAACCCAACTAAAAAAAGCATTTGGTCTGTAGCTGATAAGATATTTAAGAGGCTTTATTACTCATCCTAACAATGGTTTATGTGATGGATTAGAAAAAGGATAATAGAAATCTCAATCATTGAGTTTTTTACCCACTTCGTTGGAACTTAATAAAATTAAGCAGTTGATGATCACCGCACTAAGAATTGTTGGGGGGTGGTGGTGAACTCGACGTCATATGTTTCATTTAGAATGATCTCATGAATTTTTATATATTTATATGTAATCAAGTGAGAGATTTTGTTGTTTTGTATATGTGACAAGTTTTGATTTTACTACATTCTGTTCCCACTGCTTAGCACATAACAAAGACATGATTCCACCACCAAAAACGAGACTTGAGTTAAAGATAAACGGATGGTGTTAGATTTTTCTGTCGTATTAGTAGAAACTTATTTTATGTAATTTCGTAGTAAGCCCTCGTTCTAGGGCATAACAAGTTTTGCTATCTAAATACAAGAACGCTTATTTTTCCTCTCAGCTTTTAGAAACTCTCGAGTTTGAGATTAAGCTTGTTTCCTGAGTCATTGAAATTGTTGATATGTTAGGTTTGGTACTTCTAAGTACATCGTACATCGAATGTTTTAGTTAAATGAAATAGTTATAGCACCCCATGTTTCCAAACCGGATGATCTCTGCACAAAAAGGGTTATCACTGATGAAATAACATTGGCAAGGCCAGTTCATGATGTCAAGTTAGAGTTCAAGCTTATCTTGCTTGTGTCTATCTGCATTCTTTTTTACTGACGAATATATTCCTTACTGTCATTTTTTGTGGTGTGTATGTTCAAGGAGGTTGTATGAACTTTGAACTCCTTTTGCTTCCGGTGCTTTGTCCAAACACGCGAGGACGTGGCCTACAAATCTGAGCAAAAGGCAGGCCTTCAGGTTCTTGCTATGATTCTGGTTCACCCTGTTTGGCTTATGGAAGTATCTTTGACCAAGTGTCTCATAGGCTTAAGCAGCTGTGCAAAACGAAGCGGAACGTGTGCCCTGATAAGCGTGCCGTTCTCTGTATATTCCTACATATGCAACAAACACGGGAAGTGAGAATCATATGAGTTATCTAAACGAATAAAAAAGAAACTAAGCAAGATGGTCAGTCATGTACTCACAGTTTCCTTCACCATTCCAACCTTGTGTATGGTGCTTAGAAGGTCCCCTTTATCAAATGGCAAAAGGGCTTCAACCCAAACCATTGAATCCTGTTACAGATTTTTAAGAACTAAATTTCTAATATGCTAAAATCATGAACCAAAAAGAAATCAAAACATTTCGATGAAACTGAAACCTTGAGCTTCTCATGAACAGCACTGCAGAAGTCGTCTAGTCCTTCTCCAGTCAGAGCAGATATACAAATAGTATCCCCACTTTTCTCTGCTTCCAGCTTGACTTTTTGAGGATCATCCACTCTATCAACCTAAGGAGTAAAGAGTATCATAGTTCCCACTTTATTTTGCATATACAGCAAGAGACTGGATAGAAATACAATCATAGTTATACACTACCTTATTCCACACGACCAATTTTGGGATTGATGAAACATCGAGTTCAGACATAACCTTTTCCACAGCTTCTATCTGTTACTCTGCCAGTGGGTGGCTAAACATTTTACAAGCATATTATCACCAGGAGGTGAAATTACGATATCTGACTGATTGGCCCAATTTAAGCAGAATTTGAAGATACCAAACCTGATGTCAACAACATGTACCAAAAGAGATGACTCTGATATCTCTTCGAGTGTTGCTCTGAAAGCAGCAACCTACAAGACACACTTTTCAGCCAAGTTACATACCGCGTTAACACAAAGTCCTCTGAAATTTGATTCCACGAGACACTCATGGAAGTATTAACAAACAGATGCAGGGACATGGAGAACATGTCCGGTTAAGCTTATGGTTAAGTTTTAGCCATTAGAACCTTACCAGGGTGGTTGGTAACTTTTGGATAAAACCAACGGTATCTGTGAGAAGGAACTCCTTTCCGTTTTGCATCTGACCAAAAGGAACCCAGAAAAGATATCTATGTCAAAACTCAATACCACATTAGAGCTATCACATGTTAATAACTTAATATCAACATATAAAGTTAAAACACATCACATAGAACATGTCACCCGTTAGGTAAAGTGACTATCAGGGGTCTTTTAGTAGCATATAATATAAGAAACAACTGTCTCCCAAAAAAAAGGAAGGGACTGCAGATCTACTCTTACAACAAATTCTACTGACCTGAACCCTTCTCGTAGTTGGATCAAGGGTCGCAAACAAACGATTTTCGGCGAGAACATTAGCACCAGTCAGTTGGTTCAATAGTGTACTCTTCCCAGCGTTTGTGTAACCAACCTAAAACAACATAGGTATAAAATATTCACATATAAAATGAAGTTTTGGTCAACTCCTACGAGTTTAGCTTATCGTGGTGCACTACTTACCAAAGATACAACAGGAACAGGTATAGCAACACGCCGGCTTCTATACTGCTTTTGATGCTTTCTTACAGATTCCAACTCTTTTTTCAGAACTCCAATCTGACCAATTCAACATGAAAACGTTCAGAATATATTTCTACCCTAATGGACCAATATAGAAAAGCCTAATAAAGAGAGAACTTAAGAAACCACTCATCACAAACTGTGTTACACAACATTTGTTGACATATGAAACGAGAAGCAGTAGCAAAAGAGGCTAACACTGCAGAAATATATATTTTACTTACTTGAGTACGCAAGATTCGCTTATCAACTTCAATTTGTTTTTCTCCCATGCCCTTAACTTGGCCACCTGATTGACGCTCAAGATGAGTCCACATTCTAGTTAATCGTGGTAACTGGTATTCCATTTGTGCTAGAGCAACCTAGAAACAATTCGAAATTGAGCCAATGTTGTAAATGGTTTCTGAAAAGAGCATAACTAAAAGTGTGCTTTCTCTTGCCTGCAAGGCTGCTTCATGAGTTGCGGCCCTTTGATTGAAAATGTCCAAGATAAGGGCAGTGCGGTCACAAACTCTAACATCCCCACCAAAGGCCTTTTCTAGGTTACGCAATTGCCTGAAATTTTATTATATGAAGTAATAAGAAAATGCAACACATGCTCAATTCACATGTTGACAAACTATAGTTGAAACAAACAAGAGTATAAAAATCCTACAGAGTAACAATCCAATGGCTACAATAATAAAATATTAAT
Organism: Cardamine occulta; assembly: GCA_028015245.1. Taxonomy (NCBI): domain Eukaryota; kingdom Viridiplantae; phylum Streptophyta; class Magnoliopsida; order Brassicales; family Brassicaceae; genus Cardamine; species Cardamine occulta. The sequence continues at coordinate 17,331,027 of CM051390.1, forward strand.
CAGCTGAATGACCAAGAAAAACTACAATTTAGTGAAAGAAGAAACATGTTAGGAGACTTCAGCTAAAAGGTATGCAAGAGGCATGGTGGTCTTAATTTAAGAACACATGTTACACAGAAACGTTACCCAGGTGAAAGTTCATCGTCAAAGATCACGGTCTCAACATCCAACGCTTGAATTGCGCTTTTTATTTCTGAGACCTTTCCTGATCCAATGTATGTTCTAGGGTTTGGGGAAGCTAGCCTGTTGTATACCATCAAACAATCATAGACTTTAGCATCCACCATAAAATAGCATGGCAAAAGAGACCACATTCTCATCCCTAGCAATACATAAGATAACTACAAGTACTAACTTTTGATACGTATAACCAACCACCGCAAGCCCAGCAGTGTCCGCAAGCTGTTCTAGCTCCTCAAGGGATTCTTCTATATCAAACAAACACTCTCCATCACCCTTTCTTTCCACACCAACTAGATATGCTTTCTCCTCAAACACCTGGAAAATTACAAATGAAGTTTGCTTCCTTTAATTCTGAAACAGAAAATGCGAACCCAGTCATTTCTAGAGACTATTTTCATGCTTAGGCAAATATTTTCTGCTTTATCCATTAAATGGTGAGGAAGATGATAAAATATAAGGTAAATCAACCTCCTTTCCATTTCTGAGCTTGAATCTATCGTCCAAGCTCTCTTCATCTCCTTTTTTCTTCCTCAACATTTTCGATGGAGCAGTAATCGTTTCCTTGTCAAAATTCGGCTCCTCTTCAGGTACTTCGAGAGATTGAGGGATTTCATTTTCCTCCACAATTTCCTCAAAATCGAGACCATGTTGAACAAGGTTACAAGATAATCTCCACGAATAGCAGTTGGCATGAAGACGAGAGAGTGGACGAGGAAGAATCGAGGGATTGAGATTGGATTTAGGGTTCGCGTGCCACTGAAGTTTAGAAATTGGAAGAGAAGAAAGGTAAAATGAGCTCATGGTGGAGATTGAAGGAGCACCAGAGAGATTGAGTGTGGATTCTGGAGGTTTTATGTAACTAAACTAACAGTCAACTGCGTGCCGTTTTCTGATTACTTTTTAATGCACTGCTTTCCGTTTTTTCTTTTTTTTTAATACCTGCTCGGGTTTTGTTTGGTTACTAGATTAGCTGTATTTTGTCCATGGACAACATTATTGGTTCATAAATCTATATGTTAATTTAATGATTTGCATTTTCTCTCTCTTTCTTCTTGATTTTCTTGGGAAGAAGAAACTCATGGGAATTTTCAGGAAATTTGTCAGCCATTTTCTCTGTTTGAGAAACCATTTATAGGTGTGCAAATTCCACCTTTTATTATTATTTTAAAGTCAATGTGCTCTGTCTTTCTCGTTTTTTCACAAATGCGGGCTTGTCTCTGTCGGTTTTTACAAGACTTATTTTGAATCTGAATCACTCAAGTTGCTTTTTTTGTTATTTCTGTCTGTTTATTGAAACTCAAACCCTAAAAAGGAAGCTTTTTTATTTATTGATGGTATGCTCTGTTTACTTGGTAGAGTGTAGTAGCTTCAAAAACTCAAAAAGGAATGAGTGTTATTGGTTCGTTGACAGAGTTACTTTTCGTTTTGGAGATCTAGCAACCAAAATTTGGTTAACAAACGATGCTGTTTGTGAGGAAAAAGAATGTCTTGTTTCAGATGTTTCTCTGTTGATTCAAGAGTTCAGAAATCAAGTCACAGTGTTTAAGTCAAGTGTTTGGTGAAATCCATGTCTGGTGCTCCTAGAGTTCAGTCCATGAATGTGGCTGAAGCAGACACTAAGCCAATTCTAGGGTCTGGTTCCAAAAAGGTTACACACAAAGCTGTATCAAAGTCACCGAGAAAGTTTGAAAGATCCTCATCTGTTCTCATTGGATCAGATGAGAAATTATCTTATGCTTCACCATCAGAAACTGTATCTTCTTCTTCTTCTTCTTCTTTACAGAAGCACACTCTTAACGCGGTTTCTATACTACGACGGCATGAGCAGACTCTAAGTTCTAATCTGTCATTGAATGCATCATTTTCCTCTGATGCCTCGATGGACTCGTTCCATAGCCGAGCATCAACGGGTCGGTTGATTCGGTCGTATAGTGTTGGAAATAGAAGTAAGTCTTACCCTTCGAAGCCAAGAAGTGTTGTCTCTGAAGGTGCTTTGGATTCACCACCCAATGGTTCAGAGACTAAGAAGAGATGCGCTTGGGTGACACCAAACTCGGGTCAGTTTCTTACTCTTGTCTACATTCAGATGCAGATAGATGAACAATCGTAGATTTACTTTCAAAGATCTCTATATTGATTGGTTTTTGTATGAAAACGCCAGATCCATGCTACATTGTTTTCCATGATGAAGAATGGGGTGTGCCAGTTCACGATGACAAGTACGGTTCAAGCTTATCTTGCTTGTGTAGATCTGCACTCTTTTTTATTGAAGAATGAGTATTCCTTACTGTCATTCTTTGTGGTGTATGTTCAGGAGGTTGTTTGAACTTCTTGTGCTTTCGGGTGCTTTGGCTGAACACTCGTGGCCTACCATACTGAACAATAGACAGGCCTTCAGGTACTTGTTCACCTTCTTTTGCATATAGACCTATCTCTCATTTCTCTGAAGCAGTCCACTTTGAATCTACATTGTGTTTTCTTATGACAAGTGTTGAATGCAGGGAGGTTTTTGCTGATTTTGACCCCAACGCCATTGTGAAAATCAATGAGAAGAAGCTAATTGATCCAGGAAGCACCGGGAGCACTTTGTTGTCTGAGCTTAAGCTAAGGGCTGTCATTGAGAATGCGCGCCAGATATTAAAGGTAGACCCCCTCTTCCACTCTTGGTTTGTTGCTCAAGAGAGCACCAAATTGATAAATGCTTTGTGTGTTGACAGGTGATAGAAGAGTATGGATCATTTGACAAGTATATATGGAGCTTTGTAAAGAACAAGGCGATAGTGAGCAAGTTCAGGTACCAGCGACAAGTGCCTGCAAAAACTCCAAAAGCAGAAGTGATAAGCAAAGATCTAGTGAGAAGAGGTTTTCGCGGAGTAGGACCAACGGTGGTTTACTCCTTCATGCAGGCAGCAGGGATAACAAACGATCATTTAACTAGCTGTTTCAGGTTCCATCACTGTATATTTGGACAAGAAAAGTGTGTCTGAAAAAGAGGGACTTCCTTTTCCTTTTAACTTGTTAACAAGTCCCTTTTATGTTTTGTAAAGCCTCCAAATTTGAGTTTATTAGTATTCAATAACAATGAAGAAGCTAAGGTTTGTGAAACAATGCAAAACAAAAGATATGTTGCTATATGAGAATCAAACAGCATATCGGTAAGTGTAATAGTCCAGAGAAGTAACATCACTTCGTCTGATCTTGACAACTTGTCCTCTCTTGAGTCCATAGTATCTAGCAACAGGATCAGAAACGAGGATGCGAGGCAACTGTGTGTCTTGTACTGTGTACTTTTTGAGTAAATCTTTCTTGGCTTGGTCGTCTAGTACATAGTACTTGTTGATGAGTTTATGCTCGGTGATGTTAGTCACCAATTCGGCTTCTTCAAAGACTTCAATAGTTAGAATCTTGTTGAGCTCCAATATGGCTTTTTTAGCGGGAGTAGTTATGGGCATTGGAACAACTACAATCCCTCGAGGAACTTTATCGTCTCTCATCTTTATTGCAACATCCTTTGTAATCACTGGGACTCCCACCTTAGGACCTTCCGGGTAAAATACGTAAATCTGCATCGAGATCAAGATTTCAGCATTGGGTCAAAAGCCTACAACTTTATGACATGTTCTTCTATTATATGTTTATGTGTACCTTGTCTGCTGGATTTGGCTTACTGGCTGCGACGAAAAGAGCTTCCTTGTTCACTTTATTCGTAGGTTTACAAAACCTCTCAACAAACTCTTCTCTTTTCAAGTTCAAGTCAGATTCTTCTATTGTATAACCTCGATCCCTTAGCATCTGAAGCACCGTGCGGCGCACCTTGAAAACCCTCGTGATTTCATCATCCATCTCTGACATTCTCTCCAAAGACTTGTTTTTTTTTTTCTTTCGTTTTGCCGGCGCAGAATTATGAGATGACCAGAAAGGCCTGTGAATGAGGAGGTTTTACTAGGGTTTAGGGAACTCATAAAACTAAGTATTTATTAAAAAGGCATGTTATAACTAATGATTTAGATCTTCGGTTACCATATATGAGATCTGAATTTCTTGAATTGTCTTTTTCTCAAAATCTTGATACTGGTTTAGACATACAAGAGAGTTAAGAAAGAAAAATGGATTATCTCACTCCAAAAACTGAGAGGACAAGAGATAACAAACAATGTCTTACGTCTCTTTTCCTCTTTCGTTAACATTACTTCATGCCAAATACAGCAACAACTGGATTACAATATATAAGTATAGATTATGGCTGGTCCTTGTTCATATCCTGAAAGCTGTCTTTGCACTAGTTAACCGTTGTGTCCATTTCTTCTTCGTCTCCTTTAGTCTGTTCGATGCAACCATCTGAAACGGGTTCGGCCCATCATAGCTCTCCTCTTTCATCCTTATCTTCTTTTTCTTACCTCTGTCATACTCTTCATCCCTGCCACAATCCAATACCATTTATATGTAAGCTAACTGACCAATTATGTAACCAATCCCATAGCGAATAACCAACCAAACACTCACCACTCATCTGCTACATAACCAATGTTCATGCCTTCACTCTTTGTTCTCATCTTCTCAGAAGCTGAAACATCCTCACCCCATTTGGCAACTGCAATAGTTATAAGATTTAAGTCCCATCAAACACAATCACATTGAATAAGCTCTTGCTATATGGTCAAATATGAAGGCTTGAATGATGCCACTTCCACAAATTTCACCACCAACGAGTGGAAATTCATTGTCATTAGCAATTAACATGGCGAAACGTCTAAAAGTAGCGAGTTAAGATAAGGGAAAACTTACCCACTGTCTCTGGCACACCCCGTGTGAGGATGTCCATAGATTCTTTCTGTAACGAGATTGAGGACTCTCTCTTTCTTTTGGCGTTTTGGCTTGCTTCAGACAAATCAGAACTCCCCATGGGTTGCTGTTGGTTTGACGCAAGAACAGACCCATTTTGATTAGTTCTCTCCTTGAGCTCTCCGGTGGGAGAACCAAATAACATATTGCCATTGCTACTCCTTGTGCTTTTACTATGCACACTGACACTATTATCCTTTCCATGCGTGCAAGTAGAGCCAGAAACAACTTCGCTAGTTATCTGTGAAGTTGAATGCTCTTGATCTGTAGCTCTCTTCTTGGATAGAAGCTCCTCAGAGATAATCTTGACAACTACGGTACTACTTGATCTTCCCCTTTTCTGTTTCTTATTTTTGCGTAAGCCCAGGGACAGCTTGAAAAATTTAAGCCCCACTTGAAGAGATTTCGTGTTATGCTTCCGAGTCTTTATCGGTGTGGTGAGAATCTCCCGAGCAGAAGTTGACTTTATCGACTTAACTGAAGTGGCCGATTCTTCCGGGTGCTGTCCTAAAGTCTGATCAATAAAACCAGATTCTTCAATAAGTGAATTACCAATCGACACATTTTTAACCTGAAGCAGTAGCAAAATGCAAGTTAGAAACACTCAATCCCATTAATAAAAATGTGGCCATAAGACAAGATGCTGACTCATGATGGTATAATTATACACTCACCTTTGGCGAATTAGCAGGCTTGCTCAAATTGTTAACAGAATTCTCCTCGTCAACACTTCTCTCAGCTTTAGCCGCAGAAGTAGGCAAGTTCACAAAAACTTGAGCATTTGTGCTTCCATCCAGGAGAGGAGACACCTTCCCAGGTAATATTTCACATGCAGCCTTTGGATCCTCCTTTACCAAAGATCCTTCACCATTAGCCTGTGAAAGTGGTGCTTCCTTCTGAAGGGTCTCTTTGGTATTTAAATCTTTCTGAGATAAGACAGGAGGAGGAACTAGATCACACGATTTTAAGGATCCTGAACCATTTTCCCTCTTAGCCTGCGGAAGTGGTACTTCCTTCTGGAGGGTCTCTTTGGTATTTAAATCTTTCTGAGTTAAGAAAGTAGGGGCAGCTAGATCACATGTTTTTAAGGGCACTGAACCATTTTCCCTCTTAAGGGACTCTTTTGCCTCCACACTGCTTAGGGGATTTTTCTGAGTCTCTTTGGCATTTAAACCCTGAGTTAAGACAGCAGGAGTACCAAGATCACATGATTTCAAGGGTGCTGAACCATTGGTAACAAGAGCATTTAAGCCACATTTTTTTAGGACTGATGAACCATTGACTTGATCTCTTAAGTTAGAAGATATAATCAAAGAAGCTCTGTTTGTGGCAAGGCTCTCTTTGGAAATATCTTTATTAACTGTAGGGACTGCGTTCTTCGGGGCAGCATTTTGTCTATCGCGAACATAGAATAGCATATATGCCTTCTGATCGAACACAGTCTTGTCGCTAACTTGGATAACCTACAACAACAATGTAAAGAGGAACTTACTACTAGCTATACTTCATCAAGGTCTGTTTTCTTTGTTTCAGCATCATTAAGAAATTAAAGTCCTGCCAACTCCACAGGGAACTATGTACCAGAAATAAACTACTAACAGTAGGTACAGTATCAAACCAAAACTTTGCAACCCAGAAAATGTAGAACACTGCTACTTACCCTATTATCGTCGAGCGAATACCACATGCCAGTTGAAGTGCGAACAAAGCAGGCGTAGTGACCAGAATGGATGCTTCGACCATAATGAACTAACACGCCATATAGAGTGTACTTCAAATTACCGTCCTGTTCAACACAAATACTGTATTGTCATACAGGCAATCATGAAGCTTAAAGATTAAAAAAATACATTAACAAGAACATTGAAACAGCTGCAAGAACAGGACAAATTCATAGAATATAGAACACAAGAAGAAGCATACTTACACAGGGACCACTGACAAAAGGTTTCATGTCAATTGCAGAGGTAAACTGGACTTTCCTGTCGATTTTTTCGGATCTGTGTGCTTCAAACCGCTTAAGATGTATGGTAAGAACATAAGGTGCTTTAGAAACAGTTAGCTGTTTTTTAGCCTTAACTTTCTGCCTGCACCTTTCACACTGGTAAACCTTTGCACCATCATCTAAGAGCTCAACAGCAGTGAAACGTAAAAGTGCTCGCTGCAATGAATCTGCCCTTGAAATGTCAAGACTTAGGTCAAGAAATGGATCAAACTTGTTGGAGCAATGGGAACATTGCTCACATTTCACCTGAATCGGAAAATACCATATTAGAGCAGGCTGAGTCCGTTTAATCATGTCATAGAGATCTTCCACACAAAGGTAAAATATATGCTCAAAAGGATGTAAATTTTCCAAAAAGCAAAGAACCTTTACCTGACTACGTAGGCTACCACCAAAAATGTTGTGTACCAAACTTCTCCTGTAAGCATCAGAGGATTCACTTGGTACACCAGAAGGCAGACTACACTTGTGCATGCATTCTAGCAAATTGATCATGTACTCATGTGCATCCTCCTGCCGACAGTTTCTGAAGTTTCGGGAAATGCCTAACCAATGAGTTTGAAAATACTAAATAGTCTGATTATTAAGGCAAAATTGGCACACAATAGTGCAAGCAAACAAGGAGTGAGAAGCCTACATCGCAAGTTTGATACCAAATGTTTCGGTGCTAATATTCTGCCATTAGCTTGACGAGCAGTCCTGACATGTTTCTGGATTGCACATAAAGCACAAAACCCAGCAACATGACCTACACAAACGATTTATATATGAACAATGTATCAGACTCCAAAACAAGACTAGCACAGCCACCCATTAATCTAAAACAGAAGACTTGTGGGCTCTAACAGATCAAACAAGTAACAAAATTCACCATTGGCAACATCTAAATCAACTTACAATATTTCTGATGCGCAGCGGTCTGCAAAGTTGCAGCTAAGGGCTCAGTGTATGTCAAACATTGCAATACCGAATTAAGAAAACATGTATTCCCGAGATTCTGCAAACCCGCACCCTACAAAATCACCAACACATATCAACAAAAACCAATACGAATTCTGATAAGTTAAGATAACAAGGAAAGATTTTTACACCAATCATTTGATCAATTAGAAGGTCACACAAAATCGAAAGAGATGGGGACAGAGCACTCACGATTCTGCGGAAGGTAATGCTAAAAGTAAGCTCCGGATCGAAACCACGTTCCACCACATCAGAGCTGTCAGATTTCTTAATGGACGGTGCAGATAACACTCGTTTGTTACCGGAGCTGGGGTTCAAAGTTTCGATCTTGAAATCAGAACCCCCATTTGAGAAGCCGTTGAAGGGTTTCTTAGCCGGTTGAAACTCGATCTTCCTCAACACGGCGGAAGCCGTTGAAGAAGCAACGGCGTAAGATCCGTTGCTGTTAGGCGGATCACGATCCGTTTGGATCCTGAAATCGGCGCTGCTCGTAGCAACCTCCATTCACAAATCCAGAGGAATCAACAATCCGGGGATAGTGAAGACACGGCTTGTGATTGTATGAGACAAAAATTGTGTGAATGAAGAAGAAGAAGCATAAGAAGAAAAGAAGAAAAGAAGAGAGCTTTAGCGGCTGTGTGAAAAGAAAGGAGAGAAAGAGAGTGGCAGCTGCAAAGCACTATTAAACCCTAACAAAGACTCAGCCCCGACATAATTCGGCCACTTGTTTTATTTCATACATATTTTTATTTATTCTCATAAGAAACAAAAGACAGAACTCAGCTCCTCTTTCTGTTACGGTGGTCTATATCGCGCCTGATTATTACCCGGGAAATCAACTTATATAGCCAATTAGCGATTAGCGTGGTCCGGCCTCGACCTAAATTTAAGGAGATGGGAATTTAAATAAGAGTATTTCAATTTAGAGAATTGTTAAGTTTTTATTGAGAATTTAATGAATTTTGTCATTCAGATTTTATTTTCCTAATTATCAAATGAATTTACTATCAAAATCAAGTATAACATTAAATAATAGTAACAATTTTTATAATTAATAAATTGAACTAATAATACACTTTGACCCAAAAAAATATGAAAAAACTTGAATTCATTCAGATTCACTTAATTCCTTCTTTCAATAAACCCTAAACCCTAAGTAGTGGTTCACTTACAGGCCTATATGAAAAACCCGTTTGTATGAATTTTGGAATTTGTTTTATAGAGTTTGGAACTAATTAAGAACTGTATTGGGGCTTATTTCGATGAGTAAACCCAACAGCATTTGCAGCTAAATATCGTTTTTTTTCGGCCCCACAAGTTGAACGATTCATATAAAGTTTTTTACTCGATAAAAGGGATCGATTTGCTAAACAAAAAAAAGGCTTCGATTTAAATATAGTTGAACAATCAATAAAAAATAAATTTTACTGCATAAGTCTGAAAATATTTTCGAAATTATTATTTAATTGTACGGTTTGTTAAAAAAAAAAGGGTAAATGGAAAAAAGGAAAAGAGATGAATTGCATGGGAGAGAAAAAAAATAAAGTGGAAATAATAATATCCGACAAGTATTTTAATTGGTAAACATGTGTAAGGATCCCGAGTTGGTGAAGACTCCAAAGTACGTATAGTATTCATTATATTTACGATTGATGAATCGGAGGAATTCAAATATCTAATCCCCATAAGATACGCCCTTTATTGAAACCATGGCCCATTCGTTATTGCTCACTTGTTTCAATTTTATACTACTGAATGACAATTTAATATTTTGTGTATGTTGGGTTTAGGTAAATGTCAATCTCAATTAACAAGTTTCCAAATAAAACAAACAAATATTTTCGTTGCAACAACGAATCGTTGTCACGGTAGTTGAACTAACAGAAATTTTTAAAAATGTGAATTATTATTAGCAACGAAGATTAAAAAAAAAACAAAAAACAAATTGGTCTGCCTTTTTTTGGGTCAAAATATATTAAATGTGTAAAGAGAGAAATTACAAAAAAGAAAGAGAGAGAAGGTGCATGAAAATACGAAAGAGAGATGATGAAACAAATGCATAGGAAGAAGTGCCATGAGTCACGTGCCCTCCCACTCGACCACGTGCCGTCTAAGCAATCCCAAATCCAACTCCGATTAGATTCCAAATTTAATTGTGGGTCTGATCTTTGATTAATACACTACTTAATTAATTAATTAGTGTGGTTAGACACACGCGCACGCACGCAGTTGTAACTTCGCATTTTGTATTACGTATAAGCTATAAACTATAAACTGTTATTTTACTTATTAGGTTGAGTAGTTTATCAAACATACCCAAGCATGCATCTAACGGTAATTGAGTTTTTAGTTTAATCCCAATATAAATGTATTAATATTCATATAAAGTAAAACTTAAAACCTTCGCCATTTGTATATTTTTCACTTATTTAGTAACCGATTGTTGATTTATAATCACTGATTCTGTCACAAGAAAAAGGTGTCGGTGGACGGTGGCACTCACTCCACACCGATGCAATGACAGTAACTTTGCATATTTTGTTCTGTAATAAGGAAATTATATGAATAAATTAGAAGAGTTAAATTGGATTTGTTTGTCCATTTTTGTAATGAATTAATTTGACTATATAAAACTCCTTCTATAATGACCTCATATCTCTTTTAAAATTGGGTCCATGGTTCTGTATAGAGAAATTTATATATTGCATTTAACTGACGCAGACAAGACTCAATGCCATAAATATTCTTCTTGTTTAGTTGATTGGAAAAAGTCCAAACCAAAGTAATCCAACAAAATATGGCATATTTCGCGTCTAGAGTCTAAACTTGTTTGTGTATTCATCATCATTTCTTGCAAACAATTTCTATAGCTAATCAAAAATGTTAGTATTTTCATGATCCATGTAATTACGGAGAAAGCCTTCCACTTGAATCTCGTGAGTTAAAAGAAAATATACAGAGGAAGATAAAGCAATTAATTTGTTTACACGGCACATGCTAATTAAAAAAAACTTTATTTCATAAAGTAAAAAAAACAAAAAATGTTAAAAATTAAGTAGGTAAAAGAAAAAGTAGAGAGATTGTGATCATAAACCTTAATGATTGTGTTTAAGCAGCATCTTTGCAGTGAAACCACATGCAAATGGCTTTAGGTTATTTAAAAGCAGTAAGCCAATTTGGTGATGATCTATTCTCTCATCTTCATGACACAAAACATAGGCCCCCTCTCCACTCTCTATCTAATCTAACAGAAGAGATTAGATGAAAAATCAATTGCCTTTTGGTACCCAACAACCTCCATTTTCCTTCAGCTTCAAGGCTCATCATCATCATTACCACTTTTTTTCTCTCTACCCTCCAAATTTCAACACAATTAGTAGTAGCCAGTAGGACAGTGACATAAAGACAGAGAGAATGGACCCAAGTAGCAGAAGAAGAAGAATTGGAGGAGCCGTTGTTGCTGCAGGCTCTGTTTGGGAAACGAGAATGCAGAACGACGACGAAATTAGTAATAACGCCATTGTCATTCATACTTCAAACGAAGACAAGAATTCTAATAAGCAAATGAGCTCAAAGGAAGGGGTTAATGGAAAGAGACGAACTTGGAAGTCTGGAGCGTCTGATACGAAGAGCCCATCGTCATTTGAGATTGTTCGAGTCAATTCTCTGAAGCTTACGAGGCCGAGATCAATTGGTACTCCTCCGATGACGCCAAGGAGATCGGTTTCTAGTAGTGACTCTAATGATAAAAGTTTGACTCTGTCGGTGGGGAAGAAGGCGAAATCTGAATCAGTAGATGGGATTGAGAAGACTACTCCGGGTCGGGTTAAGAAGACCCGATCGGAACTGTGCACGGCGATCGTCCAAGTCGGTGAATTTGATTCAGTTGCGTTGAGGAATGTGAATTCATTACCATCTCCAAATTCCGAGAAATCTGATAAGAAAACAGAGCATGTTGATGTACCAAAAGAAGAGATCGTCAATGAGAATTCAAAGATCCCAGAGGAAGTCAAAGAGTTTAGTGTCTGTCAGGAGATAATAGTCTCCGATCATTCGAACGTTGAAGAGCCGATCGACAATGGCGATCAAGATGAGGAAGATGAAGAAGAGGAGGAGAAAGAAGTGGAGAAGAAGAGTGTTGATGTGAAAGAGATGAATGTATTGAAGAAGGTTAGCAATAACAGAGTTGTTGGTGGTGTTGAGGTTAACAATGTCAGTCAATTTCACAACAGAGCAGCTCCATCTCCGTCGTCCGTTCGTAAAATTCCGCCACCGGTGATCAAAAGGGCAACTTCGGTTTATACGGCCCCTCCAAGAACAGGTTTTTGATCCATCTTAGTGCTTTGTTTTATCGGCCTCTGTTTTCGTATTCAATTTCAATGAAACCTCTGTTTTCCAGATAGCTTTGCAGATGAAGAAGACAACTTTACTCAGTCACAGAGCAAATTGCAGAGTCTGGGTGAGATTCTGAATCGGGCACAATTCCATCGATAAATATAACCTTTGATTCATTCTGTTCATATTTGTCTATCCAAAGTCTGAATTATATATGTAAATGTAAATGATGAAATGAAATGGACAGTGGATCTGGTGATGTGGAGAGATGTATCAAGGTCGGCGCTTGTGTTTGGCTTCGGAACATTTCTCATCATCTCTTCTTCCTACGCCAATGATCTCAATTTCAGGTTTTTCTCAATTGATCAAGGAAATTACACACACATTAGTTTTAACTAACGAAAATGTGAATGAATATGTACAGCTGCATATCGGTGGTAGCCTACATGGGACTCATCTATCTTGGCCTCATGTTCGTATTAAAATCACTGATCCGCAGGTGTGATACATAGACCCATTTCTCTCTATCTTTGCATGTTGTTTTTGTGATTGGTTTTGAAAAGCCTTTAATAATGGATGCAGAGGAATGGTGGAGGAGGAGGAGAGGCATAAAGTGGTTGGAGTGAGAGAGGAAGATGTGAAGAGGATGCTCAGACTTATAATGCCTTACCTCAACGAGTCTCTACTTCAACTCAGAGCACTTTTCTCAGGCGATCCTTCCACCACCCTCAAGGTAAGCTCCCTTCTCTCTCTTTCTCCATCGTTGTCTCTATCTGTTTGACCTTAACAAAGTGGAGTTGATGATCATTGACAGATGGGAGTAGTGCTGTTCGTATTGGCCAGGTGTGGCTCTTCTATCACCTTATGGAACCTTGCCAAATTTGGTACCTTTGACAACTCTGACTCCAATAATTTCTTGTCTTAAAGAAGTGGTGTGTATAGATTCTGACTCGTGAGTATATGTTTGTGAGAGACCAGGCTTTTTAGGAGCATTCACAGTACCTAAAATCTTCATCTCCTACTCAACCCACTTCTCCGCTTACGGTAACTAAAAACTCCTTTTGTACCTCTCTTTCACAGCTTCTTTGAGACATTTAATCAAACAGGTTGTGTACTATGCAGGAAAATTCTGGGTGAGGAGATTCAGAGACGCATGGGAAACGTGTAATCATAAAAAGGCGGTGGCTTTAGCACTCTTCACCCTCGTCTGGAACCTTTCTTCCGTCATTGCCCGTGTATGGGCAGCATTCATGTTATTCGTAGCCTTAAGATATTATCAGCAGAAGATGATTTGGAAGACAAATCAAGATGATGATGATGATGATGATGAGGGACATGAGGTAGACGACGACGAAGAAGAAGCAGAACAAGTTCCTAAATTCAAAAGATCTCCTCATATGATGATGCCTAATAAACTCAAGAAAATTTCTTAATTTTCCTATTTTTTATCTCCCCACATATAAACATAATGTAATCAAATCTCATTAGTTTTTAGTTAGGTTCCTCTGTTATTTCTGTTACTTCCATATATAACACAGCTTCTATACATATTTGATAATGTGAATCTGATCAGCAACAGCACTATAATCAAAATTAATCATCGTCACTAAACTCTGGTACTTAACGTAAACGAATTTGATTTATTCGTCTCGCATAATATTGTTCTCCTGACCCAAATTAAATAATCTTAATTAGGCTTCTTATGGGCCCGAAATGGGCCTTATTAGTTATTACATAACTAAATCAGCTTTCGTTAAATAGCATAGCAGCATCGGAGAGAAATTGAAAGCACCGTCGAGGCATCATCTCTCCCATTCCACACTCCGTTCTCAAAAAGTAAACAGATATCGATTTGAGGGTTCTCGAGTCATTCGCACTAGTTTAAGGTATCCTCCTTCCATGTTTCTCTGCGATTTCGATTCGAATTGAATTCATCTTTTGTTTGTTTTGTGTTTAATTAGGGTTTAGCTAATTCCTGACTTTGATTTTCCGATTTCTCAGATTTTGCTTTGTTGTGAGTGGTTATCAGATGAGTGTCGCTAGTGAATCTCCAGTGCATTCTTCCAGTAGTGATGATCTTGCTGCATACCTTGAAGCTGAGCTGGACTCTGATTCTTCAGCTGAATCATCCGAGGATAATGCTGAAGCTGCCAATCTTGGGTAAATTCAACTCTCATCTTTCTGGCATTCTTCTTATTTTAATGGTTTATTCAATTCGTTGCTTTGTTGTTCTTTTGGGTGAACACTTCAGTGTGAATGTTATCTCTAAATCATGTTTCTCAATCACCTTTTAGGTCAAAGAGACGAAAGTTAGAGCATGTAGAATCCGGTGAGAAAGATGAGATTGAGGGCGTAGCATCTGTTACATATTCAGAAGAAATCTCAAGTGAGAATCTCTCTTTTCTTAAGCCTTACTTTGCTGTCAGTAATTTGTTCTATTGTATTGAATTTCTGGAACCTGTTATGTTTGCAGAAGCGCCCTCAAGCAAAGGTGCATGCGAGCACCCAGGTTCGTTTGGGAACATGTGCTTTGTTTGTGGAAAAAAGTTGGAAGAAACAGGTGTTTCGTTTAGGTACATACATAAGGTATGCTAATCTATTCCATTTACTTAACGAATTTCAGAATAGCTTTCTCTTGAATCAAGTCTTAGCTTCTCTTTGTGAAATCTGTTTTCTTAGGAAATAAGGCTCAATCAAGATGAAATCTCCCGGTTGCGTGATTCAGATATGACATTCTTGCAACGCAAACGGAAGTTGTATTTAGTTCTTGATCTAGATCACACACTACTTAATTCAACCATACTTAAGGATCTGAAACCAGAGGAGGAATATTTGAAAAGCCATACGCATTCTCTTCAAGGTGACACATTCAGCTACATTGTTCTGCTTCTTTTTTACAAATGTGATCTTTGTGCTTAGAAGTTCAGTATCTTATTTATCCTTTTGTTGTTCTTCCTAGATGGTTGCATGTGTTATAGTTCTAAGAAGTTTTTCATTTTTTGTTAATCTCAGATGTTTCTGGAGGCAGTCTTTTCATGCTGGAGTTTATGGACATGATGACCAAATTGAGGCCGTTTGTACACTCCTTTCTAAAAGAAGCCAGTGAGATGTTTGTGATGTACATTTACACTATGGGAGATAGGCCATATGCTCGACATATGGCAAAGCTACTGGACCCCAAAGGAGAGTACTTTGGTGATCGGATCATTTCTCGGGATGACGGCACAGTGAGACATCAAAAGAGTTTAGATGTAGTGCTGGGACAAGAAAGTGCTGTTCTGATTCTTGACGATACAGAGAATGTAAGTATTTTTTTCTTTACTATGTCAATGCTTTGCTTTTAATCATGTTATTGGGGTAGATCAGATGTGCTGATACTTGGTTTTGATGCACAGGCGTGGCCAAATCACTGGGACAATTTGATCGTGATAGGGAGGTATCACTTTTTTGCTTCGAGCTGCAGACAGTTTGAGCATGACTACCAGTCTCTATCGGAGTTGAAGAGTGATGAGAGTGAACCAGATGGAGCACTTGCAACCATTCTAAAAGTCCTAAAACAAGTGCATACACTATTCTTTGAGGTATTCTCAATATATAGACCCTGGATTAAAAGCAAACTTATCTTTTGCCCTAGCTGGTTTTTGATAAGTATTACTTTTCAGAATGTGGATGAAGACATATCCAATAGAGATGTTAGGCCAATGTTGAAACAAGTGCGGAAAGAGATACTTAAAGGATGTAAAGTAGTGTTTAGTCGGGTGTTTCCAACCATGGCTCAGCCAGAAGATCACCCTCTATGGAAGATGGCTGAGGAACTTGGAGCCACCTGCGCAACAGAAGTGGATGCATCCGTAACACACGTCGTGGCTGTGGAGATGGGAACAAAGAAAGCACGTTGGGCTGTTCGTGAGAAGAAATTTGTAGTGCATAGAGGCTGGATAGACGCAGCTCATTACCTATGGAAGAGGCAGCCAGAAGAGAACTTTGGATTAGAGCAGCTCAAGAAGCAAGGAACAGAAAAATGATTATTATGTAACAACTGAGAAAAGAATAGATTGCTTTGTTGTCCGACTGATATGAATCTATGACAAAGTAAAATTTTTTACTTTTAATGTATATTGCAGCTGATCTTTCTGATATTTCAACAAGATGTACACTAATTTTTGATTGATCTTGCTTTGTTCTGTTGTTCATTGTTTTCATCTTACCGACTATTTTATTGGGCCTGGCCGAAGTGGGCCATATATTTATTTCCCTCGACAAGTTTTATTATTTCGTTTGTTTTGGTGTATACCGGTTTTTGTATCTCTTTCCGTCATCGATATTCATGGCGCTCGATGCTTATGCGTCGTCGAACCCTAATGAGGTTCACAAGGATGTTCTTGCTAAATCTAGAGATGCTTGCTACAAGGTCGTCTTTCTATTTCTTTCTGCTTCACGTCGTTGTGATTCTGATTGATGATTTTAGGTTATGAAGTAGTGGTTCGATTGATCCGTAATTGTGTATGCAGGCCAGAGATGCATTTTACACTTGTCTAGAAAAGGAATCTGGTAAAAAACCAACTGAAATCGCGACCGTTGGTCTTCTCTACCTTAAGGAGTGTAGCCTTTCTAGAACTCAATTCGTCAACAGCTGTCGCTCTTCTTGGGTATCCCATCTTTTTTCAATTTAGTTTGCAAATTGCAGTCTTTTGATTTGATTTTCCTTTTGGAGTTTGGGATTTGATGGAACGAATTAAAAAAAAAATGAAGGTGAAGCATTTCGATAGGGAGTACTGTAGGAACAAGAGAGTTCAAAGGCTGTTGAACGATGGAGATGAGAGGAAAGGTCCAATGTCACTTCCTCAGCCTTACACTTTCAAGCCTTCTTCTCCTTCCTCTTAGGTTCCTTCCTTTCCTGGTATTTCTAATTGCTTACTCAATCTCTTATAATTTTTGACTTCAATCTCGATTCTTTCTTTTGTCTTACGTTTGCATACTTATTTAGTGTTCTCTGTTTACACCATTGACCATTTTTCTTATGATCAAGCTTGAACTTGAACTTGTCTTTGTGTAGATCAAATCAACTTGTTTCTAATTCAGGGTAGTTTTTGTTTGTCTTTGTAAGGTTGTAAAGGACTTTCTATTGAGAGGAAGATTACGAATGGCCAATTACTGTTCCTGAATCATGGAAGTCATTTTCTTTGCCTATAGTTTTGAGTTGTTTTATAGCTTTCTTAAAACTCGGTTCTTATTTGATCTCTAAGCCTTACAACATGGGAATAAAATGGCTCATTTCAAGAAACCTGATTGTTTGCCTTAATTGTCGATTGACCACAACATTTGTTGATGAATCTGCAAGCTTTTAGTATACAATATGCTGAATTAGAACCTGATTGCTTGGTTAACTAGTTACTGAAGCATCGAGTTAGTCTTTTAGATTTGCTTTGGTCATCGGTGTTACTGAAACTTGGGAAGTTAGGATCGTGCATTCCAGTATTCCTCTGCGTCTAATAGACAGGTGTCTTATTCACAGTTTTGGTATCCGATATCCCAAAATAACCGGGCCGGTTCCAGAATTTTGGGCCTATCTATAATCACGAGAAGGTAGAAACCTCAATTATTTTACTTGTTCCGGTTACAAATGATTGACCAAACAATTATAAGACAATAGTTACGTAACACGTTTACACGAAGCGATTTGGGAAAAGTAGTGGGCCGCATGTCTCTTAGTTTGCTGTCCCACCACCTCTGTTTCGGTGTCTTGTCGGTTATATTCTTTGTTGTAATTGATTTTATATTATTCATGAATAAAACAGTGAAAATAGTAAATAGATTAAGGAAATTAGTGTTTGACTTAAACTGAGAAGATGAAACACATGAGAGATCCTATGCTTTAGGGCTTGGAGGCAGATACATCATCCATAGTAGAGGAGGCTTCAGGTACTGCAACAGCTGCTCCATTTGTATCCTCTGCTACTACAACACTGGGGATGGGGCTGAAGAGAGCTCCACGAGAATGAGTTGATGTGGATGAGATCGCTGTTGCGAGAGAGATAGGCATTAAGCAAAGCCCCTTCCCTTGAAGGTACTGCATTGCTGATCCCATGTCTTCTTCCATCAGTTTTGCCACCCTTTGTTCTGTTGACCTTAAGCTCTCATTGGATGATCCTGTAACTTTTCCATTCCCGTTTACGCCATTGCACGTTGCAGAGAGGGCATTCAGCCGTCTTCCTACCTACATTATTCAGAACCATGATGATTATGTTGATGTTGGTGATGCCACTATTATACAGATGTAGAGAGCTATAAGGGACTAAGAAACTGACCTCTGAGGATAGACCATTGAGGCGTGGACCAGCTGCTCCTGCACCTCCCAATCTGCTCATGCTTAGTACTTTGACTTGAAGCTGAAGGAATCTAACATACTCGATGATCTCGTCTAGCATTGATGCCTTATCTGTCTGTATCTCATCATTAACCAATCCGGTTATTATTTCCGTTTCAGACAAGAGTTAATAGATCAGGAAAGTAGTGAGTATTTTACCTTGTTGGTGTTTGGAACAAGTTCTTGAAGAGACTTCATACGCTCTGCGATGCGTTCCCTTCTTAGCTGCCAAAAACCATACAATCAGAACACAAGATAAGCGAAGAGGGGATGGAAGAAGTAAACAAAGGAAGACATACCCTCTCAGCGATGCTATGAGGATCGGTGGCTTGGCCTCTCCTGGCTCGCACCCTTGGCTTTTGGCGAGCAACAGGTGCACTCGTGGTCGATACTGTCACTTGTGCCTGCAACCCATCTTGGCTGCCCACTGTTGGACCACCTGACTCCTACTTTCACAACAATAAGTCAATAACACAAAAAAAGATGTGATCATGTGAGGAATAATCAGAAACATTCTTATATTTTTTTGAGTAATAATTGGAAGATGATAGTTTGGTACCTGAGGGTCAGGGAAAGAGGCGTCGACGGCAAGAGCATGGAAGAGAGATTGCGGAGGGGGAGGAGGAGGAGGAAGAGATGAGTCCCAACAAGGAGGGAGAGAGGAGAGCATTGACATGGAATCAAGGAAGAAGTCATTGTTTTGGTTTATGAACTCTTCTTTTCCCTCTCCATTCCCATTTTCCATCTCTTCTTCTTCTGTCTTTTTCCTTTGCTCCCTCTCCCACATTTTATTCTTTTTAAAAAATTTTGATTTCTAATTTTTAATTTACTGGCCGTTTCAATTTTTCTCTTTTAATATTTTGGTATATTAATATGTATCTCGAATCTCTCAAATATTATCTCACAAAAGTCGTACGTTGCCGGCCTCTTTTGTATTATTTGTTTTTTGCTCTTAATTATCCTAAAAGCCAATTTCTATATTTATTCAATTCTGTATACAATCCATTTTTACATTTTGTTTTGTTTCCAATCCGTTTACTTTTAAACTTTCTTTATTGTCTGTCATATCAAGAAAAATTTTCCCCTTGGAATGATTAAAATGTTATCAATTTTTGCATTTACTCATGCTTTAAAAACAAATTTATGCAAATCCAAAGAAATAAAAACAGAAATTATTTAACTTAATTCGTCCACTACGAGAGAGAGAAAACAAGTAAATAAAAGGCCCAGCCCACATAGTGAAACTATCAGGCCCAAAAACCAAATTTAAAGTGACCCATTTCATTGGTCCAGTTAATATATATAAACAAACTTTATTCTGTTATCTTCTCTCTCCTCGATTCCCAATTATCTAATCACCGACCAAAATTGATCGGGAACCTAGGGCTCTTCCAATTGCTCCGCCACGATGCATTCCCGGCGCCAGATCTTCGTTAAATCTCCTTACTGTCAACAAACTGTCGCTCTGCAATTGGATCCTTCGCGATCTGAATTAACTCTTTCCGGTCTCACTTCCTTACTCGAATCGTCGCAGCGTAAATCGTTATCTGATTTCTCCGTCTCTTTGGATGGGAAGCTTTTGAATGGCTCTACACGGATCCAAGTATCTAAGCTCCCTTCCATTTCCATGCTCACTCTTTACCCTCGTCTCCGTGGAGGTGGGTGGGGAGGGCGGCGGAACGGGGGCGGGGGCTCGTGATTGCTACCTCAATATGTACGCCGAGAAGAAACCTGACAAGGTCGATCCTAATGAGCAGAGGCTCTCTAAATGGCTAAATTGTGCTTTGTCTAACGAACCTTTGGCTGAGCCTTGTGTGATTGATCTTCTCGGGAATTTGTTCAATAAAGAAGCTTTGGTACATGCTTTGTTATCTAAGAGGTTACCTAAGCAATTCTTGTATATTAAGGGTTTGAAAGATATGGTGAATATCAAGCTCACACCTGTCGCTGGTTCTGATGGTTCATCACAAGATACGACTAGTGCCCAGTTTCAGTGTCCGGTCTCAGGGCTTGAATTTAACGGAAAGTATAAGTTTTTCGCTCTGAGAGGATGTGGACATGTGATGAGCGCAAAGGCGTTGAAGGAAGTGAAGTCTTCTTCGTGTTTGGTGTGTCATGCGGATGTCAAAGATACTGATAAGATTGTGATAAATGGTACAGAGGAAGAGGTGAGCTTGTTGAGGGAGAGGATGGAAGAAGAGAAAGCTAAGCTGAGAGAGAAGAAAGGTGTCTCAAAGAAGAGTAAGAATGGTGTAACTGTGGTGGCTGATACAGGAGCAAAGGTCGCAAAGAGACAGATAGATGATGGAAATGTCAATGGCAATGGTATTACTATGAAGAAATTCAAAGCAGGGGATAAAGTTCCGGTTAATGCTACTAAGGAAGTTTATGCTTCTCTCTTTACTTCCTCCAAGAAGAAGTCTGATTTCAGGGAGACTTACTCTTGCAGGTCACTTCCTCTCGGCAGGAACTGATTTGTTGGAACAATGTTGTTACCTGCTTGCTTCATTTGCTCTGTAATCTGTTTTGATTATATTGATATATCAACTTGCTTTGTAACTTAGCCACTGGATAATATAATGTGTTTCTTTTCTTTCGAAATTGGTCTAAAACATAACCATTGTTGCATCCACTGTGCTAAAACTAGGAATGTGTTGTAACATCAGCAGGAAGGTCAGTCCCTCTCGGCAGGAACTGATTTGTTCTTTCTTTGCTTTGTGATTTGCTCTAATTGAGGATTCCATCTTATTCTTTGCGTTTTCACACAAATGTATTTTCATTTGCATATTTTTTTCTTATGCTGTAAAGGGTGTGAATTTTGGAAAATGGTGCACATGAATGTGTAGCAAAGCTTGAACTAGAAATCTGAATCTGATCACAAAACAAAAGTCGTAACACAAATGGGGTAAGAGATGAACACTTGGTCAAGCTACAGCATTCAACCACTAATTCCATTTAAATATCTAGAACTATATATATGAACTAACATGTTTAAGCATAAGTCCACGAAACCTTTCATTTCTTAAGTGAGACAAAAGATCTACCTCTCTTTCTTTCGTTTTTCTCTTTTCTACGATCTCTTCCCGCCTTTAACCCTTTGATTCTATTCTTTTCTGTTTTTTTCTTTCTTTCTTCTAACATGGCCATTCATTGAATGGCTAAAAGCCTAAAACTAAGAAAGTGTTGTATCATCAGTTGCAAATGTAACAAGAGGATATGTATGTAGTTTTACATCAATGCAGGGACAAGGGCTTTGCAGCTCGATTCAAAAGGTTATATAATCATCCAAAAACAGACAGCAGATTTGCACAAGCAGTTCACATAAAGCCAATAGTTCCCAGATCGTGGCAACTCGTGACAGAAAATGTTCTCATTGGCTTAGCCGTGCCTCTCTTTTAAGCACCTGTGCAGCATGAATGGAAAGAAGGTAAAACAACTGTCAAGATCAAGTTTTTGTCCAAAGCGTTGTGATGAAAAGAGAGGGAAGTAGGCATTAACCTCATCCGCAAACTTGATCAAAATGGTAGTCCGAGGACGTTGTTGTCCTTCAATGGGTACAAAATGAGCCGTTACAACAGCAGGAAACCCTGCGTTATCCAGAACTCCCTGCACGGTGAGAATGGTGGCTGCCTCATTCTTCTTTTTCTCTACTAATTATATCTAAACCCTATTCATGAATATGCCAAGGGAGCACTCACCTTCACTATGCCAGCAACAAACGCCCCACAGTTGAATGTTCCCATGTCTTTTGGAATCGAAATGAACCTACAGTTTCATATTTTTCATCAGTTCTAATCGAACCTTTATCGTAAGTGTTTATGGAAAGAGCTGGAGCAGTCTAAACCTGTTCACGAGTAGCTCCTTTTCACTGATCATGTACTCATCTTCATGTTCTGTTCCTTTTTCAAGTGAATCAGCAACCTATGGTATATTTGTCAAGGGCGAGTTATGATCCATAAACAGGCATGTCCATAGAAACACTCCACAATTAATTCAATTTGAAATCACCCCTCACCTTTCCAAACAACACCTTCCACACGGTACTGTGGACGAAAGACAGAATTCCCAGTAACCGAGTCTCTCTTCGGTTGCCCTGAAACAATGAGACGATATATTCATAACACAAAGCGACTAGTAATAAAACTTATAAGAAAGGAAACGATCTCTTTTCAGTCTTCCAGGAAACACATACAAGTAAGAATATCAGATTGTGAAAACAGGAATGTACCTTCTCTCGGTTACAAAGAAGCTCTAGAACTCGAGATCCAACTGCATACCCTGCATCCTCTAGTCTGAAAGCCGAAGAAAGAAACAATGTTGGGGGATCGAATGTGAATGATTCAGACCAATCATATGTTAAAACCAATCAGGTTACCTTCTTTCAAGTTCAGCAATATTGTCAACCTGAGTTTGATTGTACTGAACGAGCTCCGAGAATAAGAAAGCAAATGCAGTCAAACTCACCTGCAACAACAATTACATTTCCCAAACGACTAAATTTTCAGTAGGAGCTCGGAATCGAATGATCACAACAAAGAGATCAAAGAAGAAGATCGAAAGGCGAGAGATTCAAATTGAATTCTCCAAGAATTATTAGATCCGGATCCAAATCGAAAAGAATGTTCTCAATTTCCAAACTCAGTTCAAGTGTCAAATTTTCTAAGACGAGAATTTCTTAGCAAAGGTCATAAAATGGAAGAGAAAAGTGGATCTACTGAGAAGTACCTCTTGCTTGCCTTTGCTGAGAGGCTTGTCAAGGACGTTGGAGTACTGCTTCATTTTGCCGACTCCGATCATCTTCTTCGACTATCAGATGGGAAGGGGCTGGCCAGAACCCTAAACACAGAATAAAAATCTCAACTTCCGACTGGTTTGATTTTGATGAATTGACAAAAGAGTTTATGTTATATTTATTAATTTTAATTTCATTAAATCTTATTTTGTTTTAATTTGGGCAGAAAAAGTAAATTCTGTATAAATAAGGCCCATAGCGATGATAATAAGGGGCCGAGAGTTGAGAAGAAGCCCTTAGCTTCACCGTCTCTTTCTTTCGAATCGGCCGTTCTTCTTCTTCTTCTTCTTCCAATCTCTCACTCCAATGGACGAAGACGATGAGTTCGGAGATCTCTATTCCGACGTTCTCCAGCCGTTTCAACCTCCCGTTGTTCTTCCGCCTCCTCCTCCGCTTCCTCACCGTTCAATCGACCTTAACCTCCGATCTCAAGATCAAGACGTAGCAGAAGCTAATTCAGCTTCCGTATCTAGGGTTTCGGACAACGATGCCTCCAAATTATCAATCACTCTATCTCAGAACGCGGCTCGGAAAGCAATTGACGATGGCGACGACAAGGACATGAGCTTTGATATCGAAGAACCCGATGCCGATTCTACACCTGAGATTCCTGGCCTTTTCGTTACCGCTTCTGAAGCTGGAGCGTTACCTAATCCGGCTACGGATCGAGATGTTCGGCAAGTTACGACAGCAATTGAGCAGGTAGGTGGCGATGGAGGCTATGGAGGTCAAGGAGAAAGAGATGATTGGGATAGCGACAGTGAAGACGATTTGCAGATAGTGTTGAATGATAGTAGCCGCAACGTCATTATCGGAGCTGATAGAAGATCAAGGATGGGAGACAACGAAGATGATGATGACGAGGATAATGAAGAACCACTTGTTATAGTGGCTGACGGTGACCCTAATCAACCTATGGAAGATCAGCTTTGGGGAGAAGATGGTCTGCAAGGGGTTGAAGGAGATGGCAAAGATGGAGGAGAAGCTGGGAAGGGGAGTGGACCAGGTGGTGCTACTGGGCCGGCCAAAGCTGGGTATAGCAGTCATGGGTATCATCATCCGTTTCATGCTCAGTTTAAGGTCAGTGTCAATGCAACACTGTTGTCACTGGTCAGATTACTTAGTGGCTGGGGTTCTTGTCATGGCCCCGTTTTAGTTTTCATAAATTTTAAGTGCATATCTTCTTTGTACTTGTACCTAAACTTGAATGCAAATGCAGAGTGTGTTGATCAGAGAAATTGGAGACTGCTTTTGGAAACACCATCTCTTTACTTAGCTGCTTCTGTGTTGGGTCATAAAATTAAGAATGTGAAAGAGAGATGATAATCTGATCCCTTATATATCGCACACTATGCCACCAACAATTACGCTGTTCAAGAGTATTTTTGTAATTCCTTACAGTTCGCAATTGATGAAGAAGACTGTAAGAAGAATAAAAATCTCTTTTTGGACCCTAACTAACTTTATGAAGCCAACATCCCGTTAAAGATTTCATATTGTCTTGTGGATTAGTCATCCTACCAAAGTTACAAGTATTGACGCCGAGACAAAAATAAGGGTGGTATTGATCTACTTGACATATACATTTCTTTCTCTTGCAGTATGTAAGGCCGGGGGCAACCCCCATACCTGGAGCTGCTGCATCTACTGGTGGGACCTCCTCAGGTCAAGTTCGTCCACCTGCCAACCTTGGTCCTATGGCTGGTCGTGGAAGAGGAGATCCGCGTCCACCGGGAATGAGGAATGCTTCTGGTGCACAGAAAGGCTACCAGTCTTGGGGTGGTCATACAGCAGGGCGGGGACTGGAGTTTACTCTTCCCTCTCACAAGTAAAATTTTATCTGTTCAGGAACTGTGGAGATTTTAGTAGCTAAGGCTCATGTCTATATATATGATTTGTATAAATCTGTGTTTCTTTTGTTTGATGTCTAGTCTTACCTTTTTTTAGGACTATATTTGAGGTTGATATAGAGAGTTTTGAGGAAAAGCCATGGAGATATCCAGCAGTTGATATCACAGACTACTTCAACTTTGGACTAAATGAGGAAGGCTGGAAAAACTATTGCAAACAGCTGGTAATTCATAATTGTTATTTATATCCTTATTTCTGCAGATGAAGAGTACTAAGAGGAGCATCTTTCAATTTCATACAGAACCAACACCGTATAGAGACTACAATGCAAAGCAGAATACGTGTTTATGAAAGTGGTAGAACAGATCAGGTAAAGTGAATCTTTGCTTATATTGTGGCACTTATGAGCTGATTATTCTTCGCATTCTGGCAATATTTTGTCTATATCAGATACAAAAGGGTAACAATGCATTCCTAATCACTCTCTTGTATGATTATAGAGTTATGATCCAGATCTGCCCCCAGAGTTAGCTGCAGCAACAGGCGCGCAAGGTGTTCCTGTTGATTCTACAAATTTAGTGAAGCCAGACACTGGTCAAGGTGATTCAGCGAAAGTACGAGCTCATGTTCGACCTTCACTAGTATGTTTCCTCCTGCCTTTGCTCTCATTTTAACGTAGCATTTTCAATATGTGGTTCATTATATTGTATATCATAACTGTAAGGCTTTTCATTTTAAAGCTTGAAAGTATTTTTTGAATTTGTTTTCTCTCAGCCCCCTGGAAGACCAATACCTGTGGAAACTGGTTCTGGTGAACGTCTGCCATCCATTGATACACGTAATCCTCGAACGTGTGATCTAGATGCTATCATTGAGGTTGGACATGTCTCCAATCTCTCTTAATTTTTGTTTTACTGGTGAGGCATCTTTGCTTGCTGTATACTGACTGCTACTAACTGACATTGAGTTTGTTGCCAGATTGTATGTCAGGACTCGCATGAGGATGAACCCTCGGGTGAAAATGGCACAGATCAAGCTGATAGTAGCCTTCCTGGAGAAAATGTCCCAGTCGAGACTAGTTATGTTAACAGCGAGAGACCAGACAGGGAATCTGCTGAACGTAGTCCTGCCCAGGATGAGCCACGAAAAAGGCTTCTCAAAAAGCAAGACGATGAGATCTCTAGAAGCACGGATAGCGGCCAGAGTTTCCGTTCATCGTCTCCTGTTGGAGACAGAGGCACAAGGTCATCAAGTGTTGATCGTGAAGATGTGGGAGGTGAAGCTAGCAAAAATACTGAGATGGAGGAGGACCATAAAATAAGTTCTGCAGTCCCTCAGTCAGCAGCTCAAGAAGATGATGGAGGGGAATCAAAGACGGAGAGAAGTAGTGAAAGCAGTAAAGCAAGATCTGGAAGTCACAGGGATTATCAGCAATTGAAGGATGGTGCAGAAGAGGAAGGTATTCAAGATAAGCATTATGCTCGGCCAGCTAGCAATAGGAAACAGCAGGATAACAATGTACTGTATCAGAGCATAAAGAATCAGGACAGAGGGAAGGAAATGGAAAGAACAAGAGCGGTGAGCAAAGGTGGTAGGGAAAACTCTAATCCCCATATGGAGATGGATTCTAATTATATTTACTCAATTGCAAGTCGCGAAGATTTTGATAAAAGAAAAGAGCGAGATGTTGACGGCGGGGTCTGGCGCAGGAAAGAGGATGAGCCATATAGTCGAAGAGGTGGGGATGATGGGTCTAGAAAAAGGGATCGTGAAGATGATCTGGGCTCTAGGCAGAGGGGTAAAATGCGAGAGAGTGAAATTCGCATCAAGGACGACCACGTCCCTTCCAGAAAGCATTTGGATGATGTTGGTATGAGAAATACTTATGAAGTGGATGATCACATTAGCAAGAGGAGGAAGGATGAAGAATACTTAAAAAGAAGCCGCACTGAAAAAAATGAAATCCCATACGGTCAAAGAGAACCAATCAGCCGCCTGAAACGAGAACGTGATGATAGGTTGGAGCATCAAAAGAGAGATGTCCAACATAAAATCAGAGATGATTTTGACGGCCACAGTTCTCTCAGGCACAGAGATGATTTCCATATGCAGAGAGATGGAAGTGAGAGGTTGAAAGAGCGTGAGGATTTGGATAAACTGAAACTAACTCATGAGGATGGTTTATCAGCACGAGGAAGAGAGAGGCAGGTGGCTGTAAGGGGCCACAGAGGTTCAGAAGACCGGTCATCAAGGATGAAAGATGAGTATAAAGCTTCGGACAAAGAGCATCTCACCAAAGATACAACAAGGCATACTAAACAGACAAAGAGAAGGGAATACCCTGGTGAAGAAAGTTCTTCCTATCATCGCGGACATGAAGATTTCTCGGCACGCACAGACGACATTGTTAACAATGAGAAAAAACCAAGGCAGGAGAAGACAGGTGCTAAAATTGATCCTTCGGATGGCCAGCGGTTGCAAGACAGAAAATATAAAGATTCTAGACGAAAGATTAAAGAACAGCGAGAGGGCACAGAGTCATTGAGGAGCAAACAAGGGGAACAAAATGGCAGTTCTGAAGTGACAGTATGCTCTATTAGCCTATGAATTTATTTGATTTATTCTCATCCAAGTTTTGCAAACTGAATGTAGTGTAGTTATTGTGAATGCAATATACCTTGCAAAGTTTTTTGTTTTGTTGCCAAACTTATCTAGGATATCTCATGGTTTGGTCACTTTTGATCTGCCTCACAGTCAGTACTGATGTTTCTTTCATGCCTTTCAGGGCTCAAAAGGAACCAGCGAAGCAAGAAATTGCAGGAGTGACATCCCACAGCACCCTAATTCCACCAAAAGACACAAGGAAAATGCTTCCTCTGGTGATGAGCTACAAGATTCAAAGAAGGGACGTACAAAATTGGAGAGGTGGGCAAGCCACAAAGATAGAGATGATGCTGTCCCTGCCAAATCATTATCCATTTCCTCAAAACTTCAAGAAAAGGAAAAAAGCACTAATGGCCGACTTAACGAAGCTGTTCATGGTTCAAGTGGCAAGAATCGGGATGTAACTGAGGAGAAAGTTGGCCATGACCTTGCAGAGACCAAAGATGGAAGCGAGAAGGGACCAGGAGACGGGCATTTAGACACGGTTGAGAAACTCAAGAAACGCAGTGAAAGGTTCAAGCTTCCAATGCCCACGGAGAAAGAAACCACAGGAGTAAAGAAAATGGAGTCTGAGACGCTGCCCTCTGCAAAAATTGAAGGCCCTGTGAATTTAGAGGTGAAAGCAGAGCGACCAGCAAGGAAAAGACGATGGACGAGTAGCTGAGACTCATAAACTGGAGTTATAATAAAAAGCGAGGAACTGCCTCTCTTTGTCTGGATTGAGGGATAGTTTGATTATCCATGTAGCTTTCCGATGCTTAACTGGATGACATGAGATTCTCCCATCCCACGGAGCATTTATGGCAGTAATGGACATTAATTAGGAGATTAGGGAGAGTGTGGGAGGAGCTATGTTGTGTAAGAATAGGGAGGGAATACTCATAAGGATGACTCTGAGAGAATACTCTTGTAGTAGTTGATGTAACTTTTGTCAAAGATTATTGGTCTTTTAGTTTTGTTCTTATACTCAGCGCCTCGGGAGAGAGCGAGAATATTTTTAAAATACTGAAACGGCAATGTATTATTATACTGTAGTAATTTTGTTACTGTTTTATAAACGGCATTTGATGACTTTATCATTTGTGTTTGCCCTTTTGCATGTTTAACTATATCGAGAGAGCAACAACTATTAAAAAGGAAAAGTTTTGTAAATAGAATATAAGCGATTATCAAGACTCAAAATCTCTACGGAAATCAAACAATTCTATCACACAACAAAGAAAGTTTCTTTAGAGCTCTGATCTATAACAACAAATCACTGTTTGCTGCATATTTTCGTTAACATGAGTGAAAAATAGATAGCTCAAATTGTGTTTGGGCGAACATGTTACAACCTATAAAGTTATATTGTGTGATCAATCTTTATTAGGCAGCACAAAAGAGTCCCAAGACCAGCATTGCCAGCAAGGAAAGGCCAAGATTAGCAGCAGTGGCAACGGTGCCTGAAGCAGGAGGGGTTTTTGGTGGAGTTTCTCCAGTTCCATTGGAGGAGGCCATGTTTGCAACCGGAGGCAGAGGCGGATCAATCACGTCTTTGGCTTCAAGAGGCGGGTTAGGGGCACTAGCTGGTGGCTGTGCTTCCTTGGCTGCCACAGAGAGTAAAGCGCCAGCCTCTGCGGGTAAGATAGCATAAGGCTGGTCTTTGTTCAAATCTGAGCATGGACTCGCTGCATTTGCATCAAATATAAATTGTTAGCCTTATCTTGGTTATGTATATATTTTTCTTTTATATGATCTTGTAGAGGTTTAAGACTTACTTAAGTATCTGGTAGCAGTGGCAGGGAACTCTGTGATGACTCCATCAACACCACTCCCTGCAATGAATGTGGCAAGTTCTACCGTAGGATCAGAGAAGTAGTCGAACGCTATGGCGATATACTCGTTCCTTAGCACCGAGACGTAAACAGAAATATTGGCTTTGTGCATTTCCTCTACCACGTTAGTTTTCCCTGTGGCAATGCTTTGGGAAACGGTGACGAGGGAAGTTCTCTTGAGATTAACGGCATCTGCATGCTTCTTGATTTCTTCAACGGATGGCTTGGGAGCATCTCCGATCTCTTTGTCAATACTCAAGACTCTAGTGAACGGAGGGACTTTCTCGAAAGTGGACAGAACAGAACTGTCATCTGACTGAATCAAAACCTTCTGGGTTGATTGTTTGTCGAGTGTGGATTTGGTTAGAGCGGACTTGACTGCGTCTACGATTCCGAGACCTTTCTTTGATGCTAAATAAGCAGCATTCTGTCAACAAAAAAGGTATTAGTGGAGTTGCCATGAGTTAATTAAAGCGCATTTGGGAGTGAAAAAGGCTTGCCTCGATGTTAATCATAATTCCGGTGACTGCCTTTGCTTTGCTTAACTCAAGGAAGTCATCAAGAGTTGTGAACTTCCCGGCGTTTTTGTTAGCTGGATTTCTCTGGAAGCCCGAGGTAGTCAAGAAGGGACTCTCGATTTGAGCTGGAAACAAAGACATCCCAATCTCAGTGAATAGTTTCAGAAATGTTTGGAAATGAAAAAAGTTTCTTACGCTTCAAAGACTGGATCTCGGCCCATGTGAGATCAAAAGAGAAAATGCCATTGTTAGGCTGCATCTCAGGAATGCTGGTGGCTCGGGACATGAACGTAGTCATAGCGGTGGTACTTGCTGTGAGGTCTGCAGAATCATGGCAGAAAGCAATTCCATCTTTAGACATCTGGACAGAGCAGTCGATCACGTCTGCTCCATCGTCGATCGCTTTCTGGTAAGCGAGATCAGTGCAGCCTGGATAGTCACCACTTGCTCCATTGTGAGTTATAACCAACGCATTCCCTGCTTTGGGGAGATTGTCCTTTTGGTGAGCAAAGCAAGCTACAAGAAAACAGAGAGATGAGGTATTACCTTCTTCCTATTAACAAAATATCTGAAGATACATATATGTATATGAGGAGGGTCATCTCACTGATGGCTTGTGATGCTGTTGGCGGGAAATCGGTGATGATGCCATCAACAGAGAACTGGCCATTGTCCACAAACTGGAGATATTCAGTAGAGGGATCATAGCTGTAGTTGAAGCTAGTGCGCATGTCATTGGCAAAGCCAGAAGCATACACCTCTAGACCAGCTTTGTGGGCATCAGCCACAAAGGTGGTGGCGGGCTTTAGGTATTTGGCCGAGTCAATGGGCCAAATGTAGTCTTTAGGGACAAGAACGCCTGAAGCAAAGGCCTTGATTGCTGCAAGATTCTGCTGAAGCTCGCTGTACTTCTTGTTGGTGGTGGGCTCAATTGCTTCGGGGTCTTTAAACTCGAATATGAGCTTTGTCTTGGCCCTTCCTGCGTCCATCCCGATGCTCTTCAAGAAACCGATCTCTGGAGATGAAATGACACTAATGCCGCGGAACCGCAAGCTTTTCAAGTACTCGGCTGCGCTCAGCTTGTGTTCCATGTAGAAGCTATCATACTGCACATTTGTATTGTTTTATTTTTATTTTTGATGAATCAACAATAACCCTTCCTAGGTTTGCTTAAATCATATTCTCAAAGAGAGAAAGAAGAGAAACCTGAACGTTCAGCCAGAACTTGGGAGGCTTGGTTCCAAGGACATCCTCCACGGCGGAAACCGGCATTTGGCCGTCGAAGATGCTGGGACGAGAGAAGATGTTCTGGACCACTGCTCAATAAAACAAAACATGAAAATGTGTAGGTTGTGGGGGAGCATCGAAGGGAGGAAAAAAGAAGAAGACATACATGAGACGTTGGAGAAGATGGTGTCAGCATCATAATCAAGGACAAACCAGCCCTTGAGGTCCTGGCCGTTGACCTTGTAGCTTTTCTGAGCTTTGGGGAAGAGCGTGGAGATGGTAGTTGCATTGTCAAGCCTGATATCAGACAAGCAAAGGCCCACACCGTCCTTAGTCATCTGAAGGTTGCACAACATTGTGAGGCCAGGTGAGCTGGTGCTAATAGCCATGTCGTTTGCAGGGGCGCTTGACTCAGGGAAAAGACCTGAGAAGCCGCCTCTGGCCACAACCGCAGGCTCCTGTCCTGAAAGACATATGAAGAGAAGACATGTATGAGTTATATGTTATGTAATATGAGAATGTTCATATATTATACCACCAAGAAACCAAAAACAAATGTTATTTACCGTTAAGGGTGAGCCATTTCCTTGCTGGAGCAGCCCCGGCAGCAGCAGGAGTCTTGGGGGCCGCAACACAGGAGTGTATGAAAAGGGAGAAAAAGATGAAAAACCTTAGCATCTCTGATTGATTGATCCTGCATTTGTGTGTACGTACCCCAATGAAAAAGCAAAGTCAGATACATAATATAGAATGGTACAATACATAATGGTTAACATTTTAGAGAGAAAAAGAAAGTGAAAAGAAGAGATCTCACATGAAAAAAAGAACATGAATCTCCTCTTCTGCTTGTTTTCCTCGTTGGGTTTGAGAAGGGAAAAGAAGCGAAGGAGGAGATTGGTCAAACAAAGGTTAATTAATGGTAAAAAAAGTAACTTGCTCATATCCCATTTATGGCCATTTACTACTCTCTATTTTTATCTCTTTTTCCCCTCCATTCCCTTTTTAACCGCTTTTCCTTTTTTAATTTATTTATCATCTTCTTTCCATAAATTTATGAATCACCCCCTCAGTTTTGAAAATTTAAATGTTTTCGACTTTGGATTACTGTGTTGTAGTTAAAATGGCTTATATGAGTTGGGCATTCAGATCAAACCGAATTAGCTAATGCAAACCAAACCGATGATAGGCCAATTTGGTTTATAAGCAAAATCCACTGATCAGCTAGTTTTCGATTTGTATTCAAATAAAATAATCCCACTTTCCTTTGATTAGACCGAACTTTATTTTTCGGAAACGAAATTCCAACATTCTAAATTTACCGAAGTTTATCAAAATATCGAATATGCCTAAAATTCTGTAAAATCTTATTCAAGTCGTTAATTTCGGTTCAATTCACTAGTAATATTATCTTAAACCAAGGCGAATCTCATCACATCCGAACCAAATTGAACATAGGTTTAATAATGCATAATAATACGATTGTTTATCAAGGCTAAGTACATAAAAGAAGGTATATATCGAAATGTTATAAGATGTCGTCTTCTCTCGACACCTCAAAACTTAATTGCCATTTATCACCCGACTGAGTTTCCAGGTCCAACGCCTCTTCTTCTCCTCCTCCTCCTCGCTTCCTTCTCACGCAACCTTCGATCCACCTCAGCTATGAAGATCACCTCCTTGCTCGTTCTCAAGTGTGCTCCCGAAGCTTCTGATCCCGTTATCCTCGCCAACGCTTCCGACGTCTCTCACTTTGGCTATTTCCAGCGATCTAGCGTCAAAGAGTTCGTCGTCTTTGTCGGCCGCACTGTTGCTAGCCGGACCCCTCCTTCCCAGCGCCAGTCCGTCCAGCACGAAGGTTCTTATTCTCCTTCTACCTCTAGATCGCTTGTTTCGAATCGGATCTATGCAATCTCCTTCCCTTTTTTACCTTTTTATTCGATTCCTGCAGACTCGGATCGGCTTTTCGATTTCTCTACTTTTATGATTAGAATTGGGCAGCTCTTTCGATTTTAGATCTTTCTGGAATATGCCCTGGCTTTAATTTCACGCGATTCCAGCTTTTTGTTCTTGTCCTCGATTTTGGGGGTAATTAGGGTTCGTATTTTTTTTTTTTTTTTGATGTAGAGTACAAGGTTCACGCTTACAATAGAAATGGTCTTTGCGCGGTGGGATTCATGGACGATCATTATCCTGTTCGAAGTGCTTTTTCTCTTCTCAATCAGGTATTTGTCTTCATTATGTTTAAGATGGTTCACTATGTTATAAGCCACATCTAGGCTCTCGTCAATTGAAAAGGATTCGATTTGTTTGACATTCAAAATTTTCTCAGGTCATAGATGAGTACCAGAAGAGTTTTGGTGAGGCATGGAGGTCTGCAAAAGAAGACTCCAGTCAGCCCTGGCCATACTTAAACGAAGCTCTAAACAAATTTCAGGTTCTTCACTTGTGCAACTGTATTCGCTCTTTTGCCTGTGAATGTTGTTATAAACTATAGAAATAAGCTCAATTAGGTGGCCGTAGGAATCCCAATTAACTGATTTCTTGTGAAGTATTCTTATTAGGCCCATTGTTTTATGACCAAGTTGATTGTGGATTTTGAGTGATTTGATCTTAAAGTGTTTTTGTTATTGCCCCGTATTTGTAATCTTCAGGACCCAGCAGAAGCTGATAAGCTATTGAAAATCCAAAGGGAGTTGGATGAGACAAAGATTATCCTTGTAAGTGCAGCCGGGTCCTTTCTTGTATAGACTCTTGTGGATATTGCTTCTATACTCTTTTTTTCTCAAGTTCCAGTAAACATCCAGACAGAGTGACCAAATATACATAAATGCTGTCTTAATGATGTTCTGTCAATGAGTTTGGTTTCTTCTGAAAACCTCAAAACAAGAAGAAAGTTTTGGAGATGTGATAGATGCTGTCTCCCTGAAACTGAATATTTGTTCTGTACTACAGCATAAAACCATTGATAGCGTTCTGGCCCGTGGTGAGAAGCTGGACAGCCTAGTGGAGAAGAGCTCAGATTTGAGCATGGCATCGCAGGTAACATTCTAGCATCACATAGTAGATATTCCCAGCTTATATGTAGCTTTCCTTTTTTCCCTTTGCGTTGTTAGCTAACATGGTAGAAGGGTAGGATATGAGCCAGCTTGAAAGTTTTGCTGATAAATAGAGGAACTATTGCATGTTATTATTTGGGGTAGATAAATAGAGGAAGTCTGTGGATTACGAAAACGATCTGGTTATTTCGAAACCTAGAAATCAATCCTATTAATCATTGTAGTTTTGGAAATTTCATCTGATCATGGGGAGAAACATATTGAGCTAGGTAAAAACAAGGTCACTTCTAACATGAGAAACTGATACTGGTGTTATGGGTGGAACAGATGTTTTACAAGCAAGCGAAGAAAACGAATTCATGCTGTACTATTCTGTGAGCTGCAACTCTGGAAGTCCTGGGTATATATAGTTTCAACCAAACTTTTTGCTGGGGGTCCAGACTGTTTACCATTTTATCTATACATATATGATTCCGTTTATGTAGTTTGCATTTTGAGATTCTATATGACTCGAGTGGTGTGGTGTGTTATCCGATTGCATGATGTCATTTATGCAAGATTTCAATTGGTTTCCAGAATATATGATTGCTTTTGTATGTGCTTTCTTATGATAATAGAGATGACTTTGCATATAGATTAAGATTTTGAAAATAGACGAACGCAGAGGGATGATAACTAGAGTATACAAAGGGAGTACTATATTACACAGAAACGAGTAAAACAAATGAGAGAAGGTTTTTGTGTGTTGTTTATTTATTTGCCGAAGAGAGACTTAAACCACCAAATACCCTTGGTGTCTTCGGTGGCAGTGTTGGACTCAGGTGGTGTGTCATTCTGAGTAGTCTTGTGAAGCTTGCTGATGTCATATCCTTCCTCCACCGCCTTCTCCACTAGCTGCTTATACGTCTCTTCCTCCATGTGCGCCGTCCTGCTCAATATCTACACCACCAAACAGATAGTCCATAGTTTATTAATATCAGTGCCTTTCTAAGATCGGTTTCAGTAAAGAGGAAAAGATAAGTAACGAACCCAGAGATAACTCCTGGAGGGCTGGCCGATAAGGGCGTGCTGGTATTCAGGATCGATGTAGAGCACCCAGTAGTCGCCGGTGACAGGTATGATTGGGAGGAAAGGAGGGACGTAGAACTTGACTTTGAGCTTAGCCTCATCGCTTTTAGGATCGGCCTTATAGGCGCTGCCTTCGATATGACCTCTCTTCCCGTTGCTCCATGTCTCGTTCAACACGTGCACAGTACCGTCGGGGTTAAGGGTGTAGGTGGCGCGAGTGTCGACACCGTTCTTTGGCTGAAACCTAGAGGGGAAAGAAGCAATTTCGTACCAGCGGCCCATGTATCTCTCCAAGTCGAGCCCTTTCACCACTTCCATTTCTTTCTTCTCCGCCATTTCTCTCTTCTCTTCGATTTTCTTCTCTTCTTCTCTAAGACTTTGATTGATATTTTCTGTGAGGTAAAAGGATAAGAAGATATTTCTTTATAGGAATAGAAAATAATAAGTAAGGAGATTTCTCTGGGACGAGAGGATGACACGTGGAAAGCGTGTCGGGCAAGGGTTCTAGTAGCGTCTAGCAGTTACAATTGTGAAAAAAGGAGGAGGACACAAATGTCTTCTTCTTTTTCTTTCTTCTGTGAGTAGACTAGGATACAAATACAATGGGCTATACATTCATACTTTGATTTGACTTCCTTCAGCTGTTTCTAGGCCCCACCAAAATTATGATATCGACATGTAGATAAGATATTTTTCTCTTTCTGATTTAAATGTAAATATCTTATTATTGATTTTTTTCATAATCCATATGTAATCAACGAATTAATTAGGCTCGAATTAATTACTCCTAAATTAGATCATTGCAGTTACTGAAAAAGTGAAAAGTGAAAACCAAAAACACTATTTTCGTCCACAGAAAATTTCAATTATTATCTTTTTTCCAAAATGCATGAGTTCTTATTATTTTGTGTCAAGAGCTTCTAGCTCGGCATGCAATGGGGGAGATGCACCTGTAATATTATCTATATTATTATTTAAAATTTATTATTTATGATAAGTATGATCGCACAACAAAAAAACAGAAATAGCTTTCTCAACAAATTCGTCCGAGTTGGTGAAGATGGTGTCTACACCGGCGGAATGGCCTGCATTTTCAGCACACTTTGAAGAATTTGTGAGAATCAAAAATTTATTTTTATTTTTCTCGCTTTCTTTAATTTCTCGTAATTTAAATTCAAAAGCGGACAAACTAGCACGTAGTGTGAGACATTATCCGCATTTTGTTATTTATGTAAACTCTATTTCACCGGTTTGGATTTCTAAACCGTTCTAATAAATTTATAAATGTTGACAAAAAAAAAAAAAGTCATATTTTATATCAAAAGTTAATTTGTAGAAATAAAATTTCAGTCTCGCTCTTTCAATTCCAATTCATAAAGAGAGTATGAAACAGGTTGATGCAATGTGTCAGGTGATCTATTGACAATGGGAGTAATCAATGTGGGAGGAAAAAAAAAAAACAATGACAATAGTCTCAAATGGAGAAAAATGATGCAACCGGTAGAGAAGAAGACTCTCTCTACTAAGGCGGAGGAAACGAATCAAAGCCAAATCTAGTAGCCACTCCCACTGACACCATTCCGTTATTTTCATCCTGCAAAAACAAAAACACATCACTTTCATTTTCTACTACTACAAAAGCTTTTTAGTCCAATGAGGAAAACAAGAACATACCTGTTTCATCATCTCATTCATCATGTCATTGAATACATCATGCTGGTTATCGACAAGAGCATTCTCTGGCCTTCCCGGCTTCATCTCTGGATCATCCAGCATTGTAGATTTTCCAACATACTCCTGACTGTTGAATGTTGCACTTGTCGCATCTATTGGGCTTGTCAGTGACTCTTCCAAGCCTTTGCTTCCGGTCGCATTGTTGTCCCTGAAAACCATGTTATCTCCTTGTAAGGGATACTCAACGTTACCGAATGGAATCAGCATGTTGCTGTTCTGTTCCTCCCATTTTTGTCCATCTAACGAACTCATGTTCTGCATGAAGTCACATAGTAATTGAGGCTCACATTGCATCTCTCCACCAGAATTATCTCCAGAAACCAAAGAGCTACAATCTCCCAGATTGTTGTTTCCTCCACATGTCACTTGATCTGGTAAGAAAGTATGATTCAGTGGTAAGGAGTTTGATGGGAATCTGGTTGTGTTGTTTAAATTCCCTTGCCAGCTATGACTAGGAAATCTAGATAAGCCTTGGACGCCGATGTTTGGAGAGGCAGGGATGGATGAAGTTCCCTCGATGCAAAGCTGATTTCCATCTGAGTCTCTATGCAGGGGCTGTGTATAGTTTGGTTGCAACAGTAGAGTATTGGATGAAGCACTTGGCAAAGAGTTGCTAGAGCTACCAAATGAGATACAAGAATCTAGGAAGCTCCCACCAATAGGTCGGTCTCCTATGCTTTTAAAATCTCCCATGTAAGCAGAGCCATTGCTTCTACGAAACTGAAGGGGCTCTAGTGGAGATGAAGTTCGTTGAAACAGATTCATGTTCTGGACTCTTGGTGAAAGAGTAGTACTGTGATATGTTCCAAATGGATTAGCTGAGTTGCTTGAGTTCTGTTGGATGAAGCTTGAGGTGTTAATTCCATGAAGATTTATCGATGAATACATAGATGGATGGAGTTTGGTGAGATGGGAACGCGTTAAGAGTGAGCTTGGCAGCTGTCTTGTGGCAGTATAATCTCTAAGTCCATCAAGTTGAGCCATCTGAAAGTAAGACGAATCTCTTGATCCAAACGCATCTGGATTCATGTTCTGCTGCTGACCTTCGTCTATCTTTTTCAAGAATAATCTATACTTCTGAAACCAAAACCATAGAAAAAAAAACAATTCGAACCATCTCACTATCTAAAGATCATATTAGTAAATGAAGGATTAAAAATGAATGATAGAATAGCAAATTAATACCTGCAAATGACTGGCTACGTTTTCCCTAGTGAGATTTTCTATATTCATGAGATCAAGTATCTTTTTGGGAACAGCCTCTGTAAATGAAAATAGGACTCAACACATGAAAAACCATCAAAGCAGAAACAAGAGTGTATGAGGAAACTCACTGTCGAGGCCCAGTTGCTGAACCGCATTGACAAACTTCTGATGAAGCTCCTGAGACCAAACGACACGAGGCTTCTTCCTGGCACTTGACTCCTCACCATCTTGTTCACTCCCATCACCATCTTCATCTTCTCTGTCACTGCCATCTTCATCACCACTGTCACTGACTTTCTCTTTCCGTTTCTTGCTGCCGCTTGGGCCAAGATTGGATTCAGAAGAAGGGAGAAGTTGGCGAGAAGGGCCAATGTTTTTCGCGTATGATTTAATATTCTTCTTAACAACATGATGCCATATATTCTGAAGCTCCTTGAGTCCAACAGGCTTGACCAGATAATCACAAGCACCATGTATAATACCTTTCATAACACTGTCATGGTCGCTATGAGCAGACAACACTGAGAAAACGAAACAAAGTTAAAAAAGATTGCTATAGAGTTGATATGAAAAACACAAAAGGAGGAGACATACTGATAACAGGAAGGTCCATTTCAAGACCAATTTCAAGCAACTTAAAACCATCTGTGTCTGGCATCTCCACATCGCTTATCACCAAATCAAACATGTTACTCTTCTCTCTTAGCATTTCTAGAGCTTTACTTGATTCCATTGTCTTTGTCACTGACAATATCAATCAAACATCAACTCTCATTCACCTCAGTTCCGAAGCAGACAGGTAAAAGAAAACACACAAAAATAAGTACCATGGTATTTGCAGCGAAGTAACAACTCTTCGAGTTTTCGAAGACATGTTGGATTGTCATCAACAGCAAGGACTCTCATTCCTGCCGGAAACTTCTCTGTTCTTCCATCTTCATTTTTCACCAACTCCATAGTTTGATGCAATATTGCGTCTGCAAGTCTCTTCTCGTCTAGTCCACAAAAGAAGTAGTACATAGAATTTTAATCTGATTTGTTTATTCTTAAAACCTGCATTTGGACTAGGAAGACCATAGTCCTCCTATACGGAAAAGACAAAGGGCCAAAAAAAAAAAAGAGAGTGATTGGTGCTGTTAATCAGGCCCTTAATTCTCCAAATAATCACAAATCTCCTTCTTGTTTTGCTCTTATTTCCATCTATGGTGACGCGGAGAGTCACATGATTCTCTTCTTTCCTTTTTGTTTGTTGAATCTTTCTTTTTCTGTACACAAAAGACAACTATTCCTACAGTGAATTTAAATGTCCCCATTTTATTTCCTTCTTTGCTTATACCTTATTCTCTTTATAACGTTCAAACCCAGCTGTTTCAGCTTTTCTGACTTTCCTTTTTTTGATTGACAAAATTTGTGATTAAGACTCAAATTAAATGCACGAAAAAAAAAAAATCTGGTTTTGAGAGGATGCATCTGGGCTCACTGACCTGATCATTTCTTCCCCATTCATACTTTAAACAGAAGCCCCAGATTCGAAACGGTTGTTGACTTTTTACACCATATTCTCTAGTCATACTTTCTGATTACTCTGCCATGTTTTTATTCTATCTAAATTCACAGCAAATGTGGAAACTAAGGTTTTTTCCTCCTCACAGATTGTTGCTGCAATCAATATTACATGTTTTGCTGACGCCTGTCCAACTTATATCCCTCATCATCTTCCTTTTTGTTCCATTTAACCCTTGGAATTATTCACCTGTCACCAACTGTGTGACTCTGTGATTCTGAGACTTTCAGTAAATATGATTAGGACTGTGCCACTCTGGTCGTATCCCATTTGAGGATAACATCCCAAGTAAGATCCTAAACTAAGAATCACTAAGTACAAATTAGATGCTCATTTGGACCTAAATTAATTGAGATTACTGATATTAAAAAAAAAAAAAAAAGGGGCTAAACACCAAACATAATCCTTCATCTTCAGGAAGGAAAACAAGAATTCAAGAAAAAAAGAAAGAAAAGTTGCAGCCAATCATCACACAGGACTACAAGTTGACAAAAAACCATAAATAAATAGAGAGTGAGATTGCAGCAGCCAGCAGCAGTGGGAAGAAGAACCTGCGTCTCCGGGCAGCCTTACTACGGCAAGGCTCTGTCAGTATTTGAATTATGCAGCTTCCGGTAGACTGATCAGTCTTGGTGAGCTTTGGAACTATGTTTTGAAACTTACAAGCTGTTGGGAAACTGTTGAGTGACATGGAAGAATCTAAGGCGGAGCTACCGCCAATTTCTGGGTCCTTAATGCCTTTAAAATCTCCCATGTATGCAGAGCTATTGCTTTTAGTTTTAGGAAACTCAAAGGGCTCTAGTGGAGATGAAGTTGGTTGATACAGATTATTCACGTTCTCGACTCTTGGTAACGGAGTATGGTGATATATTCTAGTTGGATCTCTATGTCCACAGACCAGCCTGTACTTCTGCAACAAAAAAAAACACAAGTTGAACCATCCAAGATTATATTAGCAAAGGCAGAGGTCAAAATGCAAAAGAGTTTGGGAAATTAGTACCTGCAAATGGGAGGCTACGTTGTTCCTAGTGAGACCTTCTACATTCATGAGAGTAAGTATTTGTTTGGGGAAAGCCTCTGTAATGGAGACCCAGAGAAAACAAACATTAGGAGAAATTAAAAGAATAATCCACACTTGTTAGCAGAAACAAGAATGGACATCACACGTATGGCAAAAAATGAAAAGAGATTTATGGTGAAAGTCACTGTTGCCACCATCCAATTGCTCATAGGCATTGAGAAACTTCTGGTGGAGCTCCGGTGTCCAAGTGACACGGTGCTTCTTCCAGGTACGGCTCACGCTTGGGATGAGGTGGGAGTCAGAAGAGGGGAGTAGTTGTTGATGAGAAGGGTCTATGTTTTTTGTGTATGAGCTAATGTTGAGTGACATTGAAGAATCTAAGGAGCGACTGCCAATTGCTTGGTCCTTTATGATTTTAAAATATCCCATGTATGTAGAACTATTGTTTCTATAAAACTGGAGAATCTCTGGTGGAGATGAAGTTGGTTGAAACAGATTCACGTTCTCGACACTTGGTAACGGAGTACTGTGGTGGTGATGCTCTGTTGGATGAGGCATGTTTAGCTGAGGAGCTTCGGTTGGTCTTTTCATGAATAGTCTGTACTTCTGCAACAAAAACCAGAGAAAAGAAAAAGGTCGAACCATCTAACCACCAAGTCGAAATAAGTCAAAATGCTAGGAGAAAATGACAAATTAGTACCTGTAAATGGCTGGCTACGTTCTCCCTAGTGAGACATTCTTCTATATTCATGAGATCAAGTTAAAAGAATGCTATAGAGTTGATATAAAAAAACAAAGGAAAAGAACGTAGACGTACTAATGACAGGAAGGTCCATTGCACGACCAATCTCAAGCAACTCAAATCCATCTATGTCTGGCATCTCTACATCGGTTATCACCAAATCAAACATGTTGCTATTCTCTCTCAGCATTTCCAGAGCTTTCTTAGACTCCGTAGTCTTTGTCACCGGCAATATCAAAATCAAACATCATCTCTCA
Source organism: Cardamine occulta (assembly GCA_028015245.1). NCBI lineage: Eukaryota > Viridiplantae > Streptophyta > Magnoliopsida > Brassicales > Brassicaceae > Cardamine > Cardamine occulta. The sequence continues at coordinate 17,373,233 of CM051390.1, forward strand.
TGCATCCATGTTCCGAAACAGAGAGAGCAAAACAAAAACAAAAACAGTACCATGATATTTGCAGCGAAGCAGCAATGTCCCAAGGCAGGTTGGATTGTTAACCACAGCAAGGACCCTCATTCCTACTGGAAACTGCTCAGTTCTTCCTTCTTCAGTGCTCACCAACTCCATTGTTTTCGTCCCTTCTCGTCCCCACAGAAAGTACTAGGACTTCTAATCTGATTTGTATTCTGAAAACCTGCAGTTTGGATTAGGGATTTATAATTTGAGATGGCGTTTTTTTAACTTTATAATCGTCTGAGGAATTGGAAGTTGCTCAAATCTGTTTAGTAGTCTAGAACAATAAAAGGACAGCCTTTAAAGGGTTTGTGAAACAGAGCTTAAGGAATAAGGAAAGCAAAAACATTTCTTGTTTATGAGAAAGCCCAAATTAAGCGCTCTTAATTAAGGCGTATTGCTCATTTTTCATCGACCACAAGACAAATTAAATGCTCATTTGGGCCTGATATATTCAGATTAGGGATATCAAAAAGGCTAATCACCATTCACCAAACTTAATCCTTCATCTTCAGTTATTGTTTTGATGAACATGGCATTGTCTTAAGGTCAGTTTTTTCCCTGAAAACTGCATTAATCACTTGGTTTAGGGAAGATAAATTAGAATTCAAGGAAGAAAAAAAAAGAGTTGCACGCCATCACACAAGAGTTACAAATTGACAATAAACCATCAAAAAATAGAGAGGGTAATGGCTGCAGCCATCACTAGTGGGAAGAAGAACCTGCGTTCCCGGGCAGCCCCACCATAGTAAGGCTCTATCATAATCGGAAATCTGCAGGTTCCTGTAGAAGGATTCGTCTTGGTCACCTCTGAAATGTTTGGAAACTTACAGGCTGTATCGAGCTGGTCATTTATCTGATAGTAACTATTGAATGCATATGATATGTTTTCCCTCAAGTCAAGATTCCCACAGGACGTCCCAACCCCGAGACTCGTACAGTCCCCGAGGCTACACGCGTAGCTCACGCTGGGGGCCACTTGCGGATCGTCCAACCTCACGTTTGGCTTCATCACACACCACTTCTGCTGTAGGTAGCGCACTCCTTTGGCCTGGATAAGAGCTCCTGTGTTGGTCGTTCCCAGGTTCAAAGCGTATTTGGGTAGGCCGTCGAATGTGAATATCCCCCAGTGTCGCTCAAAGTAACCCGGCTGAACACTTTTGGCGTCTTCGTCTATCAAGCTGAACAGGTATGCATCGATGGGGCCAGGCCTCCTCGGAGTCCCTTTCCCACCAGAGATGTGAACCATGAAGCCTTGGTTAAACTTCCTAGCGTACTCCACGTTCGCATTCTTGTCCCCATCAGTAGGCCATCCGATTTCCCCAATTATGATAGGCATGTTTCCAAACCCATTCTTCTCTAGCGCATGCACTAGAGTGTCATAATTTGCATCAAACACGTTGTAGTAGAAGGTTCCACCATCGTTCATTGGCTGTGAGTTGCCGTCAAAGAAGGCGTAATCGACTGGGAAATTGGCGTCATTGTAGAGACTGATGAAAGGATAGATGTTAACAGTAAAGGGGCTGCCGTTTTCGCTCAAGAACTTGATGATTGCGATCATGAGATCACGGATATTGGCTCTGAAGTCTCCTCCAGAGGGAAAGGTGGTGGAGCTCTCATAGACATCAGCGTTCAGAGGACATGTGACCTTAACTTGGTTCTGAAGCCCAGCCTTTATAATTGCAATTTGGATGTTCCTCAGCGCAGGTAAAGTTGTGCTCAGGTAGCTCCCGTTATAAGTCGACAAGAAAGGTTCATTGCCAACAGCTACATATCTGTGCAACAACCGAATCAGAGAATCAATTCAGTACCTAATTTAGAGAAAACTATGGTCGGATACAGTTAAGACATGAGATTTATATAGATTTTAGGAGAAGACAAGAGCCATAGCTACAGACAACAACCTACATCCAAACTCAAAATGACCAAGTCCAAAATCCTAACTTGTAGAGTGTAAATGTGGAACCCTAAAAAAGGAAAGTTGATTAAAGAAACAAAAGAAAAGGACCTGATGTTGACGTTATCGGTGGAGATGTGAGTAGAAACATTTTTAGCAACCCATTTCTCAGCTGCTTTGAGGCTAGAGGCGAGAGTGGAGAGCATCTCATTGGGAATACCCACCATGACCTCAATTCTGGATTTGCCTAAAGCTCTGAGAGTGTCGTATTCGGCGTCAAAGAGCTTTACTTTCTGAATACCATTGTCTATCAGCATCCGCACAACTATGTCAGGCGGAAGAGGGTGCGAGGCCTGCGTGCCCCAGTTTGCTCCGATTGCATTTGCCCTCTGACAAACCAAAGCCACCGCCAATAGTAGCATCACCGAACCCCAACCCATCTTAGGCTCGCCGATCTGACCCTTCTTTTCACCAAAAATTTATACAAAAACACACTGAGCTCTGAGCTTTGAGCTTTGAGCTTTGAGCTTTGAGCTTTGAGCTTTAAAAGCTTAGCTGTACAGTCTCTTCCAGTCCAGTGCGTATTAAAGCGACCCTGCCACGCACGAGCGAGTGGCCGCTACTTTTGGGTAACCCACAACGACAAATGACACGTAAGCATCGATGTCTTTGGGTTAGTGTCTGACTGTGACGTGGTCCCTTCATCATAACGGATAAATGGGCTTATGTATTACAGGCCCATATCTTGGAAAGAATCCATCAGCCAATGTATTTTTAAAGTACTTATTCTAGTAAGGTTTCTTTTAACATAACATTCAACAAAATGATTCAAACTTATAATCTGAGAAGAGTAAAGGCTAAAAATGATTCAAGTTCTGAATCTTCTCATAAACCAACAACTCAAACAAAAGATAAAAATGCTTATGTTCTGCAGCTGCTAGTGGAGATCTAATCTCATGATAACTTTTTTTTAAAAAAGTTTTATTGCTTAAATTTTTGTCAATTTCACACCTAAATTTGATATCTAGATTTTCCATTTCATCATGTGTAAATCTTATCTCTTGTTTTAACTTTTTTCTTTGTTCCCACTTCCCAACAATCTCTTCTTTTAACTCTAAATTCAACTCTTGAACTATTCTATTTTTCTCGGGTTCACTTCTTAACTTGTAGTATATATTTCTTGTGTGTTCAAAACTATATATAGCATGATGCTCTTGAATTTTTTTAATGTTGTGTGTTTGCAAATTCTCATAGTCATGATCATGATGCTAAGGATATAGCTTCAATTTGTGTAGATTGAAATGCCTTGCCAATTTGTGTAGATGCCACTGGCAGCTTTTAGTGTTTTACTAGCGATATGGTTGAACATTTTCATAACTTGATTTGATTTAAGGCTTTAATACAAATAAAGAAATTTAATTATTTTTTATTTTCGATTTTCTTTAATACAAATATATTTATAGGTAAGACTTTTTTTTTTTTTTTTTTCCTCCTCTGAGACGTGGGAAAAAACTTGGCTAATCGAAGGAGAAACAAGACAACAAAATAAATAATAGAGTGGCCAGTGTAGGAATTTTTGCGGGAGGAAAGAGCAAAACCCTACTACGATTTACCGTTTACTAGGAGAAGAAGAAGAAGACGATGCGCAGATTCGGGGTTGGGAACAGATCTGTTTCCAAGCTCGTGTTCACCATTTGTGTTGCGATCCTGGTACGATTCCTTCTTTCGATCCGTCGCAAGAGTAGTTATTTGATCATAAGCAAATTCGAAACGATGATGAGTTGCGATGTTATCTGTTAATGCTTTCGTTTTCAAAATTACGTTTCTATTTCTCAATTGAGTTTGCGTGATTTGTTCAATTGATTTCGTGGTTAGCTCCTACCATCTCTATCATATGGAGCTTCTCATGGAAAGCGCAATACGAAGAAGTCTTCAGTGTTTTCTTTGTTCAATCTCAAAGAAAAAAGCAGATTTTGGAGCGAGTCTGTCTTTCGTAGTGGTATGTTCTGTCTGTAAACCTCCCTTACTTATTTGATTGATCTCATAGAGAGCGTTCCTTTTCAATCACACTTGTTCATGCTGTTATCAGATTTTGATGATTTGGAATCTTCAGTCCACTCGAATTCTGGTGTGCTCAATTACACTAAGTCAGGTAATTGCCTGTGAAATGATGCTAGCTCAATTTGACATTATTGGTCTACAACTCTTTTGTTTTGTTTTGTTTTGTTTAGTTTAGATTTCTGACTTGTATCTTTTCAGGAAATATTGCGAGCTACTTACAGCTTATGGAAGTCGATTCTGTGTATCTTCCAGTGCCAGTTAATTTTATTTTCATTGGGTTTGAAGGAAAAGGAAACCAAGGTGAATAACTTCTACCTATCTTTGCTTTTCTTTGAATTGGAGTCATCGTCACTTGATTTTCTCTTTTGTACATAATTTTTTTTCCACACATTTTTCCAGTTTTCAAACTCCTTCCCGAGGAACTTGAGCGTTGGTTCAATAAACTTGATCACATGTTTGAACATACACGAGTTCCACAAGTCAAAGAAGTTCTCAATCCCTTTTACAAGACTAACATTGAAAAGGAGTTGAAACACCATCTTCCTATCATCAGTCGCGTCAACTACAAGTGCTGTCATCTTTTTCTAACTTGTTTCCTGGTGGTTCTTTCGCTATACTGGTGTTGGTTTTACATTGACTCTAATTGGGGATTGTTTTCCTTTTGTCAGCTTTTCTGTTCATGCTATACAAATGGGAGAGAAGGTGACATCAGTAATTGAACGTGCCATCAATGTTTTAGCACGCAAAGATGACGTGTCTAGGTACTACACTTCAAAGGGTTTCTTGCTTAAGTTTGTGGTGTATGGAAGCCCGTTACTGGTCAATTTTCATGCAGAGAGATCTGACCACTTGGTTCTGGCAACTTTACATTACTCATGATAGCTGCTTGCAACTTTTTTCTTAGTGCTGGTCCTGATTTTCAATTTCTTTGTCATTTCTATATTATATATCTCATTTTATGGTAACAGAGATGAGGAAAGTGCTCTATGGCAAGTGGATGTTGAGATGATGGAATTCATTTTCACTAGCCTTGTCGAATATTTTCATCTCGGGGATGCGTACAACGTATTTATTTTGAACCCCAAACATAATATTAAAAAAACCAAATATGGTTACCGGTGAGGACATGCTGTTTATATGATTATGTTATTATATCACGCACGAGGAACATACTAGACTTATTAAAGAATTTTGCAGGAGAGGGTTTTCAGACTCAGAGATATCTTATCTGAAAGAGGTAAGTCTAGTTCCCTCAATTCTTTGCATGCTGCGAAAGCAATTGGATCATAAACAATCCTGCAAAAAAGAAGAATGTCCTTGATATTGTGGTTAAGTTCGCTGGGAAGTGCTTGTCCGTTTATGCCAAGTTTATATTTTTCTTTTTATTTTTCGCAGAACAAGGACAATTTAAAAGACCTTCTTCAGTCTGGAAAGCCGTCAGAAAATATTTTAGGTACAGAAAGGCAAATAGTAATAGTATTTCTCTTGATGATGTATATTCCAGTTTTCTTATTTGAATTCTGCTGCGAGTATGTTGTAGCATTTGATATGGTGAGGAAGCCATTGTACGAAAGACATCCAATGCTGAAATTTTCCTGGACAAATGCAGAGGAGACTGATATGGTTAGTTATTTTAGCTGCACCCTTCTGCTCAAGTTTTATTATTCCATTGATCAGCCTCAATGTTTGTAAGATATGCTTTATTTTGACAATGTGTTTAGTCCCGCGAGGGTGTTGCAATGGTTATACTCACATTCGAGAACCAGATCCTTTGTGCTGCGAGAATCTGGTGTTCCATTATGTCTTTACAGTGTTGGCTATTGTGTTTTACAGTGTTGTTAATGTCTTACTTTTAGGCCGAGTGGTACAATGCATGCCAGGATGCTCTTAACAAGTTGGAACAGCTATCTCATGGTAAAGATACAGCCGAGCTCATTCAGAGTAAGGTTTTGCAGGTATCTATCTTCTTTTATTTTGGCCTAATATTGTCTGGCCCCAAAATCTATTTGTATTCTCAATGGATGTCCTTACATGTGATTAACTTTGCATCTTTCTTAATGGAAATTTCAAGTTGCTTAAAGGGAAAAATGAAGATATGAAGGTTATTCTAGAAAAGGATTTAAGAGCTGGAGACTTTAGCAATCTTAACGCAGAATGTCTGACTGATATCTGGATCGGAAAGGGCAGGTTGCTTTTCTGAAGCTCTCAATGCATGTGTGTACATGTATTTAACCTTGTCATTCTGGCTTAGAGGGCATCTTATGCATGCCAAGAAATTGACAAAGCTGTATGTTACATGAATTTGTGAGTATTTCCTCTCAGGTGGGCATTCATCGATTTAACTGCTGGCCCTTTTTCATGGGGACCTTCTGTCGGTGGGGAAGGAGTGCGAACCGAACTTAGTTTGCCAAATGTGGGAAAGACTATTGGTGCACTTGCAGGTACTATTCGCAATAAGTCGTCTGCATAATGGCTCTTATGTTGTAAACCTCCTGACTATTCTAGTAATCTGTGGACACCTCTCTGTCATTTTTTGGCCTTCTTTCATTTTCACAAAACTTTTCTGGAATTTTCGTTAATCTTGTGTCCATGATTTATTTTCCTGCTAGAAATATCTGAAGATGAAGCAGAAAACACACTGCAAGCTGCAATTCAGGATAAATTTTCTGTATTTGGAGAGGTAGGTTTTTATTTGTGAAATGAGAAGCCATTTCAGTTCATGGTAGGAGTGCCTGCGTTATCTTGGGCACTGTTGTACTCTAGTATGAACAAAAATAGGACTAACTAGAACAACCAAATTTCTGGTACCTTAAGAGACGGGTAAACATAAAATTTACCTTTGTGGTGGGGAAATTCAGTGGGAAGACTTACCTTAAAATGGTGATAAGGCCAGAGAGGGAAAAATTTAAAATAAGGTGCTGAGAAAAGAAGAGTAAGAGAGTTTGAGTGTAGGACTCTGGGGTTCTAGAATTTAAGGAATCATCTCAGAAAACTAGTTTCTCTATGTTCTGTTTCATGTCCGATAAAGGTGAACATATCACTTGTTAAGTAAGGATCTGGATCCTTAGAGTTGTATTTTCCTTGAGGCTGACGCATGTGGGATAAATGCACGTGTGTTCAGGTCTACAATGTGCAATGTCTCTGAGTTATGTTTTCATTTGCCTTGTTTCAAATGCTTTTGGCCGACTTCTCAGTTTTTCTTTTGTTATCTCAGAATGACCATCAGGCTGTCGACATTCTTCTAGCGGAGATTGATGTATATGAATTATTTGCTTTCAAGCACTGCAAGGGAAGGAAAGTGAAGCTTGCTCTTTGTGAAGGTGCATATATTAACGCTGCTCTATTTTCATGTACCCGCTCCGTATATTATTTTCCTTGGTTTCAAAGAAGGATTCTAAACAGCTCCCACATTATTTTCTTGAGTAACTGTTTCGATATTTTTCCTCATTTTGTCTTCAATTTACGTGTCCAAGAACTTGATGAGAGAATGCGGGATTTAAAAACTGAGCTCCAGTCATTTGATGGAGAGGAATATGATGAGAATCACAAGAGAAAAGCCATGGATGCCCTTAAACGAATGGAGAGCTGGAATTTGTTTCGCGATGAACATGAGGTATTTTCTTGGTCCCACGCCAGGCTTCTTGTCTTCTGCTGCTATCTCCCTTGCTGGTTTGATAATTTTTTCAGCAAGGGGATGGGAATCATAATGCTTCAATTTTATATAAGAAGATGTGACACATTGCATCGTGATGTCGATTGCACAGGAGTTCCAAAGTTACACAGTTGCACGTGATACTTTCCTCGCACATTTAGGTGCTACTCTCTGGGGTTCCATGAGACATATAATATCACCCTCAGTTGCTGATGGGGCATTTCATCATTATGAGAAGATCTCTTTTCAACTTGTCTTCATTACACAAGAGGTATGTTCATTATGGTTCGAAGGATTTCCCATCAAGTCAAGCATATTTTGGTGGAAAACTTAGATTAATCTTATAATCTAAAGTAACAAGGATAAAAACTTGATGGGAATGCATTCTGTCCTTTCTTTCGGAAGGTTATGTAATTTATGTTTGAGAATGAAATACTATTGCTACTAAGCTTATTTACATTTGCTACCAGTAACATTACCTGAATTTTCTCAATATAGTTTCTATAGATACTGAAAAGAGGTCGTCACTCTGTAATTTTATTGATGTAGAAAGTTCGACAAATCAAACAGCTGCCGGTGGATCTCAAGGCCCTCATGGATGGGCTTTCTTCGCTCTTGTTACCTTCTCAGAAGCCTATGTTCAGCCAGCATATGTATGCACTGAAAAGCTTGATCTTTCTGACCCTCTTTGATAAACTGTACCTCAAACTGTGGTTAGAGCTTAAAATTAGTAGATTGTCTTGGTACCAAAAACGAGAGCAACGTATTTATTATTTTTAGGTGTTTTCCCCTCATCTGATTTCTATATTCAACTTCGAGCTATATTTAAGTGTCAATAACAATTGTGATAGGTTAACACTCTCTGAGGATCCTGCATTGGCTATGGCTTTTTCAGTAGCCCGAAGAGCAGCAGCTGCCCCTCTATTACTTGTCAATGGAACTTACCGGAAGACTGTTCGTTCATATCTTGATTCATCAATCCTCCAGTACCAATTACAGAGGCTGAACGATCACACTTCCCTTAAAGGTCAGCTGACAGACAGAAATTTTCGCTCAGTTAAGTAGTTTTTTGTTTTTTAAATTGTTGCCATTGATCCCTTTTGTTGTGGCACCTTTGTAGTCATAAAAGAAGCCTTTACCTGGTGCTAAACTAGAAACTTTTTGCTACCAGTTTAAAGTGATTTGGTGTCCCATTTGTCTGTCTAAATTTAGATATTGATGTAGACACTATAAATCACACATCTATATTAGATGAATACTGTTGAGAAGTTTTGAGGACTGTTCTCCATCTTACATATGTATTCCAAGTTTTCGTCCTAGGGTAGTACCCTGTCGTAAGAAAACTGCATAAGATCTGAACTATTGTGTTATTTACTTTCCTATAGTTGTGTTGTCTTTTTACTACTGTCTTCGTTTAGACTTGATCCATTTGAGCGATTCCTCTTTTCCTACTGCTCAGTTAATTTCATTTCAAGTGTCTTTATTTGCGTACCATGCAAATTTTGTTAAGTGAATTGCTACTGGTTCCAATACATTCGCTGATGTTGACATATCATGATTGGCATTGACACTGTGAGCTATCCTTGTATATAACGCAGGAGGTCATGCCCACAGCAGGTCCACTCTTGAAATTCCTATCTTTTGGCTCATCAGTGGAGATCCACTGCTGATTGACAAGCATTATCAAGCAAAGGCGCTTTCAAATATGGTTGTTGTTATTCAGTCGGAGGCATCTTCATGGGAGAGCCATTTGCAATGCAACGGGCGATCACTGATATGGGATCTAAGGTTATAACTCATACATGTTAGCATCTTTTTATTAGCAGAAATTTTATGATACGCCTAGTTAAATTTTGCTTGTCATGAGCGAGCTAGAGTAGATGAGTTTTTCCTTATTCCTTCATCTTTATAACATAGGAGCCCCGTGAAAGCAGCCATGGCTTCTGTTGCCGAACATCTAGCCGGGTTGCTACCTCTTCATCTTGTCTACAGTGTAGCTCATGAAAGTGCAATTGAGGTATGGAACAGCTTTGTAGTTCCATGAATATTTTCTCGTTGCTGTTAACTACTGCAATCTTGTGAACCCAGCAACAACGTTGATTAAACTCTCTAGATAAAAGAAGCTGATAGTCTGTCCTAGCATCTTTTAACACTCGTGTTTAACAGGACTGGACATGGTCAGTGGGTTGCAATCCCTTTTCCATCACTTCTCAAGGTTGGCAACTTTCACAGTTTCAGTCCGACACAATTGCCCGGAGCTATATTATTACGGCGCTTGAAGAATCAATACAAGCAGTCAATTCAGGGATTCATCTTCTGCGGGTGGAGCGAACAAGTATCCTTGGGAGATTTTTTTCATCTATGTTTTATGCGTGCAGAACAGTAGAGGTTTTGAATTTAAACTATGAAGAAGTTTTATTACCTGTTCATCTTTATATGCTAGTGTTAAATCCTTGACTCAGAAACAAGATGAAAAAACGTTTAAGCTCTTCCAATCGAGGGAACGTGAGCTGATGAGCAAGTACAAGTACGTGGTTAGCCTGTGGAGACGAGTGAGTACACATCTGTCCTGTTAGTTTACTTTCTCTGGTTATGGAGCCTTTGTGTTGCTGGAAGGCTTCAAATGATATGTGTATACCATATGTTAACAGCTTTCGACTGTTGCGGGAGAAACACGATATGGGGAAGCCATGAGATTTCTGTATACCTTAGAGGAAGCTACAAGCGGGTTAGTACACCTGTTTCACTAGCTACTGTTTTAAAGGAATAACTTGCTAATCAATCTAGCTTTCATTTTATCAGATTCGTAAGAGAAGTGAATGCAACAGTTGAAGTTTTGCACCCAATTCACTGCACAAAAGATAGGATGGTGAAAGTGGAATTGGACATGACCACAATTCCTGCCTTTGTCATAGTTGCGATTCTTCTTTACGCTGTCTTAAAGCCAAGAGCTCCTAAGCCCAAAATCAACTGATGTCTAAAATCTAACGATGAATTCCTTACAACTCTTTTTTGTCCCTTTCTGAAACAGTGAAGTTCATCGCTTTTTTGTATCTCTCACTTGGGAAAGAATTGTTGTAATATGTATCTGACTCGTTTAAGGCAAATTGCAAAATGTAGAACTTAGCAAATTTCGTACTTGAAGAGATATGGACAAAAATAAGACAATAATGAAAGTACTGTGTTGGGTCACGAGTGGGCTCTTTGGAGTTTGAACAGCATCTTTTTAGCCAATCTCGGAATATGAACACAAACAACGAACGACTAAAAAGAAAATAATAGAAAATCGGATTTGAGACTGGAAAGTTCCGGAGACATCGGAGGAACCCTAGATTAAATGAGAAGAGGAGAGTGAAGTGAGATAGAGAGAGTAATAAAACATGGAGCGAGAGGAGGAGAAGAAGCAAGAGGGTTCATCGTATAGGTATTGGGTGAGAGAAGCCACATCAGATGCAGCTCCTCCTCCTCTGCCCCAGAAGCTCAGCAACAACGACGTCGCTCTTAATACTGCTCCTGTGTCCCTCGGCTCTCTCTGGAATCGGGTTTGATCTTTTTGTTTGTTTTGTAATTTATCTGTTAACTTGTTAATCAATTCTTTTTTTGCATTCTCTTACTCTTGTCTTGTTTCCATAGGCTGGCACATGGGAAGAAAAAAGTCTCACCAATTGGGCTACTGACCGATTAAAGGTTTCTTCTTTCTTTCTCTTTTACTTTGTTTTTTAGTTTGGTGCAAATTTTAATGTCTTTGGTACTTGATTTTGTTTGTAGGAGCTGCTGGGATCAGTAGGTTCATTGCAATTTTCTTCTGGAAAAGCTGAGATTATAAACGTTAACAGATGCGTTGGAGATGTGAGTTTTCTCTCCCTTTTTTTTTTTGGTCATTGTGTTCTCTATGTTTGTTCTCGATTGATGATCCTATCCTCCTCCACCTTGCTAGGCTTTCTTAGTCACAGTTCGGAATAAGAAAAGAGTTGGCTATACTTATGAGCTCTCCCTCAAAGTCGAGGGTAAGCATACTGCTAAGAAACAAGTCTTTTACTTTTTTTGTTCATGAACTTAGTCTATTGTAGTTACGTTGTGTGCAATGCATACATAAACTCCCTTTTTTTGTGTGGCTATTTTCTCAGGAGAGTGGTCATTTGAAGAGAACATGAAGAGGGTGAAGGGGAGCCTCGACATTCCCGAGTTCTCATTCGGCGAGCTTGATGATCTCGAGGTAAACATTTTTTCACGTTACTATGGAGAATCTTGAGATGAACTGCTGCTGTTAGTTCTGTTTGTAGTTTAGACACAGATGCGTAGAGACTTTGATTTGATTAGAGAAGGATATTAGAAAACCTGGATGGTGATGATACCTTGTGCAATGAGCAGGTGGATGTGAAGCTCAGTGAAGACAAGGAGCTTTCCCAGCATCTGAAGCAGCTGGTTAGGTTGGATATGAAGCAGTTCTTGGAGCCTATACGCCTGAAACTCAGCCAGTTTGAGCAGGAACTCAAAGATAGATAGAGCCATAGGGGATTTGGTTCCTTATTTTTCTTTCAATTCAACCATTTTCAGATAGTATCCAAAACTTGTGAAACACTGCATCTTTCGGTTTTCTGTTTTCATGCTTGTTGACTATCAAAGTCAGTTCATCAACCAGCTTTTATCTAATGAGAAATGAAAAACTTGAATAAATAAAAACATTGTATTGTATCATCATCTATCAAGCACAAATAGAGAAATACATAATTTGAACTGCCTCTGATCGTATTACAATCAAACTCATTCTTCACCTTTTTTCCTTCTTCTGGGCTCACTTAATTCCTTCTTAGCCTTTGCCCATTCTTTCAAAGAAGCCGAGCTTCTCATAAAAGTACAAGTCTCCCCCGACCCAAAATTTCTCCTAATTATCTTCCTCGCACCCAATCTACCACCTTCACTCAAATTCTTACCATTCAGACTCTGTTTATTCTCTTCTACACTTCTCACAGGGGTACTAACCACAGGAACTCCCGCAGACATAAAACCACCACTGCTACACGCGTAATCTGTTTGTTTCATTCCACTTGCACTCTGGTTAGAGTTGGAGTACTGACCCTCTTCATTGTTGATCACTTTAGCTGCTTTGCCCTTGTCAGAATTTAAATCTGGGAAGAGCTGAGTTATACTGAATGAAGAAGTATTGTTGTCGCTAACCAGTTGAGTCCATGAAGCCTTCTGAAGCCATGAAGAACCTCCTGTTGACTTGTTACTAGCTTTCAGCGGTTCTTTCCCCGCCTTTTCTTCGTCAACAACATTATTCTTCAAGACTAAGCTTTCCTTTTCTTCATTCAAATCCTCTGCTACATTCTCATGCTTTTCCACATTCAATTTGCCATTCCCACTATTGCCTTCCAAGGGTTCAGCTTCCACACTTGTGTCAGTAAGACTATCTGCAAGTGTTTCTGAGTGGTCTGAACCTACAGCCTCACTAGCTGTGTCATCAGCCACAGAGTCACTAGATGTGTGATCTGCCATAGAGTCACTAGCTGTGTCATCTTCCACAGCATCTTCATCAGCCACAGCGTCACTATCATCCCTCTCTATATCATCATCAGCCACAGCGTCACTATCATCCCTCTCCATGTCATCATCAGCCACAGAGTCACTATCATCCCTCTCCATGTCATCATCAGCCACAGCGTCACTATCATCACTCTCTAGGTCATCATCTGACTCAGCGTCACTATCATCCCTCTCTATGTCATCATTTGACACAGGTAAATCCTCTGCTATGATTGTAGAAGTTACGTGCTTACTTTTCGTCTTCTTCCACTTTTCTTCGACAGGCAACCCGGCAAGAACAGTGTTGTGTGATGCAGGTGGTACTGCTTTTCTGGAGCCAACACCTGGTAAGACACTGGATACGCTAAAATCACTGCTGTTTCCATTGGCCATGAGTGCTTTCCAAGAAGACTTTTGGGACCAGGAAATATTGTCAACTGACTGCTTGACAGCTGCTATTCTGCTTGGTTCATCTGATGATTTATCCTGTACCACCTCAGAAGGCTTCTTCTTTTCACTTATGACCTGTGAAGATTCCTGTCTTCCACTTCCCTCTGGGGTAATCGATTGCATTTTTTTGCTTGGATGAATGTGTTTCCCCTTTTGTCCTTCACTATATCCTTCTCCACTTGCAGTTGTTTCGTGGAGAATTGATTTCTGAGTTACAATCAAAGAAAGAGCAAGATAAGGAAGAAGATAGATGACTCATTATTAGGTAGGAAAACAGAAAAATATAAGCTTCTAGTACCCGTTTTCTTGACAACATATCCAGCACTGTGTTGCCCATCTCGTTACCATTAGATACCACATTGATAATGAGGTTATCTTGGTCTGCTTCAATCTCATTGTCCTCTTCGGGGACCTCCTCATTAATTGGAATGTTATTTTTCTGAAAGAGCTTATTAATCACCGAGTTCATAACATTCACTTCGTCCTCATTTACTCCCACATTAAGTGCTTCTAGATCATGGACATGTGTTTCTCGAGGAGTGAGAGAGTTAGAGTGCTCTTCACAATCACAAAAGCTCTTGGGAAGAGACAACGGCACCGGAACACGTTGAAAGCTATACTTATGTTTGCCAGTTCCACTAAGTGGCATAGCTTTCACCTGCACCAAACGAAGGTAGCTCAAATCCCTAATCTCCTACTCCTACTACTACATCGTGTAAATATCAAAATATCGAAGGAGCTTGTACCTTTCTGAGTCTGGGAAAGAACACGTTCATGTGAGTGGATGGAGTAGAATCGGTGGGAGCTTTAATGGTTTCAACAGAGGCAGAAGCTTCCTCCTCCCACTCACGCTTCAAGCGAGCAAGATAATGCTCTTTCGCTTTCTCTAGCCGTAGCTTCCCTCCTTTCCAGACACATCCATTATACTGCCAAATTGAATTAGGGTTAGCAACAAGATAACAGAGTAAGGTAAATACGGAGATCGAATCAGCTCACCGTGGAGAAGAGCTTGGTGAGGGAATTGCTGGAGGAAGGAGAGAAATCGATGTAAGCGAAGGAGCGTCCTTTAGTCCTGACGAATTCAACGGCATCAACGGAACCCATTGGAGAGAAGATCTTCAGAAGATCATCTCTCCCGACGCTTTCTCCCAATCCTCCGACGTGAAGCCTAACGCCGCCGCCGCCACTTTTCTCCATTGTTCGTTTTCTGCTTCCTTCAGTTTCCCTCGTCTCCCTCACTTTTACATCGTAATTAATAAGGCCCATTAATGAATGCTTAATAGTACTTTTTCAGGCCTTAATGGGCTTTTAGCGGGAAAAGAAAAGGGCCTAATGAAGTAATTGGGATCCCCACCTTTTTAATGTCTTGAACATTATTTGAAACAGACATTGATAGAAGAGACATATTGTGAATTCGTCGTCTGCGAAAGCATCTGGGAGAAACGATACAGTCGTTTTCTTAAACGTGCTCGTTCTTCTTCCGTCAAATCAAAATGGCGCGTGTTCTATTACACCTGTAAGTTACTGTAACTGGGTTTTAATTTTCTTACCGAAGTAAGAAAGAGTGTGTTCATATGAATTATTGTACTGGAGAAATTGATGATGTGATGGGGGTGTAATAAATGTGTTGATGATGAAGAAATTTGGAAGGAACATAGGAATGATGAACAAGAGTGCACGTATTTAGGGGAAACAGAGTGTGTGGTCCTTCGAAGGGGGTGAAAAAAATGGGTCCATGTGAGTTTGATTAGAGATAGTGATGTCTATCCTCCCAGGCTTCCGCATCGCTCATTTGCAGCCTCAGAAACATGATTTGTTGAAAAAAGACCATAGCTTAAATAATATAAACTGGGTTTTTTATTCAGTACAGTTGGGTTTTTTTAATTGTTTATCTCTCAAAGTTTTCTCATCGTCTTTGTCCTTTTAAAGGCCATGTACTAACATATCCATGAGTTGCAGCTGATAAAGCTACTCTGGTATATATATATATATTTTTAATTTCTTTTTATTGAGTTCACCTTCTTTAACGTGTTTTGTTGATTGCTTCCAAACACTTTAATGGCATTTATTAGTTATTTCCTGAACCTCCAGGTGTGTTTGCCTCATCTATATACCTAACTCTGATTAAAATTGTCTCTGTTGTTGTCTGGTTTTTATTTGCAGCTTATTCATTACTCTGTTTCGTCAAAAGAAAGCTAATAAAGAAACAATATGGAGAGGCCAAGAGCTCATCCGTCTCCCTTGGATGATACGGAGTCATTAAGTGAACGCAGATCCCTTGAGATTTTCAACCCCTCGAGTGGAAAAGATACAAAGGGATTATCTTCTTCATCAAAGCCGCCTCTCGATGGCAACGGCAAAGGCAGCAGTAGTAAGTGGATGGAGTTTCAAGATTCCGCAAAGATAGTAGAAAGAACTGCTGAATGGGGATTATCAGCTGTTAAACCTGACTCAGGAGAAGGTGGGATTAGTTTCAAGGTGTCCACTGAAGTGGAAAGAAGCAAGACTATGTCTAGGAGGTCATCCGAAGAATCAACATCTTCTGAAGGAGGGGCCTTCCCTAGAGTATCTCAGGAGCTCAAAACCGCTCTATCCACGTTGCAGCAGACCTTCGTTGTCTCTGACGCCACACAGCCACACTGTCCCATAGTGTATGCCAGCAGTGGATTCTTCACCATGACCGGTTATTCTTCCAAGGAAATTGTTGGAAGAAACTGGTACGGCTCCTCTCTTATCTTTTTTCCAGTTTCTTCCCAAATTGCTACTTCTGCATAATATTGCTTTTGAAACCCATGCCAACTTACACTGAAAAAGGTCTTAATCTTTGTGTGTAAAACGTCAGCCGGTTTCTGCAGGGGCCGGATACTGACAAGAAGGAGGTTGCCAAAATCCGAGATGCTGTTAAGAACGGAAAAAGTTACTGTGGAAGGCTATTAAACTACAAAAAAGATGGAACACCTTTCTGGAATCTTCTCACGGTCACTCCTATCAAGGACGACCAGGGCAACACCATCAAGTTCATTGGGTACATGCCTTACTTCCTCACTGTTTTTTTTCCTAGGTAGTCGACTGTCTCCTCTATCAAACATTTTCACACTTCCATTTGCAGGATGCAGGTTGAAGTTAGCAAATACACAGAAGGCGTGAACGATAAAGAACTGAGGCCTAATGGACTCTCCAAATCCTTGATTCGATATGATGGTTTCTTCTTCCCTGCATCTCTCCTTCATTTTAACAAGTTTTTCTTCTCTCTTTTTTTTTGTGATGATAACAATGATATAGTTTAGCCAAAAAATAACCAGTGATTTTGTGGAGTGCTGATTAACGTACTCTAACATGCAATGGTCTTGATGATGGTATCAGCTCGCCAGAAGGAGAAAGCTTTGGATTCCATGACAGAGGTCGTGCAGACAATGAGGCATCGCAACTCTCAAGTGCGGGAATCCGTGAGCAATGATAATATGGTGAGGTTTGATAGTGCTATTACACCTGGTAGACTAGTTAGGCTGTCAGATGAGGGTTCAAAGTCAAACAGAACACCTGGACGTGTTTCTACTCCAAAGGGGTGAGTCAATCCATAAAAGTCTCTGTAAACTTAAAATACTTACCTTGTCTCTTGCCACAAAAGTGTGATGTAAGTGCCAAAGTTTTCAGAAAAAACAACTTGTCATTGCCAAATAGTCGTCAAATATATAGCACAATCCCAATCCTAAAAGTAACAAGGAATTGAGTTAAGCTGTACTTCTAGTTGTTTTGTAATCTCAATTTTCAGTTTAAGTCAAAGATTAACTTATAGAAAATGTCCTAGTCCAATGGGAAATTGCAATTTCTGTGTTCTGTTTATTTTTTCTTGTATACTTTTGTAACCTTGTGATCAAGCCTCATGCAATATGCAGGTCAAAGCTCAAATCGTTTAGCTCGAATAAAAAGCATGAAGATGTTCCAAGTGTGGAACCTGAAGAATTGATGTTGAGCACAGAAGTAATAGAGCAGAGGGACAGTTGGGACCTTTCAGAAAGAGAAAGGGATATACGCCAAGGGCTTGACCTAGCTACCACTCTTGAGCGCATAGAGAAGAATTTCGTCATCAGTGATCCTCGTCTTCCTGATAATCCCATAGTATGTTTTCTTTTCAGTCTAAAAATTGAGTTGCATGTTCTTTTCTCAAAAAAAATATGTATCAATTGTTGAATATGTTGCTTATATTGATTTTTCTTACTCAAGTGTACTACTAATTGTGGTAAGCATATAACCTTGAAATGATATTGAAAATCGTTTTATTTGCAGATCTTTGCATCAGACAGTTTTCTTGAATTGACAGAGTATACACGTGAGGAAATTCTTGGGAGGAATTGTCGGTATGTGAATTCTCTTCTTTTTGTATCTAATACTTATGAGATTCATCATGCCTGTTAATATGCAGTCTTCTCGGCTGTGGTTTAGTTCCTTTGTGATATGGATATGTGCAAAGTGGTTGGCTTCAGGTTTCTTCAGGGGCCAGAGACAGATCAAGCAACTGTCCAGAAGATAAGAGACGCAATTAAAGATCAGAGGGAGATAACTGTGCAGTTGATAAACTACACTAAAAGCGGTAGTTATTTGATACTGAACATTTTCAAATGATCATACTGAAAATTTTCATTGTATGTGTCATTAAAACTCGAACTCGTTGCAGGAAAGAAATTCTGGAACTTATTCCACCTGCAACCTATGCGTGATCAGAAGGTCGCCATGAGATTATTGTTATATCTAGATTCAAATCCTTGAAATAAAATGTGCATTGTTGCTGACTACATGACTTGTTTCATCATTAGGGAGAGCTTCAATACTTCATCGGTGTGCAGCTTGATGGAAGTGATCATGTGGAACCCCTTAAAAATCGTTTGTCTGAAACAACAGAGATACAGAGTGCTAAATTGGTATGTGGTTCATCTCCTGCTACGCTTTCAAAAACTCTCTTTTCTATCAAGGGACACTTATCACATTGGTTATAATTCAGGTGAAAGCTACAGCAACAAATGTAGATGAAGCTGTCAGAGAACTTCCAGATGCTAATACGGTAAGCTATATTAGTTTATGATTACTTAGCAAAGATTTAAACGTATAAATGCATTCGATTTGCAATGTGTTTTAGCGGCCCGAAGACCTGTGGGCTGCACACTCAAAGCCTGTCTATCCTCTACCACATAATAGGGAGAGTACGTCCTGGAAAGCAATAAAAAAGGCATGCACCAAACCCCATTCCTTTTTCCTTCTTCTCAGCCATCCTGTTCTTATTGTGATAGTCTCCTTTGTAGGTCCAAGCGAGTGGAGAAACAGTGGGACTACATCATTTCAAGCCAATAAAACCGTTGGGGTCTGGTGATACTGGCAGGTAGCACATTGCATTGTGTCCATAACAGTAAAATTGAAGTGAAAAATGTCTTTGAAATTCTTTTTACTTAGTATATACTTATATGATTGATTTTTTTTTTTTTTGGTTGGCAACAAAGTGTCCATTTGGTTGAACTGAAGGGCACAGGTGAATTGTATGCAATGAAGGCAATGGAGAAAACAATGATGTTGAATCGTAACAAGGTATATTAATGGAGAATGAGTTTCCTTTTGAGAAGGAAAGCTGAATAATTCAACATTTATATTATTTCTCTCCTTGACAACATGCAGCTTTATGCAGGCCCATCGAGCATGCATCGAAAGGGAAATCATTTCCCTTCTGGATCATCCCTTCCTTCCCACTCTCTATGCTTCCTTTCAGGTAGATGTTTTTCTTTTTGTTTTGCATCATGTCAGCTCCTCCGTCTCATTGCTGAAGTGTTTTTTATTTCTTTCCACAGACATCTACGCATGTCTGTTTGATTACAGACTTCTGCCCTGGTGGAGAGTTGTTTGCACTGCTTGACAGACAACCTATGAAAATATTGACTGAGGAATCTGCAAGGTAACTTAATCTCCGAAGTTAAAAATTATTATGTGTAACACAAGATCGCCTGGTGATGTCTTAACTAAATAAGGGAACTATGTTAACAAGGAAACATATCATCGTCTATCAATCAGTCAGTTAGAGATTACTTGGATAATTGAGAGAGGCATTGTCCTTGTTATATCTGTACTAATTAATCTATTCAATCTCGATGTAATCAGGTTCTATGCGGCAGAGGTGGTTATCGGCTTAGAATATCTTCACTGCTTAGGTAAGAAACAGCAGAAAAAATATCTGGTTTTCAGTTACCTAAACATTACTTGTTTATACATTTAAGCACATGCCTTGAGTAGTCTCTTCCTCCTCCAATAATTTTAGCTGTTGGTTTGCTTAAGCTTTGTATATATGTTCCATAAATAGGAATAGTATACCGAGACCTGAAGCCTGAGAATATACTGCTCAAAAAGGATGGACACATTGTACTAGCTGACTTTGATTTATCATTTGTGACGTCCTGTACACCTCAGGTATTCAACTCCACTATTTTTTTATTGGCAATATAGAGAGATGTGAATATTAAGAAAATTATGTTGTGCTTGTGCAGCTTATTATTCCAGCTGCACCTAACAAACGAAGGAGATCCAAGAGTCAACCACTACCCACATTTGTTGCAGAACCAAATACCCAGTCAAACTCGTTTGTAGGAACTGAAGAATACATTGCGCCGGTACGATGATCCACTTCATGTTTATCTCTTGCAATTTTCATTTGCAGCTGCATATTTCAGATTTTGGGTATTCTATTCATTGTTCACCTTATTATTTCAGGAAATAATCACAGGTGCTGGTCATACGAGTGCTATTGATTGGTGGGCACTGGGTATAATCTGCCACCATCTTACCAAATTATGATATCAACTTACATAACAGCCTCTTTCTAATATGCTGATGTATGTTTTTCTTAGGTATCTTGTTGTATGAGATGCTTTATGGTCGCACACCTTTTAGGAGTAAGAATAGGCAGAAGACATTTGCCAACATCTTGCACAAAGATCTCACATTCCCCAGCAGTATCCCTGTGAGCTATCTTGTAACAACCAGTGTGTCTGTTAATACCCCCCCCCCCCAAAGTAAAAAAGAATACTAATGTAACCATATGTATTTGTACAGGTGAGTCTTGTATGTAGACAGTTGATCAACACGTTGTTAAATAGAGATCCAAGCAGCCGGTTAGGATCCAAAGGTGGATCACATGAAATAAAGCAGCACGCTTTCTTCCGTGGGATCAATTGGCCTCTCATACGGGGCATGGTAGGACTAATAAAAACTTTTATATCAAACCGCCCATGTCGTGTTTCTTAGCTAATATAGTTGATTGATTGTATTGCAGAGCCCTCCTCCATTGGATGCACCGTTGCGCATAATCGAGAAAGATCCGAATGCCAAAGATATAAAGTGGGAAGATGATGGAGTGCTTGTGAATTCTATGGACATCGACATTGATCTCTTTTAAAAACCTTCTCTTCCTTTCTGTATTTGATTCTCACTTTATGCAAAACTCAATAAAGCCAATGTGTTTGTAGCTTACATATATAAACGGCTCTTTAATTTCTTCTAAATCTCGAAATCAAACAAAAAACCGTACAAACTTTTAGAGTTTTTTTTTTGGACCATGTTAATATTGATGTTAAAGTCTAGTAGGCCCATTAGAAGGCCCAATAACTAGCCCATCAGTTGTTGGGAGAAATGTCTTTGAGAAGTCCCACCACCTGTTGCATCGTAGGTCGCTTCCATGGCAGATCGGCGGTACAAAAGTACCCTATCTTCACCGCCTCCGCAATCTGCTCCACCGGACCTTCCTCTCGCATCGTCGGATCAATGGATCTCGATCCTTTCCCCTGTCTCACCAATACTCTCACCCAATTCACCAATTCTTCATCTGGCTTCTTCCCAGTCACGAGCTCAAGCAGAACAACTCCAAAACTGTACACGTCGGATTGTAATGTCGGAGAGGCATGTATCTCCTCTTCCGGCGGTGTGTACGCGTCTAAATCTCCGGGACTGAGAAATCTCTCGTCCAAGAGTTTAACTAAACCAAAGTCTGCTAAGCGTGGTTCCTGGCTAGAGTCTAACCAGATTGTTGCAGCCTTCACTTCTCCGTGGATCATCGGAGGAATGCAGCCATGATGAAGAAAAGCCAAAGCCCTAGCCGTCCCCAAAGCTATCTTATGCCGAATTCTCCACGTTGCAGAGTCGTCTGCGTTGTTATGGAGTAAAGTTAGCAAATTAACCTTGTCTAGGTCTTCGTAAATCGCAATTCTTTGCTCTGCGGCTATGCAGTATCCACAGAGCGGAACAAGATTGAGGTGATTGATCCGAGCTATGCGTTCAAACGCATTTGAGGCTTCTATATCGGTCGATGTGGTTCCACTTGGGATAACTTTTAAAGCTGCTCTAAATCCACCAGGTAAGACTGCTCCGTAAGTAGGACCAGACTTGCCTTCCCACAACAATGTGCCTCTGTCGAAATCGAAAGTCGCAGCCTTTAGGTCTGCAAGCGTCATCTTCATCAGTGGTTTGTCGATCATTACCACAGGGATCTGCGTAGCTTGCTTAACATAGTTGGTTGAATCGATTTGGTCTGGAGAGTTGGGTTCTGTGTTGTTTATGGCTTGCTTTGTTGCCCATGTTCTGGATTTTCTTCTACTTCTCAAGGCCACAAGTATGAGCAACAGTCCTACAAGTAAGAACGCTATGGAGATTGCTAACGCTAAACCAATCTGAAACCCTGTCTTCTTCTTGTTGAGTTTCTTTCCCTTTAGAACATTCGGCTTTGCAGCGAAAGGGCAGTTGTTTGTGGAGTTAATGAAGGATCTCTGGATTGTTTCTTGAGAGAAGTTGGGGTTGCAAAAGGTTAAATTGTTGAAAGAGAAGTTAAACCTTTGCATCATGGGGAGTTTCTCCAGAACCGGCCTTGGGATTTCTCCATCTAGCTTATTCAGCGAGAGATCAAGTATTTCAATGTTCTTGAGGTTCAACATAGGCACATGGCCAGTGAGGTTATTGGAGGAGAGATCAAGAACCTTCAGAAGACTCAGCTGCGAGATTTCACGCGGGATGGTACTAGTGAGATTGGTCCTGGATAGATTCAGATAGTATAGCGATGAAAGCTTTGCGATTTGCGGGAATTCTTGTGCTCTGAATCGATTGCAGGCGAGGTTAAGGTATCCCAGCTTCTGAGATGAACTCAAGGCATTGAATATATGGCCGACTAAATGATTCTCGGACAAGTCAAGATGAATCAGACTAGACAAGTTGGGTTTGTGGCCGGACATTAACTGCGAGATATGCCCATCAAATCGGTTATCACTGAGATCAACTGTTTCCACGTTTTCATGCAAGATTCCCTTCAGTGAACCCTGAAACAGATTCCGTGAAAGGTTCAAGCTTTTTAGTTCTGGGAAGGCCGAACCAAAACCAACAGGCAGAGAACCGCTGAGCTGGTTTGATGAGATGTCGATGGAGACTAGAGATCGGCAGTGGAGTAGTCCTGGAGGGACGCCAAACTGGAAACCATTGTTTCCGAGCTTGAGAGTTGTTAGAGAGATAAGGGAGCTAATAGCTGCAGGGATTTCGCCAGAGAAGCTATTGAAAGAAAGATCAAGCGTCTGTAGCGTTTTGAAATTGCCGATGTTGCTGGAAAGAGGCTCAGAAATCCTGTTGGACGAAAGATTGAGACTCGTAAGCGAGCCTAGACTCCACAAATCCGAGGGCAGAGCCGTAATCTTGTTGCCACTGAGATCCAAAGATTGGAGCTTTATCATTTTGCCAATGGTGTTGTCGGGGATGGAACCAGATAAGTCCGACCCAGAAGCCGAAATCCGGAGCACGTACTCTCTCTGTCTGTCACATTCCACTCCTGGCCATGAACATAACGATGAAGAAATGTGAGCGTGGGAAGAATTGGGTAATCCCATTGCGGAGAAGAACGTAGAGAGATAGAAGGCGTCGGTGTTGGGATCTTGGCTCGTCAGATGCTTCACAAAGAAGGAGAGGAAGAGGAGAGATCCCCATAGAGTTAAACCCATAATTTGGTGTCTGGAGCTGGAGAAAGTTAGATGGGAAGCTCAGAAAGAAGACAAACTGTGTGAAAAGAAGAAAAGACATAATGGAATCACGGGGCAGAGAGGTGATCGTTTAGAATACATTGGGATCCTATTCACGTGCACAGCTTCTAAAAAAATCAGAGTTTTATCAGAAGTTAAAGGAGTCAGAAGAAGATGAAGATAAGGGTTGGAAAGTTTAAGGGAGTTGAGAGTGAGTTTTTGGTTGTATTGTACATGGACCCTGGAGGAAGTGGAAGAGAAGACTCAGAAGAGAGTCGTTGAAAGTCAAAAATGGGAACATGTGGAGATTATAAATTAGGTAAAGTATTTGCTAGTGAGTAATATGAAAGTGGAATCTGTCTCAGACTTTGTGAATTCCAAATCCCAAAGTTGTCAAATGGATTTGGTGAGTGGAGAAGTGGGTGGTTGTGGTTTCTCATTTCTGCTGGATTTGGGTTATTAATGTAAAATTCACCTTTTTTTAACTTTTTAGAGGTTTCACACCTTTTTGACTCTGTCACACCTTGGAAAATGGGAATCATTCATTCATCTGATTAGCCCTTAACTGGCGCCTAAATGTACGCCAAATAAGGAAAACAACAACCATCAAAGTAGTTAAACTAACTGATCAGAGAGCTCATTTTATGGATAAATATAGTCACTCACTATTTTAAGAAAGGGTTATGCTAAAACAGAATTTACAATAGTTCGGAGCTGTCTGGGTTTCTTAGGATTCAATATCTTAAAACTTAAAACCTACACCGCCATTAAAGAAGGAAGAAACAAAGCTAAAGATCTATTAAAACCTGAAGAAAACAGAGGACAACTCTTTTGTATAGGTGGCTTCAACTCACAGGCCTAACTGAAAAGCCCATTAAGAGGATTAAATGGGCTGAGATATTAATGCCGGTTCTTCCGTAGATGAGAAGACACGTGTCAGGTTGGGTAGAGACTTGGCGGCTGATCGTGGGATCCACGTCATACAACGAGACAGCTGACCTTTTCCTTCTTCGAAAATACAAGAACAGCATCATCAATCACCATTTTTACATCAACATCATCTAACAGATTCAAAAAAACAAAAAAAAAAAAGCAACTTTCGACTCAAATTCTAGAATCCAACGGAACACACAAGTTTTTCGATTTTGAAAGGCGAATTCGGGGTTTTAGGATTTTGATAAAATGGCATTGTTTCGTAAATTGTTCTACCGTAAGCCTCCAGATGGTTTGCTCGAGATATGCGACAGAGTTTTCGGTCTGTTTCTTTGCTTCATTTCTCTATTTTTGTCTAGTTCATTCTACTTCTTGGTCCTCTAAATTGAATGTGTTAAAAAATTGGGAATTTTATGCTACTTTCTGTGAAATTAGGGAGCTTTATCTTCGTTTTAGCTCTAATATATATCTCGCATTATACAATTTGTATCAGACATTTTATAGCTCTAGTCGAATTATGTAAGACGTTGTACAATTTTTTGCGTCTGTGCTAAAAAAGCCAAGAATTTGCTGGGTATTTTTAATAGGATTTATCATTTTTATCATGATTGGAATAAAGACATCGAGCTGAAGATTCTCTGTGTGTTTGCAGTGTTTGATTGCTGCTTCTCTACCGATTCTTGGGAGGAAGAAAACTATAAAGTTTATATGGCGGGAGTAGTCAATCAGTTACAAGAGCACTTCCCTGAAGCATCCTCTCTTGTGTTTAATTTCCGTGAAGTGGGTACTCGAAGTGTTATGGCTGATATCTTGTCAGAACATGGCTTGACCATAATGGATT
The DNA here is from genome assembly GCA_028015245.1 of Cardamine occulta. Taxonomy (NCBI): domain Eukaryota; kingdom Viridiplantae; phylum Streptophyta; class Magnoliopsida; order Brassicales; family Brassicaceae; genus Cardamine; species Cardamine occulta. The sequence goes on from CM051390.1 coordinate 17,398,675, forward strand.
ATCCTCGGCACTACGAAGGATGCTCATTGTTGCCAGTGGAAGTGATGCACCATTTTCTCCGGTCAAGTGAAAGCTGGCTCTCACTAGGCCCTAATAACTTGTTACTAATGCATTGTGAACGTGGGGCTTGGCCAGTTTTAGCTTTCATGCTAGCTGCCCTTCTTATTTTCCGGAAGCAATACAGTGGTGAGTACAAGACCTTAGACATGATCTACAAGCAAGCTCCGCGTGAGCTTCTGCATTTGTTCTCATCGTTGAACCCAATTCCTTCTCAGCTACGTTATCTACAGTATGTGTCAAGAAGGAATTTGGTCTCTGAATGGCCTCCACTGGATAGGGCTCTCACCATGGATTGTGTTATTTTGAGATTTATTCCTAATATTAATGGACAAGGAGGCTGTCGCCCAATCTTCCGAATATATGGTCAGGATCCGTTTTTTGTAGATGATAAAAAGCCCAAGCTTTTGTACTCGACTCCCAAGAAAGGAAAACACCTGAGGATCTTCAAACAGGTATATTTCACAGAAGGTTCATAGGTCATAGCACTCTTCAATAATTGATGACCTCTGACTCAACCTGCGCTAAATAAATTCACATTGCATCTTAATGTCTTAGCAAGATAGATATTTTGATCACTGACAGCTAGCCTTCTGTTGCTTTTTGTTCTTGTGCTTTTTAGGTTTCTTTGTCATTGTTTGAAACATGATTCAATGGCTTTTCTCTGTTGTTTTCTTGACTCTTATGTTGTTTTTTGCAGGCAGAATGTGAATTTGTCAAGATTGATATCAATTGTCATGTGCAAGGTGATATTGTGATTGAGTGCCTCAGTTTGAACGATGACATGGAAAGAGAGGTCATGATGTTTCGAGTGGTTTTCAACACATCTTTTATTAGATCAAACATTTTGATGCTCAACCGTGATGAAGTCGACACACTATGGCATATAAAAGAGCAATTCCCAAAGGGGTTCAGAGTTGAGGTACGTATTTTCATGGAGCCCATATTCTCTTTACATGATGTATAGCTACTCCTTTGTAACTTAGTACTCACAAAGAGTACTTTCTGTGTGAAGCTTCTCTTCTCAGATATGGATGCTGCCTCGTCTGTTGACTTGATGAATTTTTCGTGCTTGGAGGAGAAAGATGGTCTTCCTATTGAAGTTTTTTCCAAAGTTCATGAGTTCTTCAATCAAGTTGACTGGGTTGATCAGACGGATGCCACACGCAATATGCTTCAGCACTTAGCCATTGTAAATGCTGTTCAGGAAATAACAGATGGGAATTCAAGCCCAAGACTACAAGGGTTAAGCCCTAAAAGTATCCATGATATTATGAAACAGGCAGCAGTTGAAAATAATGCAAAGATCAAATTGTCTTCAATGTCCGAGGTTGAAACGATTGACACACCAGAAAAGCCTACTGATTCAGTCAAGAAGTTTATAGCAGAAGATCAGCATTCTGTCCTTCAGATAAGTAGTCAGGCAAACACCGCTAGCCAAGATGCAACAAAGTTGTTACACCAAGAGTCCCCTTCTTATAAGCTTGTGCATCATTCTGCAACAGTTAAACCTCTTGTGGATGGTTCTGACCTATCAGAAAATGCTGAGAAGAGTTTTCTGAAGAGTCCTCCTCCAGCAAACAATGGGAAAGCTGCCTCATTTTTGCCATCCACACCGTCACCACCTCATCCTGCACGACCGCCGTTGGCTAAAACGGGAGCACCTCCCCCACCTCCTCCACTTCCAGCTGTTACTTCTGAACCTTCACAGCAATTGCAACACTCTGTTGTCCAACCAACAGAGCCTCTTGCACAAGGAAATTGCTGGATGTCATTAGCAGGCTCTACATTACATCGAGCAAATCCAAGCAAAAAACATCCCATTACAGTGCCTCCAACACCTCCTCCCCTTCCTTCTGCATCCCATGTTTGTCCTCAGCCATCTTCGAAAACAACAAATTCATCATCACTTCTGCCATCTCCTGCATTATCAGCTACTTCCGCGAACCCATCAAATAGTGGTACAGTTGGTTCTTTTGGATCTGCTACTTCACCTCAAATAGGAGCTTCCGATGATGTGGCTTCACATCTTGGACCACTGGCGAGGCCACTTCCTTCAGTGTCTAATTCAGAGAAAACACCTGCTTTGCCTCGTCCACCTCATCCTCCTCCGCCTCCTCCTCCTCCAATGCAGCAGTCAGACCAGAATACAGTCACTAAAGTTTCCCCTCCTACACCACCCCCACCCCCAGCACCAACCGTTTTTGCCTCTCCTCCCCCTCCTCCTCCTCCTCCTCCTCCTCCTCCTCCGTCAACACCACAATCTAATGGAAACTCTGGTATTATAAGTTCACCTCCTCCACCTCCATCTCCACGGCTACCTACCTCCTCTGCCTCTCCTCCCCCTCCAACCGCACCACCTCCACCACCATTAGGTCAGACTAGGGCACCGTCAGCACCACCTCCTCCTCCTCCAAAGTTAGGCACCAATTCAGCATCATCTGGTACTAGTGCCCCTCCAACACCTGCTTTACCAACTGGGCCTCTTTCATCAGGAAAAGGGCGAATGCTACGTGTTAATTTAAAGAATAATCCAACCAAAAAGTTGAAGCCATATCACTGGTTGAAACTGACGAGAGCTGTCAATGGAAGCTTATGGGCTGAAACACAAATGTCTAGTGAAGCTTCTAAGTAAGCAGCGTTCATTCTTGTGGTCATTTACATCTCTAGAATTAATATAATTATTCTTTCCTTTAATATGCCCGTAATCATATAATAAATAAGAGAATCATAGGGAGTAATTGTAGAGAGTAATCATAGGGATCTTGATAGATAATTATCCTTAATATCTAGTACCTCTGGATTCTTGTATGATTTCTAAATTTGTAATACTTTACCTCTTGTTAAGGGCCCCTGAGATTGACATGACAGAGCTCGAAAATCTATTCTCCGCATCTGCTCCAGAGCAGGCAGGAAAATCAAGACTGAATAGCTCTCGTGGACCTAAACCCGAGAAAGTCCAACTGGTAAATTATGTTTTATCAACAGTCATCGTGTTCTTGTCGCAACATACTGAATATTATGAGAAACCTTATCTTACAGATTGAACACAGGCGAGCATACAACTGCGAAATCATGCTTTCAAAAGTGAAAGTACCTTTGCAGGATTTGATGGTAATATCTTTAGGATGTTTTGTAGTCATAGCTGTTTAATCTGGTCGCTGAGTCTGCACATAATATTTAAAAGCTTGTTGTCTCCCAAAATATTGGCAGAACTCAGTGCTTAACCTGGAGGAGTCGGCTCTTGATGCTGATCAGGTTGAGAATCTAATTAAGTTTTCCCCAACAAGAGAAGAAATGGAATTACTAAAGGTATAAGAAGTGTACTCCTGGACTAATTTTCTGCTGCTTTGTTTTCAAGAGCCAGTTCTTAAAAAAGATATGGGTGTTCTGTGATCTAGCTTTTGTATGTTCTTTTGTTTATCTTCATTTCATGGTCGGTTTGCAGGGTTACAATGGGGACAAGGACAAGCTTGGAAAATGTGAACTGGTAAAAAACTTGGAAAACCTTTTAGTTTCATTGGAGTAGCCATTAGAGCCTCACACTGAAATCTGAATATGTTTCTTGAAATTTTTTGAACAGTTCTTCTTAGAGATGATGAAAGTCCCACGAGTAGAAACAAAGCTCAGGGTATTCTCATTCAAATTACAGTTTTGTTCTCAGGTCTGAAAAGCTAATAGCCTACTAATTAAAATTGTTTGGAGCTTTGAATTTAGTACTTATGGTTACAATGAACCACATTTTCAGATTTCTGAACTCAGGAATAGTCTAAGTGTTGTGAACTCCGCAGCAGAACAGGTAAGTTGAACTCATTTGGGTCATCTTGGTGACTTCCCAACATGATTAGAAAAAAAATAGCTGACTAACTCTCTTATGTTCCTCTTTTCATCAGGTAAAGAATTCTGAAAAATTCAAAAGAATAATGCAGACAATTTTATCTCTTGGGAATGCCCTAAACCAGGGGACAGCTAGGGGTGGGTTTGAAAATGGAAAGCATTAACTCCGGATTTCATCTTTTATCCTGCTCTCAAAGTAGTTTTTTTTTCCAGGTGCTGCGGTTGGCTTTAAATTGGATAGTCTGCCAAAACTCAGTGAAACACGAGCGCGTAATAACCGTATGACTCTGATGCATTATCTATGCAAGGTAAGCTATTATAGTATGCACTTCTGTAGCTTTATGGGTGTATTAGATAGAGAGAAAGATATAACATCATGGATTCTTTACAGATTCTTGCTGAGAAAATTCCAGAAGTTTTAGATTTCACAAAAGAATTATCCTCATTGGAGCCGGCAGCAAAGGTACTTAGCTTTCGCATTTCACGTGCATTTCCTGTGGATTTCGATAAGAAAACTTGAAACTGCGTTAATTTCCTGAACTTAAACACAGATTCAACTGAAGTTTCTGGCTGAGGAGATGCAAGCTATAAACAAGGGACTGGAGAAAGTCGTACAGGAACTCTCCTTGTCTGAAAATGATGGTCCAATCTCACATAACTTTAACAAGGTATCGCTGTCATGATCACTAGTTGCCTCTTCAAGATTTTCTTTAAATGAAACAGAAAATATGTACAAAAATCAAGCTGCTTAAGAAACGCACACCTATTACTGAGAGAACAATCAAGTCTCATAAATAAGACAAAAAAAGTTGGCCAATGAGTGTAGATAGTAGGGGATGTGATCCCTGAATTATGTGGCTAGTGAATTTCCAGTGAAATGTGGTATATAACAACTAACAAGGCAGCTAGATGGGTACTAACTAACGAACCAGGAAACATATGTTGACACTACGGCTGCATGGACAGTTAGAGAGTTGAAAATTGATTCATTTCATTCTTATTTGATTATATTTATCCACCTTTGTTTTTTCTTTCTCTCAGATATTGAAGGAGTTCCTTCATCATGCGGAAGCAGAAGTAAGGTCCTTAGCGTCACTTTACTCGGGAGTGGTATGTCCCAAAAATCCAGTGTGCAATAGATATTACCTGCTCTGCTCTATAGTTGGTTAAGAAGTTGATCAGAATAAATAAATTATGTATTGCAGGGAAGAAACGTGGATGGCTTAATTCTCTACTTTGGTGAAAACCCTGCTAAATGCCCTTTTGAACAAGGTGTGCATATCTTTCTCTATATAAAATTCTGTGATTTTTATGTGAAGCCAGGTGTTTCAAAGTTGTCTAAATCCTGCAAGTGGTTGTACATTGCAGTGGTGTCTACTCTTTTAAACTTTGTAAGACTGTTCAATCGTGCGCTTGAAGAAAACGGAAAGCAACTCGAGGCAGAAGCTAAGAAGAATGCTGCTGAAATGGAGAAGTCAAAAGCAGGTGGGTTAGATAAAGAAAGCAGGAAGCCCTTAGAAGAAGAAATTAATAAGGAGAAAACTAAAATAAGTGGATTAGCTAAAGAAACGAGGGAGCCACTGAAGCAAGGAACCGCTCCTTGAAAAACTGGCTGTTCTTATTTTCTAGATCGAAACAGACCGGGCTTTGAGAAGCAGCACCCGGCCACAGTGATACTGTGCTAAAATCTGGCTTAGGACCATGGGACAACAAGAGAGAAGGGTGATCTTAAAGACAGAAATATTTTATCTTCTTTAACCGCAAAGCTAACTTGTAAAATAGGGAGGGGTATAAACTATTGTAATTAGAAAAGCAATAAACATATATATACATCATACCACATGTTTGGTCAGTCTCAATAAGCAAAGTCATTTTTTTTACTTCATGTGTGTTATATGGGCCATGAATGTTCCCTTTCTCTTCTTTAGGACTGAGCTAGAGGCAAATAGATCTTTGCATGAAAATATGTTTCTCTTTTACTGCAACGAATTATTTTTCCTGGAAAGCGATCAAGTGATAAATAACCAGATGGGCTAGACAGGCTTTTTAATCTCCCAAGAGAGCGAGTGTATTTCCTACTGTGATCTGATTACTCAAGAATCAAGACCACTGTATTTTAAACCTATGGTTTGGTTATTGATAATTTGACTTTTGCAGCTTTTCTATCTTGAGAGAGCAGATGCAGGTAAGCGTGGCGGATAAAGGTTAGAGGGGAAAACAGAAAGAGAGAGAAAATTCATATTTGTAGATTATCAAATTCAACTCCTTTATCTAATCAATATTCCTAACAACAAAGATGGCTTCTTTAGAACTTGATCTTAGTGTATATATGTATGTATATTGTGGTGAGGTAAGATAAAAACATATGGCATTAGTGTCTCAACGAGAGAACTTCATATTACAAACTGTGCATCAATCTTTATTAGGCAACACAGAGGAATCCCAAGGCCAGCATTGCCACCAAGGAAAAGCCAAGACTAGCAGTGGTGGCAACGGTACCTGAAGCAGGAGGGGTTTTTGGTGGAATTCCTCCAGTTGCATTAGAGGCGGCCAAGTTTGCAACAGGAGGCAGAGGCGGATCCATCACGTCTTTGGCTTCAAGAGGCGGGTTTGGGGCACTAGACGGTGGCTGTGCTTCCTTGGCTGCCACGGAGAGTAAAGCGCCAGCCTCTGCGGGTAAGATGGCATAGGGCTGGTCTTTGTTCAAATCTGAGCATGGACTCCCTGCATTTGCATTAAATATAAATTGTCAGCCTTATCTTGGTTATGTGTATAGTGTTATTTCATATGATCTTGTAGAGGTTTATACTTCCTTAAGTATCTGGTAGCGGTGGCAGGGAACTCTGTGATGACTCCATCAACACCACTCCCTGCAATGAATGTGGCAAGCTCTACCGTAGGATCAGAGAAGTAATCGAATGCTATGGAGATGTACTCGTTCCTTAGCACCGAGACGTAAACAGCAATTTTCGCTTTGTGCATTTCCTCCACCACGTTAGTTTTAGCTGTTGCAAAGCTTTGGGAAATAGTGACGAGAGAAGTTCTCTTGAGATTGATAGCATCCGCGTGCTTCTTGATTTCTTCGACTGATGGCTTGGGAGCATCTCCGATCTCTTTGTCGATGCTCAAGACTCTAGTGAATGGAGGGACTGCTTCAAAACCGGCCAGAACTGAACTGTCATCTGATTGAATCAAAACCTTCTTGGCTGATTGTTTGTCGAGTGTGGATTTGGTCAGAGCGGTTTTGACTGCGTCTACGATTCCTAGGCCTTTCTTTGAGGCTAAATAAGCAGCATTCTGACAACAAACATGGTGTTAGTGGAGCTGCCTAAATGAATTAAGGAGCATTGGGAAGTTAAAAAAGCTTGCCTCGATGTTGATCAGAACTCCGGTGACTGCCTTTGTTTTGCTAAACTCAAGGAAGTCATCAAGAGTCGTGAACTTCCCGGCGTTCTTGTTTGCTGGATTTCTCTGGAAGCCAGAGGAAGTCAAGAAAGGGCTTTCGATTTGAGCTGGAGACAAAGACACCCCAAATCTCAGTGATTTAGCTAAGAATGAGAATAGTTTAGAAAAGTTGTAGAAATGAAATCAGTTTCTTACGCTTCACAGACTGGAGCTCGGCCCAGGTGAGATCAAAAGAGAAAATGCCATTGTTAGGCTGGACCTCAGGAACGCTGGTGGCTCGGGACATGAAAGTAGTCATGGCGGTGGTACTTGCTGTGAGATCTGCAGAATCATGGCAGAAAGCGATTCCATCTTTGGACATCTGAACAGAGCAATCAATCACATCTGCTCCATCGTCGACTGCTTTCTGGTAAGCTAGATCAGTGCAGCCTGGATAGTCACCACTTGCTCCATTGTGAGTTATAACCAACGCAGGCCCTGTTTTAGGGAGATTTCGCTTTTGGTGAGCAAAGCAAGCTGCAAGAAAACAGAGAGATGAGGTGTTAGCTTCTTCGTATTAACCAAATATCTGAAGATACATATATATGAGAAGCGTATATAGCAACTCATCGTACTGATGGCTTGTGATGCTGTTGGCGGGAAATCGGTGATGATGCCATCAACAGAGAATTTTCCGTTGTCTACAAACTGGAGATACTCAGTGGAGGGATCATAGCTGTAGTTAAAGCTAGTGCGCATGTCGTTGGCAAAGCCAGAAGCATAGACCTCTAGACCGGCTTTGTGGGCATCAGCCACAAGGGTGGTGGCGGGCTTTAGGTACTTAGCCGAGTCAATGGGCCAAATGTAGTCTTTGGGAACAAGAACACCTGAAGCAAAGGCCTTGATTGCTGCGAGGTTCTGCTGAAGCTCACTGTACTTCTTGTTGGTGGTGGGCTCAATTGCCTCAGGGTCTTTGAACTCGAATATGAGCTTTGTCTTGGCCCTTCCTGCGTCCATCCCGATGCTCTTCAAGAAACCGATCTCTGGAGATGAGATGACACTAATGCCGCGGAATCTTAAGCTTCTCAGGTACTCGGCTGCGCTCAGCTTGTGTTCCATGTAGAAGGCGTCATACTGCAAAATTATATTTTTTGGTGAATGAACAAGAACCCCTCACTATGTTGGTTAATCATATTGTCGAAGAGAGAAAAAAGAGAAACCTGAACGCTTAACCAGAACTTAGGAGGCTTGGTTCCAAGGACGTCCTCCACCGCGGCAACGGGCATTTGGCCGTCAAAGATACTGGGACGAGAGTAGATGTTCTGGACCACTGCTCAATAATAAAAAACATGAAAAGGTGTGGTCATAGGGAGCATTGAAGGGAAGAAAAGAGAAGAAAACATACGAGAGACATTGGAGAAGATGGTGTAGGCAGAGTAGTCAAGGACAAACCAACCCTTGATGTCCTGACCATTGACCTTGTAGGTCTTTTGGGCTTTGGGGAAGAGGGTGGAGATGGTGGTTGCATTGTCAAGCCTGATATCGGACAAGCAAAGGCCGACACCGTCCTTAGTCATCTGAAGGTTGCACAACATTGTGAGGCCAGGTGAGCTGGTGCTAATAGCCATGTCATTTGCAGGGGCGCTTGATTCAGGGAAAAGACCCGAGAAGCCGCCTCTGGCTACAACAGCAGGCTCCTGTCCTGAAAGACAAATTAAGAGAAGACATGTGTATGTAATATGGGAATGTTCATATATTATACCAACAAGAAAGAAAAAAAAAACATGTTATGTAAAGGGATATTTACCGTTAAGGGTGAGCCATTTCTTGGCAGGAGCAGCCCCAGCAGCAACAGGAGCCTTGGGGGCCGCAACACATGAGTGTATGAAAAGGGAGAGAAGAATGAAAAACCTCAGCATATCTATTTGATTGATCCTGTTTGTAACACAAGGGAAAAAGCTATTATGAGATACAGAATTTAACATTTAAGAACATAGGAAAGAGGCGAGGGACAAGTAAGGAAAACGCACAACGCGAAAGCAAGAACATATGCCCCTTCCTCTTCTGCCTCCTTGTGCTTCTTTTTCCGTATGGGTTTGAGAGTTTGAAAGAGAAGATGAAGAAAAATGGAAGCTTGGGGCCAAAGAAAGAAGGGGTTGTAAAATTGGAATGCAGAAAGAAAGAAACTTGCTCATCCCGTTTATGGCTAAAACACCCATTACCAATCTTAACACCTATTTTTATCTATCCTTTCTCTCTTTTACCGCATTTCATTTCTGGCTCTCTTTCGTTCATATACACTAATCCTCCATATTTTTTTGTTGTAACTCCCTCCATGACGTATAAAAGATAGATAGATTACTCCCTTCAATTTGGGGTAGAGCTCAACAAAGAGAAATTAGCAGGCTTTGATTAATGAAAAACATTTACATGGAACTTGATGCTATTACGTTGATTTTATATACAAAAGATATGCTCATCGTGGAAACGTCTATCAAAATCACACCCAGACAAAGATAAACATATTTTGGATAGTTTTATATTAAAAAAAGACAATATTTTGGATAGAACTAGTGTGATAGCAACCTGCAATAAACCAACGTGATGATAGCAACCGGCATCAACTTCCATGAACCCTTTTTTTATTGCCATGTACAAGGTCAAATCCACAAGGTATCAATGTGCACAGCTTAGCAAAGAAAAACCATTAGCAGATTTTGATTGCATGTGGAATCATTATGAAAAGTGTTTATGAAACTTGATGCAATTTGTTATCACGTTGGTTCTGTTCAAGATGTATTATTTCTCAGAATGGAGTCATATATATCAAAATGCGATAAACTATTTATATATGTCTGCTCAATTTATATCCATAAAAAAATTTATGCCACCAAATATTATAAAATCTAAAAATAATTAAAAGTTTTCTAAACTATTTTTGAAAATAAACTCTGATATAATATAAAAATAAATAAAACCTAATTCTTATGTATTTTGTTTTTTTTAAAAGGGGAAGGGGACTCTCGTCCACTTTTTATTAAAAAAAAAAAAACAAAAAAATCAATGAATCATCTTCGATAAACTCTTCGCTTGCTTCTGCTTCAAGCATTCAATTCTGTAATCAATTATACGACCATTTTGATTGCTACCCATCTTAACTTCTTCTAACGATTCAGTACCTATTCTTCCATCGCCACTTTCGCTCTCTTCTATGCTCATCCGAGTCCTTCCAACAAAAAGGTAAAAATTTCTTATATATAAATCAGGTCTTGTAAACTAGGGTTCTATTTCATGCCGTTGCTGCCGCTCTATCGTCTTCTACATCCTTGTCTCAAGCTTCAACACAGCAGCCATGGCGGAACAGGTTACTTGATCCTTATTCCCTCTAGATTATCATCGTTTCGATCTCTCAATTCCTATGCTCTCATTGTCTTCCTTTGTGTGTTTATGATTGTTTTCAGACTGAGAAAGCTTTTCTTAAGCAATCTAAGGTCTTCCTTAGGTTATTCCAGAATCCATTTCTATCTATTAATTGTGATTTTATACTCTTTTACGTTCAAAGTTGTTTATATATATATATATGGTTCCTTTGTTTCTCTGTTAAATCAGCTCAAAGAAATCTGGAAAAGGGAAGCGACCTGGAATAGGTGGAAACCGTTTCTGGAAGAGCATTGGTTTGGGCTTTAAAACTCCTGGCAAAGCCATTGATGGTTATTTTCATTTTAGCTTAATCAAGTCATTCTAGGGTAAATCTGATTGGATCTGCATCGAGTAGATTTCTCCTATTTTATTATGTTAATCAACTAGATTTTGAAATAGTAGAATGAACATTTGATTCGAATGTGGAGGACCATTATCAAGGAACACCCTCTCTTTTATTTGACTTCGTTTCACGTCTTTCTCTATAGTTTAATTTCAGATCAGGTTGCCGTGGAATTGGGAAGTGATGTGTCATGCTGCTGGATAAGTAAAGCAATGAATTTGTGGCAAAGCGTCTGTATTGAGTTTACAGAAATTTTGATATCAGCAAGCCTTTTCTTCCACAAAAAAAAGAAAAGCGTCTGTTAGAACTCCTTTACACTTTTAAAATTTCAGGATTTTAATTCTTATTGTTTCAAACAGGTTAAGCCTGAGAAGTGGTCAAGTGGGAAACGTTCTGTCAGCCAAAATCTAAGATGCTTTTGGTTAAGAGTTAACCTTAAGGGGTATGAAGCTTCCGACTCTGTATATGAAACTATTTGATAATTTGTTTATTGTTCATGTCTGACTGAATGAAAGTTATGTCCTTTGTTTGTCAATACAGATCACCATTTGCTGAAACGGAAAGCATCCTCTTACTTATTAGATTCTTGACATGATATTCTCCTATGTTTTGTAACCATTTTCTAGATCTTCTGTCCTTCTTGATTATGTTAATAGTTCTCTTAAACTGACTGAGATCATGGATGCATTGTTTTCTACTCAGGTTGCAAGAAATTTCACTCTCAAATTTTTTAGGAAAATGGCTTATGAGGATAAATGAAGTAAAGCAGCAAGATGAAGTGGTTACAGGGAAATTTTATAGCTTGAGTGAAATGTCTTTTGCAAAGATACAGAGCCTTCGAAAGGATTAAGCTCTTGAGGCTACAACAAGCCTCTTCCTTATGTTCAAATGTTTATCTTCCTCGTCAAGATGAGATTGATGATGATCTGCAAAAAAGTTACGATTGTTTTTGGAACACAGACGGAAAATGCTGAAAGGGTTTGCTAAGGTGAGGATTTTGTTGTATACTTTGCTGTGATTTCGAAATTTGAAGATGATGAAATTTGAAACAAGTCTGAGGAGATTGAGCTGCTCCACCCTAGGTACATTTTACACAACTGTATATTTTTTCACTAACAAAATAATGAAGGATTTTTGGTTTCCAAATTCTGTGTTCTTCTTTCCATGCGAGAACTGCCACAAGAAGTCGATTTAAGAAAGCTCGCCCTACTTGTAATGTTGCAGGTTTTATGAACTCAAGAAGCTTCATAGAATTGAGGATGAAAGAGCATCGGCTGAGAACAGCAGCTCTAACATGCCATCTTGACTTATCTGTATGACTCTTTTAAGCATTTCTTATGTATGGTTCATTTATTGTATAGAAGCTGGTTTTATATATCACTATGACATGTGCAGAAATTAATGTGTTAGTCCACCGATGGGTGAAAAGCCTCAGTTGACAAAGAAGTTACCATGGCCGTATCACAGTTGTTATTTTTTTTTTTGTATTGAGAATCTGAAGGACCTTTACCAAAAAGAATTAGAAGGTGAAAGTCTTTTTTTTTTTTAAACGAAAAAACGAGAGGTTATAGAATACAAGAAGAGAATGATGTGTGTTGTTGTGGAAAGAACTGATGATGAAAGAAGACAATTTAGAGAACAATATCAATGAAGCTCCAAAGAAGATGACATAACATGATAAAGATCAATATAGTGTATTATATATGAGTTCGCTTAAGATTGCTACAAAACAGTTGAAAATAAATTAGACTATTATTTATGTATGTTCTTTTATCTTCAAACTAATAATCTATCTTCAAATTATAAGGATTAAATACAAAAAATTTACTATTCAAAAATTTATTTTCAAACGGAAACCCCTACTGCTTCAAAAATTCTTCACCAAGAACTTCGTTTAAAAATTAATTTTTGAAATGGTCTATTTTAGACAATCACCCAATTATAAATACATTTTAGTTATGATTCTTCAATTTTGAACATTACTGATTTTTTTTTAGTTTTATATAGTTGCATCATAACTGAGTTTAATTAAATTTGCGCATAGTGCGGGTACAAACATATGTATAGTTTTAAACAATTTTTGTAGTGTATTTAATAGGTCCACGGTATCTTTACTTTAAAAATCAGGAAATCCAATTTTATTATCCGGATTCAGATCACCTCCATGTCGGATCTCGGATAATTACTGCATTGGTAGAAATGTTTTGACTTTTGTGTTTAGTTTGGGGGAATAATAAGAAAGCCTTGGTACATTTCCGAAAAGTGGATCGTATAATTGGGACAGTGAAACAACGAAAAAGCTCAAACCGCTTTATAAGGAATCCTCTTAACGGGCCCACAACAGTTGCAAGAGTCTTTCAAAATTCTCCCAAAAACCACCGATCTCTTCTCAGATCTCTCTTCCATGGATTCCGCTTCTTCCAGAAATCAGCGCAACCGAATCGTCTCTTCTGGTATACACTCTTCCTCCCTCATTTTATTCCTCTTTCGCTTTCTCTCTGATTTCGATGTACAAATCCCCCAATTGAATCCAAACCCTAGAGCATTACAGAGCCGTTAATTTCTCCATTGTAATCGTTTGCTCCCTGATTCTACTTCGTACGAGATATGTTGACTTCGCGCAGGGGAAAGACCAGTGATGGCAGATAATGGCGTCGAACAGGTAGGTACTCAATTCTTTTTTCTAATTTGATTTTTGTAAGCCCTCGTAGGTTAAATGCGTCGTTTCTTTAACCAAGCAGATTACTCCAGAAGATGAAAGGATTGTTTCTTCTTCCATTGTTCCTTCTCCTGAACCCGCAACATACTACAACGTCCTTCAAACCCCTAACAATATATATCCTTATGAGTGGGATATTGCACATCCTGGTAAAATTTTTTTTTGTTTCTCTCTTCGTATTACTCCTTTTAAGCAATAACGACTTTGATTGCTCATTGCATTATTGATTTTGTCTAGGTTATGCACAAAGCATCAGTGGTTGGGATGGTTATCCAAGATATGCTACTCCTGAAGGCATGCATGTGCCACCGGTTAGGATTACGTGCTTTGTAACTATGTTCTATCTTCCTCTTTCTATGTAATTTACCTTATGTTTTCTTTGTTCTCAGGTTGTCTACAATGATAATTCATCTCTTATGTACCACACTGGTTATGGCTTTAACCCTTATCCATCTATAATGTTGGAGGGCCAAATTCCAATCTCTCCAGCTTTTTACCCACAGTTTGGTGCTCCTTCAACTATGCATTATCCTCCGTCAGATATTGACCCAACATCTGCTTATATGATTCCTTTTGGGCAATATGGTGGAGGCAATTTATCCGGGAATCAAGGGGAAAACTCTTTGACATCCCCTATACCTTATCCTCAAACGATGGGTATACTTGGACCATACGACCATAATGCTGCACAGGTTAAAACACTTTCTATCTGCCTCGTATGTTTAACTTTTATGGGCTGGTATACAGAACCTGTATCTGGTTGGTTAGGTAAACACTTGTTTTCAAGGAAGAAAACTGCATGAAAGGGCAACTGGTTATTAGTATCACTATATTTTTTTTAGTGTCCATGTCCTTAGCTTTTCCCTGCAAGATTATGAATACATACAGACACACAATCTAGAAGAGCCATATAGTTCTCTCATATATAATTCAGTTGTCATATTCTGTTCTGGTGTTCAATCTTTAGTTTCTTTCTTCCATTTAATGGCTTTGGTGAATTATCCTCTTTGGCATACTGCTTAAAATTTAAATTAGTTCAGAGTTTTAAGGGCTTATCATATTTTTTGGCATGTTCTATCAGTTACAGTTGCATGGAAGTGGGGTTGCTTCAAGCTCCTCTTTGGGAGGTTATTATCATGTAGGATCTTACCAGAGTCCCAACTCTGTAGCCTCATATTATGGAGCAGATAATCGAGTCAGATTAACCCCTGACATAGGTAAACGGCGAGAGAAGGAGCAAGGCTCTGTATCTACTACCAGTGATCTGTATGGTAATCGAGGACCAAGGGCATCCAGCAGGGTAAAGATCAGGAATGGTTCCAAACTTTGCTCTACTGCTGGTGATTCAACGAGTGACTCAAGTACAGCTGGACCAAATCCCAGTCTGTACAACCATCCAGAATTTGTGACAGATTATAAGAATGCCAAATTCTTTATCGTCAAGTCATTTAGTGAAGACAATGTCCACAGAAGTATCAAGTATAATGTCTGGGCCAGCACACCGCATGGCAACAAAAAATTAGATACTGCTTATCGGGATGCTGAGAAGATGGGTGGAAAGTGTCCAATCTTTCTGTTCTTTTCGGTATGGCTTTTTCTATCGATGTAATAGTATATGTATTTTATATGTATTTTCCGGGAACAACCAAAGGTGTAATTGATAAGTTCCTTTTTATAGTAATTGGAAGACAACCCTCTCTTGCTTCATGGGAACAGTGAGCTTAACCAGAGTTTTGAATGTTGCAGGTAAATGCTAGTGGACAATTCTGTGGGGTGTCGGAAATGGTTGGACATGTAGATTTTGAAAAAGATGCTGCTTACTGGCAGCATGACAGGTGGAGTGGGCAGTTCCCAGTGAAATGGCATATTGTGAAAGATGTACCGAATAACCGGTTTTGTCATATTCTCTTACAAAACAATGACAACAAGCCGGTGACTCACAGCCGAGACTCTCAGGAGGTGGGTCTTACTTATGTCTTTACCTTGTCTAGTGTTGAATTATGATCATTCATTCACTGCTGTCTAGGTATCAGTGCCATTATGATCTATCTGTGTCTGTTTACAAGTGTTGGGTTTTATTTGGACATCCCTAGCGTTAATGGAGAAGTCCTCTAAAACATGTAATTGGTCAAACGTTAATAGTTGTTTGCCTTGTTGGTTTTAGTAATTTGGAAGATAAATGTTCGGGACAGGAAGAGTTGGTATCTGCTTCGATAGGCTCTTATAGAACTAGACTACGCGCATGTAAGGTTTGGTAGGAGAAAAGATGCACTTGTGGCTTTGGGTTTTCTGGAGTGGGATAGTAAGCAAAACATGGAACAGAGAAGAGTTAGGTTTTAGTAGTAGGGAGAAAGATTTGGAGTGGGTTAACACATGAACTGGGTGTTGCATGGAAAGTTAAAATGTGTGGTGAAGTGACTTAATTGATTGATGAACTGTAACAGGTGAAGCTACGTCAGGGGATTGAGATGCTCAGAATCTTCAAAGAATACGAGGCACACACATCGATCCTCGATGATTTCAGCTACTATGATGATAGAGAAATGCAAAAGGTGAGTGAAGATGGAGGAAGGAGAGAAGACGGGGAAGAAAAGAACTCGGTGGAGCAGCTATCAGAGCGACTTCAAGTTGTGACAGTAGAAGATGAAAAGGATGGGGAAAAGGAAGAGTTAAAAACTGATTGATACAGTATTAGTGAATTAGTAATTCTTTTTGGTAACAAATAAACGATGGGGGTGGGGGTTCTCTGTTTTCTTTTTTGGGTGGGGTGGACCATGTATACTAAAATGTTAAAAAGGATAGTAAAAAATTCCAATTCCTTGTGGGCACCATTATGCATTTTGTAGCATTCCGTCGAACGACGACGTTTATAGGTTTTATTATTAAAAAAAAAATAGAATGCTTCTTCCTTTCCCTCGAAAGAATGACTCTCCTCGAAGCATCTGTTGAGGTCTTCTTCCATGGCGTCCTCTTCTCTTGTCCGAATCGCTGTTGTCGGAGACATCGTAATTTTATTATTTACACTCTCTGTCTCTCTCACATATTTCTTTATCTTGTTGATTTATTTATCTTTCTCTTCTTCTGTTGAAGCATGGCTTCTGGGATCTAGATGAAGATCGAAAGGCTCTTCGGCTACTTCAGGTCCCTTTGATTTCCTTCAGCTTTCTAAAACCTTTCCTTTTACATCTTCTCTTCCCATTGTCTTATGAATCCTAAATAATTTCTGAACCTTATTGGCAGCCGCATTTAGTGCTCTTCACAGGTAGCTCCTCTGTTACTGATTTTGGAATTTCTTTACTTCTCTTCACACTACCTTTAATGATTTTGATTAAATTTAGAAAATTTCAATTCAACTCAAAATTCTGTCAGGTGATTTTGGTGAGGAAAATGTCCCACTTGTGCAAAGCGTTGTCGCTCTTTATTTCCCTAAAGCAGTTATATTGGGCAATCATGATGCCTGGTTCACACATGACTTTTCAAGCTTGACTTTTCAAGCTGTCTTGCGACTAACTTTAACACTACTATAATATATATATAAAAAAAAAATACAATAAAAAAACCTTTAACTTTGAATATTTTTCCAACTTAAACATCTAACTTTTTGTGTTTTCACAGCATTAAATTGTTTTTCCAAAACTTCAAATAATCTAAAATGTCGTAATGTTGGGTTAAATTGACATATAGATTAAAAAATCAATTTATTTTGTTAAACAATTATTATTTTTCAATTTAATTAGAAAAAAAAAATCATAACGAAAAAACTAAAACTAAGTAAAAATAAAATAAAACTAAGTAAAAATAAAATAAAACAAAAAATAATATTTTTTAAAAAAATGTTAACAAAATAATAACAGTGTTATATTAAAAATATATATTAAGAAAATAGTTTTTATTTAGATAAAATAAGTTTTATTATAATATTAAAATTTAATATTATAATCAATTAATTTATTTTTCTTTTCTTATTTGTTAGCATTGTTAATGGTAAATAATATGAAATGTTACATAAAACTATTTTATTTATTTACATTTTTAATATAAAAAATTATTAAATAAAACTACATTTGTAAAGATTTTTTTTCCAGTTTATACTATCAATTATGGAGTGAGTTTCTAATATTAATATGTGGTTGGTAAAAAAATTAATATTTTTATTATTGTAAATATAATATTTAATTAATGTAATATTCATTTTTGTTTAATAATTTTTACTTAGAGAAGATAATTTTTATTGTTAATAATAAAAAATATTATTTTTATTATGTTAACATTTTTTAAAAAAATATTATTTTTTGTTTTATTTTCTTTTTACTTAGTTTTAGTTTTTTCGTTATGATTTTTTTTGTTTTTCTAATTAAATTGAAAAATAATAATTGATTAACAAAATAAATTGATTTTTGTTAACGGTGTTAGATGTTGACCGTTAGTCAACCCAACCTTACGCACATTTTAGATTATTTGAAGGTTTGTTTTGGAAAAACAATTTAGTTAGAGGTTTTAAGTGGAAACACAAAAAATTGAATGTTTAAGTTGAAAAAATGTTCAAAGTTGAAAGTTTTTCATTGTATTTTCCCAAAAAAAAACAAACTTAACACTACTCAGTTTTACCGTCTTTTCGAAGTTTTGGTTCTGATCGTGGATTCATATTTTCTGGTTTACATTTCTTTCAGGAGACAAAACCGTGTTCAAACGCAACTCGATATGTGAGTTTTCCATTGTTTGCTTGTTCTTTTTGACTCTCATCCTATATCAAGAAATACCTATGATCTCTTACTGCTTTGAGGCTTATGTCTTTTGAATCCCTCGCTTGCTGTCAATTTCAACCTACCTATGGATTCTTCTTGCTCCTCCAATTTTTCTACCTGGCATTCTTGGGTTGTTACATGTAATATAACACATTTGAGTTTCTTGTGCTTGTCGTGAGAGAAATAGATATAGGGAGAGTTTTTGTCGGTTGAACCCAAGGAAATGTTTTCTTTTGGTGTTCATAGTTTGTTTGCAAAAAAAGATTTTTTTTTTGTTTTGTTTGTGATACTTAGCTCCATCATTACTCCTGTTGTTCTGTGATTTGGTTTACTGAATACAGATTCTGCAAAGTTTTCTTGTGTTTTTTTGTTTCCCGCTGCAAACTACAGCCTTGGTGACGAGCATGTAGGATATGAACGCTTGGACTTCCCCTCATTTAAGCTCAGTATTGTTGGTGGTAGGCCCTTTTCACATGGGGGGGATCGATTGTTCCGGAAGAATCTGCTTGTCCAGAGGTTAGCATTTGACTTACATGCAGAAATGAATTTTCATGTATGTTCTATTTCTATATGAAGTATTTTATTAGTCAATATGACTTTTCTTTTTTGGGGACAAAAAATCCCACGAATGAATCTAGGTTCAGAAGAAGATGAGCTTCCTAGATCTTTTTATGTACAGGTCTCGGTAATTGAAGAAAAATGAGCCCTTTCTCTACTTAAACATCTTGCGTTTGTGGGGGTGATCTCGGTGAATGTACAAATTTAATGATTAGGAGTAGCAATTTTAAACATCCTGGTTTCAATTCATTGACACTTTTATCTCTTTCTAGGTATGGAGTTCATGATATGGTTGCCAGTGCTGAGAGTATTTGTCGAGCTGCACAAGGAACACCGGAAGATCATGTGGCTATAAAGCTTTAAAGGTTGATGCACCTGTTGGACCAACAGGTGCATCAACCTTTAAAGCTTTGTTATTGGTCTAGTCTTAAGCCAACCAAGTTGAACTTATAAGGATTAAGTAGGGGGTTTTGCTGTCTTGCAGGTCTTGGTTCTAAAGCAGAGGATATATGTGGAAAAGACTGGGTGAATGAAGGCGGTGACCATGGTGATCCAGGTAAAATAAGCTGCCAAATTTACAATTTGGCATCAGTAACTTTCTACATGCTTTACCCCAAAATCTTGATTGTAGTTAGTTTGGTGAGAGACGCAAACTCGATGCAGGAATACAAGATAGTGTTTTTGTTAAGAAAATCCATTTAATGTTTCAGATCTAGAGCAAGCAATACACCAGTTGAAGGAGACAACAAAGTTGTCAGTTCCTTTAGTTGTGTTTGGACACATGCATAAGGGGCTGCAATCAGGGAAAGGAAACCGGAAAATGGTTGTGCATGATAGTGACAACCAGACTATTTATGTGAACGGTGCAATAGTTCCAAGGGTTAAAAGAGCAAATGAAAATTATCAGGGAACTAGTTGGAGAGAAGCAGCAGAGTCTGAGAGTGGTGGCACAGCAAGAGCTTTCACATTGGTGGAGATTGTAGATGGAAAAATCAAGAAAGTAGTAGAAAGTTGGGTACAAGTAATCGGAAGTATGGCCAAGATTGTGGAGGAAAAGACTTTGTTCGAGGATGTAACTTGATTTGAATTGGGTCAGGGCAGTCAGTTTCCATGTACACTTTTTCATTTTGTCTTCTCCACGTTTTATTGGCACTACTAGACAATCCAATTGTAATTTTTAAATTTTAATCAAATAGTTCCGGAAAACATATGGTACTTGGAATAAAAAAAAATGGTACTATACTTTACTTGCACAGTCGGTGTTTGTTTTGGAGAACAAGTCCTTTTCTAGGCCAGCCCATTTTATTTTATTTTTTGGCAAAATGAAGCATAAATATAAATTAGACAATAACTATTTCTGAAATTATTTGCTAAAAGAATTAAGGAAGAACATCGAACGAACCCTACTTGTCCCTTCTTCCTCGCTCTGCGGTCGGCGCCGTGCTTTTTGAACGTAAGTTTCTTGTTATTGCTTTACGATGGGTTTTGTCGATCTCTAACTTCAAAACGAGTAACTAATTGAAGAAATTGAGGTTGGTGTAAATTTTACTTAGAATCGAAAATCGAATTTAACTGTGATGTTTAGGTAATATAAGCTCGTTATGGAATGGTTGCGTGGAGTTGATCGCACTAACATAGAAGTAGCATACCCTCGAGTGCAGTGATGATTTTGAAGCAGCTGAAACAACTTGCCTGTAATGCAACTATACCCTCCTTTCTCATGTTTTCTTCCAATGTCTGAAATTTGTTTGTTACTGAATGTTTTTTTTTTCTTTACCTCTGATGTCTTTTTCCAGTGTCTGCTCCACTCAGGAATGCTAGGCTTGCAAGATTCTATGGCTCTCCTGCTCTTTGCGAATCTTTAACAACCTCTAAGGTTCGCACTAGACTATCAAGAGATGATCGTCGAGCTTTGGTGGAGTCTTTTGTCAACGAGTAATGATTCATTCTCCATACCTTTATTTCTATTTGTTTATTAGAGGACTAGGTAGCAATATGTGTAGCTAAGGCATCGGATCTTGAACATTTTGTACTGTTTGTATGCAGCTACAGAGAAACTAATGCTGGTAAATTCCCTACATTGCAAGTTATTCACAAGGAAGTGGGAGGCAGTTACTACGTTATCAGGGATATTTTTCAAGAGCTGAAACTCAAACCAAAAGCATCTGTGCCAATTGTAGCTAAAGCTCTCTCAGAAGTCTCTCTTCCTTTACCAAATGATGCTTCCTCACAGACTTTAAATGATCCTCAGTCACATAGCTCTGCTCGCGATGCAGAACATCTCTCTCCTGTGGTTGTTGACACGGTGTTTCAAGTAAAAATATCTTGCTTCTGTTTGATCAATTGAATCTACTTAGGCTTCACTTATCACTTGGCTAAGTTATCCTTGCTTCTGTGTTACAGGATGGCAGTCTCGATACTATCGAAACAGAAAGTGATCAGAGGCGGGCTGCAGTAGATTCTTCTCACCCTAATCCTGAGGAAAGTAATCTCCAGGGCAACAATCTTGTCATTCCTGCAACAGATGACAAAAGAGAAACAGAGATAGCTCCTAACAGTGACATTGACAGTAAATTGGATAGCAATACTCATTTTCCTGAAACTCAAAAGGGAATAGTGTCAGTGGAATGTTTAGAAAACTCGGAGACTGAGGAAGAAGAAAATTTGACTCACTCAGGTAGTCAAGAGTCAAAAGAGGAGAATCTTGAAGGAGCTGTCGTTTCAGCGAATGGTGTGCCTACTGAGAACAGGTATCTTGTGCATACAACTAGCCTCTCCCTAGCTCGTTGAATCCTTACTTACAAATAATTTAGTTCATGGATGTATCTCTTTGTTTTTGAATATTGATCATATTGGCACCACATCAGTTTGAATTCTTATATCTGTTGTTTTTGCAGACAACTGTCAAAGAGAGGGGATGGTGAAGTGAAAACAGAAGAAAGGTCAAGTGCCTGGAGCAATATAATGTCATTTGCGAAAGAATTTGCGAACTTTTGGAGAAAAGGGTAGATAGCCAGGGAGCTTTAGATACACTCTGGTGGAGTAGGTAGATGCGTGTGAATTACATTAGTAGAGGTTATGTTATTTTTGTCCATTTTATGCAAAGATTTGGAATTTCCCAAGATTTCTAACATGGTAGAATCTATACTATTATTGTCCTGCTCGCATTGTGTCTTGGATCAAATCACATCATCCTTAGAGGCCTTTGTCTGGTGATTGGTCATTTTGTACAAAGGTTTAGAGTCTCCCAAGATGTCACATGGTGATGTATACTATTATCGTCTTGCTTGAAAGTTGCAAGGAGTCTAGATCAAAACACAACATTTTTTTTTTTCTAATTCATTGTTGGTTTTACAGAATTACAAATCCTAAGAAATACAAAGATTTTATTTTTTAGCAATTTTGATAGATGGTCCAGTATCGGTACCACCAAAACCAAATGTGTTGGAGACTGGATGCAGCAACAGTTGCTCTAGCTCCCACGGTATGTGGTGAAAGAAAATGGCAAAATCAACAGTGGGGCATGGAAATGCTCCAATTTCTGAGATTCTTTAACCTCAAATGCAATTGAAACATAGGGAAAGAAGCCGCCTGGTAAATATTTTGCAGTGTTGAAGCTTATTCTATATGTCCCTGGATTCAAAGCCTCAACCAAATCCATCAGTGGCCCACTGCGCCCATCTTTATCAGTAGCTGAAGTGCCCACACTGGACCAGACCCCACCATCTCCATAACCAAAGGAAGGTTTGGTAGTACTTCCAGTCCACACCTCCAAGTGCACTTCAACACCTACAGCAGGAGCACCACGTGAGACGTCCAAGACATGAGTCGTGATGGGTGGTCTACTTCTCTTGGGAGGTTTTGCTTCAGCTGCAACATTCAAATGCCCTCCTATGATTCTCAGACGATCTTCTAAAGCGAGCAAGTAGAAAAAAGTCACAGGTAACAAAAATATTCCAACAGACACATACTTGATATCCTAGGAGATTCTAAGTCCTGCACAAAACTTTGTCAAAGAAAGAATTTGGTAAATCAGCAATATACGTTGAGGTTTTGTTGCAATAGAAGAGCTAGAGAGGTCAGTTTCTGATACAACTTTGGCCTTATCGCTGAACAGCTTTGTCATCCGGAGCTCTGTTATTTTCATTTGTTCCTTAGCAGCAATCTCAAGTTCCACTATCGGCCTATTTGCATATCTTCCCTGGAAAAGAGAAGATTTTGAAAATATGTAACTGTCTCATTCATTCATACACACACAAAAAAACAGAGTTAGAAATTGCAAATTGACCTTTAACGCATCAAGCATCTCAGCGTGAGTCCTGCCAGAGGCGCAAATAATGAAGATAAAGCCAAACTTTTGTTTGTAGAGTACATTCCATTCGGTAAGCTCCTAAGAAGCCGATGAAAAATTGATCATCAGAAGAAGAAATTACTGAAAAGACGAAAAGAAATGTGAAGATCCATGATCACCTGTAAGGCAGAAGCAGAAGTTGTGGAAAAGGCCGTGGACTGCTCTGATTCGCTCAGACGAGCAAAATCAGAGTTGATAGAAGGTGAAGGAGATTTCCCAATCTGAGGATGAGCTGAGAAAGATTGAAGCCAAGCTGTAACATTAACTTGGTTTAACCAGATGTCTCTTGCAGTATCAATTGCAGTTACTAAAGAGTTAAACGGAGAAGCTTTCATCATCAGCTTCGCGAAATCGGTACTTCCACAGCAAACTAGCCAGTCATCTTCTCCGATCTCCATCGCCATTTTTTCCCTTCTCTTTTTTTTTTCTCCGATACTCGTTTGGTTGAATAAGATGATAGCCTAGTCCCTGGGCCTTTCGTAAATGGGCTTTAAGATATTGGGCCTTGTGAAATTAAGGCCTTTTTCTATCTTCTTCCTTTTTTAATCTTCATCCTCTTCTTATATGTAAAATTTTACAGAAACAGAAGCGACCAAGTTCCTTGTAATTTTTGACACTAAATAGATCTGTTTTAGGGTTTTGCTTTCTGCTTGTGGCGGGAATTGCAAAGACATCGCCGGAATGGGGAAAGACGAAGAGGAAATGCGAGGGGAGATCGAGGAGCGACTAATCAATGAAGAGTACAAGATCTGGAAGAAGAATACTCCTTTCCTTTACGATCTCGTCATTACTCATGCCCTTGAGTGGCCTTCGCTTACTGTTGAATGGCTCCCTGACCGTGAGGAACCTGCCGGTAAAGACTACTCCGTTCAGAAGATGATTCTCGGTACTCACACTTCTGAGAACGAGCCCAATTATTTAATGCTAGCTCAGGTTCAGCTTCCCCTTGATGATACCGAGAGTGAAGCTCGTCAGTACGACGATGACCGCTCCGAATTTGGTGGCTTTGGCTGCGCCACCGGAAAGGTGCGTTTTGTTTGTTTTGTTTCTCATGTTCAAAGTTCAGGTTTTGATTCTAGGGTTCCAACGAGTTAAATTTTAAAAAGTTGAATACTTTCGCAGGTTCAAATTATCCAGCAAATTAATCATGAAGGCGAGGTGAATCGAGCTCGCTACATGCCTCAAAACCCTTTCATGATTGCTACTAAGACAGTTAATGCAGAGGTTTATGTTTTCGATTACAGCAAGCACATATCTAAGCCTTCTCTTGATGGTGCTTGTAATCCTGATATAAGGCTTAGAGGTCACAGTTCTGAGGGTTATGGTCTCTCTTGGAGTAAGTTCAAGCCAGGTCATTTGCTCAGCGGCTCTGATGATGCTCAGATCTGCTTGTGGGATATTAACGCCACTCCTAAAAACAAGACTCTTGACGCTCATCAAATCTTTAAGGTAATGCTTGGATTTCTATCCTTCTTGGTTATTGTTTTGCATCACTTAAAAGGAAGCAATTGCACCTACTAAACGTAATCAGTTAAAACCATGAAAGCATATAGACAGCTATTGTGTTTGATTTCTCTGTTTTCCTTACTGATTACTGTTTGCTGAAGTTAAGGCTCATGAAGGCGTCGTGGAAGATGTTGCGTGGCATCTGAGACATGAATACCTGTTTGGATCTGTTGGAGATGACCAATACCTTCTTTTATGGGATATGCGTTCTTCATCTCCCAGTAAACCAATACAGTCTGTGGTCGCTCACTCGATGGAGGTGCGTTTGCAATATATTAGATTTAAAGACAGATAAAACGTATAAGCATTAGGCTAGTCTGCTTGGTCCTTCTTATCTCATTAGAAACACAACTGACCTGTTGTTATGGTTAACTAGCTTGTTTACTTAGACACATTATTTCCTCCTCTGTATTTGCTTATTGCTTTTTGTTTGAAATGTCTCAGGTTAACTGCTTAGCCTTCAATCCATTTAATGAGTGGGTTGTGGCAACCGGGTCAACTGATAAGACTGTTAAATTATTCGATATACGGAAGCTAAATAATGCTCTCCATACATTTGATAGCCATAAGTGAGTTCGATTTGCCATAAATCACTATCTTGAGATGGATCCTCTGTTACTAATATCTATTCTGCTCAAGTTAATGCAGCGTTACTGACCTAAATTATTTGCTTTGATCACCAGAGAGGAGGTTTTCCAAGTTGGTTGGAACCCAAAGAACGAAACTATCTTAGCCTCATGTTGCCTTGGTAGAAGGCTTATGGTTTGGGACCTTAGCAGGTATGGGCTGTCGACTTAGTTGCTTAGTTATAAAATGTTTATGTTTTTCGTGAAGGAGCAATATTTATATGTTTGAGGGTATCATATGACAGGATTGACGAGGAGCAGACAGTGGAGGATGCAGAGGACGGTCCACCTGAGCTGCTGTTTGTCCATGGTGGTCACACTAGCAAAATTTCAGATTTCTCATGGAACCCTTGTGAAGATTGGGTTATTGCCAGTGTAGCTGAGGACAACATACTCCAAATATGGCAGATGGCTGAGAACATTTATCATGACGAGGATGATGCTCCAGGGGAAGAACCATCAAAAGGCTCTTAGCTTATTGTTTTGTATCATCCATAGCGCACTACTGATCTTATGGAACAATATTTTATACCTCTCCAGCTCAGCCTTTGATCTCTTCTAGTATTTAGTGTTTATTTTGTAAAACGTGGCATGTGGGTTTTTCTTTATGAAAAAGAGTTGATTCTAATATCTTAAGTGGCAACCAAAACTATACCGTTAGTTTATGCCCATAATTTGTTGACAATAAGGAACAGATTACAAATTCGAATCGAAGTCTCTTACATCAAACCTTAAATGAGGTTACTTATCACAATGGTGGTCTTATTAAAGCTACTGGATAGGTTTAGAGTTTAGGGTTGTCTATCGATAGATTGCATTGTCTATCGATAACTAGCAATCGAAAAGAGACCTATATTGGGAAGCCTCATCAGCCATTTCCTGAATGCTCCTATCAACCCGGTCTTTATCTAGATCAAGCTTCTGCTTCAGTTCCTTCCCCTTCTCATCAAGCTACAACAAGATTCCACCATAAGAGTTTTATAAAGCCAAGCTAGGAATGTGATCAACTAAAACTGTAACAACTTACTGCATCATAGATTTCATCATTTTTCTCAAAGTCACCACCTTTACGAGGCAAGATGTGAACATGTACATGAGGAACAGTCTGTCCCGCTTGAGGGCCATCCTACAACGTTTTCATGACCAAAGTTAGATGGGTTTAGAGCAACCATTCCAATTCCAATCCTTTCAGATTCAAACACAAGGAAGAATGAATAAAAAGAAAGAAAGCAAATGTTTAGTTACTTGGATGGCTAATGTGAGAGAAGATGCATTATGGAAGGTCTCAAGCCGAGAGCCAACCTTCTGAGCAGTAAGCCACAGATCAGTGGTCTCATCCACTGTGAGATCAGTAAAGCGCGGCACAAGACGTCTTGGGCAAACAAGAACATGTGCTCGTGTAGTTAAAGTCACTCAAATGGAACTCAATTTACAAAACAAAAAACAAATAGTGAAGAATGCGAAAAAAGGATATGACCTGCAAAAAAAAATAGAGGAAAAATGTCAGAAGAAGAAGAGATGGAGATGAATGATTGGAGAAGGAAGAAGGCATACCAGGAAGAAGCGGGCGGAGATTAACCATTGCATAAGAGAAGGGAGTTGCGTAGAACACTTCACGCGGATCGATCTTGTAAGGTCCAAAGACGTAAGAGGAAGAAGTCGACATCTGCATCAATCAAAACACTGAAAATCAATTCTTCCAACTTGTAAAATAGAGCCAAAATGGTGAATCGTGGAACAACTTGCCTTTCTCCGAAAACGAATAGTGGACAAGATCGCCTTCCCGCTTACTTGTAGCTTCAGCATCTCAGCTCCGCCTCCATCGCCATGTTAAAGTCACTGTTACACCTTTCCCTTTTCCTTTCTTATGGGCTATGTAGAATTATCATAGGCCCAATAAAGCCCATACAACTTATTAAATCAATTAAAAATTGAGTTGAAGAAATAGAGTGAGAATGATGATGATGGCATAAAAGATAAGATTTTTGCAGATTCCGCCTCGATCAAAGACTCAAATCAGCAATGTGGAGCTTCACCGGAGCATTGACTATGGTGGTGCCACCGACCACCGCTGCTTGCCGTCCGAAACCATTTCTTGTCTCCTCATCTTCCCTTCCCAAGCAGACAAAGAAGCTCCATCTCTCTCCGCCTTCTCTGTCTCTACCATCACATTTCTCTTCTTCTTTCAAAACTGCAGCCACCTCCGTTGAACAGAATTCCGATACTAAGGTTCCTCTTTTCTCTTTCTCTCTGTCTTCTCCTCTTAACCAATCAAACAAACCCATTTACGTTTATGGATGATTCCAGGGAGAGAAAACCAAGTACCACTTTTTGGTTGCCAACGCCAAGTTCATGCTTGACGAAGAAGAACATTTCCAGGAGCAATTGTTTGAACGTCTCCGTTACTACGGTGAGCGTGAAAAAGAGCAGGACTTTTGGCTTGTCATTGAACCCAAGTTCCTTGCCAATTTCCCCAAAGTCATTCAAAGACTTCGTCGTCCTGCCGTTGCTCTTGTTTCCACCAATGGCCCCTGGATCACGTTAGAACCATAATTCCAAATTTTCTCTTTTACAAATTTACATGCATCCTTCCTTCCAATGCATATTTTTTGTTTTTGGTTTAATGGCAGGTTTATGAAGTTGAGATTGGATCGAGTTCTGTATGAATCCTTTGAAGCTACGTCTCTCGATGAAGCTTTGGCCTCCAATCCTGCCACTCTAGAGTTTGATAAGCCTAAAAATTGGGTGGCGCCATACCCCAAGTATGGACCTGGATGGTGGGAAACTTTCTTGCCTAAAGCAACCCAAGAATCTGTAGCATAGAACATTGCCTTTTGTTTTTTATTTGAATTTTCCCAATCCAAGCTTTGTCTTAGTGCGTTAAAGTTTTGTACTATTGAGCTTTTTATATCCAAGTCTATGTTTTTGGTAGTGTACCTTCTATTTTAAAGTTGGCTGCTTCCGCTTGATCCGCCACTGACGCAAGGTTAAAGTATATAACTTGACAACAGAAAGTATCTTTACAAGAAGCTCCATCAGAGTCGTAAGGGTGACAAGTATGTAGATTTCCAAGAGTATATTGGCAAGAATTTTAAGGGTATGCTCTAAGTCTTAAGTTGACTGGTAACAGGTTGGCGATATGCCTACTCACTGAAGAACTTTGCAAAAAATCTGAAACTTTCGGTTTTCAAACGATTTTCTATGTTTCAACTTGTTTAGTCTAGTGACCAAAATTGATCAAGGCTACCTGGTAAGTTGCACGTGTTTCTCTGATTAATCAAAGTTTCTGAGTTCTACATCTGGATTGCTTTGTACCTAAGTGTGTCCGATCAATCTTGGTAGTTATAAGTAGTTTCATTTGTGACAAATGAGAGTCGAAATTATCCTCCATAGGAATAAAAGAGTATACGTTAACATGTAAACAAACATATTTCAAATTATAAAATGTGATGAATGTTGCTACACTTCCAGGAGATGTATTCAAGATAACTATACAAGGTAAGCTCCAGTGTTGCTTATAAGTTACTCTTGTGAAGCTAGATTTGCAATTTCCGCTAGAGGCTTCCACATGAACTTTCTCCTGCAGGGGATTGGGTAATTGTCATATAAAGTACAAACATTGATGATTTGATAATATGGAAAGGAATGATATTCTCACCAGTTGCCACATTCAGCAATAACCCTGACATTAGGACGGAGAGAAGGAAGCAAAGCGAGAAATTGGAGTTCAGACTTGGAGAGGACCTGAGTTGTTGATAAGATAAATATATAAATATATGGACAGATTAGATGCAGCTTATGGAAGACAGAACAAATGAAAGAAACTCAAACCTTTGCTTCGAGGACCCATACAACAAGACCCTTGGCATTAGGGGGAAGAGCCGATAGCCTGTAATCAACTTCTGGTGGATAATACCATCTTGCTATTGGTTGTTTCCCAAGATGAGCCTAGTAGAAGAAAAAACAGAATTGGTTCACACAAAAATCTTATTGAAACATAAAGAGGTCTATGAAAGGAGACATACAGGGCAAACAGGGTAGTTCTTGAGTAGGGTAGTCTCAGGGTCACCAAGCCCTCTAGCAGAGAGGTCAAGAAAGTAGTAGCCTTGCATTTTGAGACGGTTAAGATAGCGACCTTCGTAACCACCCTCATGAGGAGTGTAGATGGCGATTGCCTTGTGCTCTTCCACGTCTTGAAGCCAACGACCGATGTCCGGTTTAACCAAGTCTCCTCCGATGAAGTCAGCTATGCTGCTACATCTCACGCCATTACTTCTTCTTCTCGTACTCCTTGTATTCACTAAAAATGGCCTAAATGTTTTGATCTTCACTTGCGAGGCTTCAAAACACGGCGGTGGCACACGTTGAATGCATACTGTACGACTTCCCATTTCCTTACTAAAAATGAAGTCTTGTAGAAGTATCATATAATAAACATTGCTTGACGACGACGATGATGAAAGAATGGTGGAGAAACGATGACTCCAACAAGGGGATAGACACGACTGGGCTTCAAAATTATTGGGCTTTATGCTTTATTTGTTAGGCCCATTAAAACCGTAGACGGTGGAACGCCGTGACATGTTTAGGCTAGCTCGGTAGTGAGATTAAAGGAGTCGCCGGCGGAGCAAAAAACAGTCTGTGAAACTTTCGGAGAAGAAGACATGTCG
The DNA here is from genome assembly GCA_028015245.1 of Cardamine occulta. Taxonomy (NCBI): domain Eukaryota; kingdom Viridiplantae; phylum Streptophyta; class Magnoliopsida; order Brassicales; family Brassicaceae; genus Cardamine; species Cardamine occulta. Next base: position 17,428,891 of record CM051390.1, read on the forward strand.
AGGGGATCTCGACTCCTTAGGGCTCCTGGGCTCTTACTCTATCGTGCTTGTCTTCATCCTCAACTCAAAATCCCATCTTTTTCCTACCGCCTTCGCTCTGATTATTGTCTTCCTCCTGGTTTCTCTAATTTTATCAGACGTAACTCAATTCGGTCATCTCCCGCTATCAATGCCTTCCTCTCCGACCCCTCGCCATCCCAATCCCCAATTCGAATCGTTCAACGGAGTTCTATGGTTAATGGGCGTCTTTTCTCGACTTCTACTCCTAATCCTAGTCAAGACAACACCAAGTCTAAGCAAATCAAACCGGCCTCTTCGGATTCAGAGTCGGCTATGGCTGACATGAAGATACTCCGCACGCTTGCTGGCTACTTGTGGTTGCAAGATAACACAGAATTCCGTTTCAGGGTCATCACTGCTTTAGGCTTTCTTGTGGGAGCTAAAGTCTTGAATGTCCAAGTCCCTTTCCTCTTCAAATTAGCTGTTGATTGGCTTGCTTCAGCCACTGGAACCGGTGCTTCTCTTTCTACCTTCGCTGCTACAAACCCTACTCTTGTTGCTGCTTTTGGTACTCCTGCTGCTGTCCTCATTGGATATGGCATTGCTAGGACGGGCTCTTCTGCTTTTAATGGTAACTCTTGAATATCTCATTTTTTCTGGAAACAGTAAACGAAAAGAATGGATTTTTCATTCTTGGTCTTCTACTCTCATCATTGCAGAACTTCGTACTGCTGTGTTCTCTAAAGTAGCTCTCCGTACAATACGATCTGTTTCTAGAAAGGTATGCTGCTGCTGTATAAAATCCTGTCGCCATGGAGATTTTCCGGTGTGTTCTCTGATGTATCAATTGTTTTTTACGTCGTGACTTTTTAGGTGTTCTCACATTTACATGATCTTGACCTTCGTTACCACTTAAGGTATCCGTCTCTGCTCGCCTACTCTTGCGAGTAATTTCGCTCATTTCATCTTAGTTTCATCTCATCAGAACTTTCTTACTTGGTTGCTCATGTCCAGTCGAGAAACAGGTGGTTTGAACAGAATTATTGATCGTGGTAGCCGTGCCATCAATTTTATCCTCGGAGCTATGGTTTTCAATGTTTTTCCTACTATTTTGGAGGTAAAGCTTTTCTGACCGCTTGGTGCTTTATCATGATCATGGAGTTTTCTCATTTTGAATAATTGATAGTGGTTCATCCATCTATGGTTTTAATTGCCAATTCTTTCCAGTTTGGGTTTACTACTCCTTCGTCTCTAAAAGCAGTCGACGTAATTAATATGTATCTTCCAGATATCTATGGTATCAGGTATACTAGCATACAAGTTCGGGGCTGCTTTTGCCTGGATTACTTCTCTTTCTGTTGGATCGTATATCGTTTTCACATTAGCTGTGACACAGGTACTCTGCATTCTCCGGTAAACTCTTTTCAATGCCAACTATGATGCAATGCTTGCTTCTTTTTTTATCATGATAAACAAGCACTGACTGTGATAATTTGCTAAAGACACCACCATACATTGTACTTGTTACTAAGCTTCTCTGATCCTAATTGTATCAACTCTTTGCATCAGCTTAAAAATCATTCTAGTTGTGATAATAGGTGTGAAGTCCGTGTAGAAGGATGATTGTCTCTATACATTTTCTTCATTGTTAATTATCTTGTTACAAATCTTTTTGGGGTCAGATGCTTTTCTCACCTTTCGTTTATTTCTATCCAGTGGCGAACCAAGTTTAGAATGGCTATGAACAAGGCTGATAATGATGCTAGCACAAGGGCCATTGATTCTCTGATAAATTATGAGGTAAAATCCCAGTTTTTTTCTTTTTGCTTGAATTGCAGTTTTGACAGAATTTCTGTTTCGTTTCAGACTGTTAAATATTTTAACAATGAAGGTTATGAGGCTGAAAAGTATGACCAGTTCCTGAAAAGTAAGTAACTCTACTAGCTGTTTAGGATGGAAAATAAGTTTTATCTAAATTTCAACAAAATCCTCCAGATTTACTTTTAGCAAGTGTACTAGCAACAAGAAACAAATTCAGATAAGCAAATGCACTGTTGACGGTTTTACGTCTGTATTATGTGCTGATGACTGTTTTACATCTTTATTAGACGTTCCTTTCACTAGGAAGAAAACAGATTTATGTTTTATCACACAATATGATTGCTCAGTCCATTTACCTTGATCTATCTTGTGATGATCTGCTGCTTGTACCAGAATATGAATATGCTGCTCTGCAAACTCAAAGAAGTCTTGCTTTTTTAAACTTTGGACAAAGTATCATATTTAGTACAGCTCTGTCAACAGCAATGGTGTTGTGCTCTCAGGGTATCATGAATGGCCAGATGACAGTTGGTGACTTGGTCAGTGGGTCTTTTTTATTTTCCCTCTCCATTATGTTTCTCTGCATTTTTCGGTGCAAATTGTTTCTAATAAGCTTTTGCATGTTTGAGGGTTGCAGGTTATGGTGAATGGACTTCTCTTTCAGTTGTCTCTTCCTCTAAACTTTTTGGGTAGTGTTTACCGTGAAACCGTTCAGAGCCTTGTCGACATGAAATCAATGTTCCAATTGCTAGAGGTATATGAGGATGTTACAATTGATACTTTAAACTCTACATTTGGTTATGTTCTCTAAACACCGTTTTTTATGCTAATGTGTCAATCAAGAATTGATATTCAAATGCATACTATTTATTATGGACTCGTGGCATGTTGAATTGATAATATGGTATTCTCTTACTGCTTCAGGAGAAATCTGACATCAGAAACATAGATGACGCAAAGCCTCTTGTTCTGAGAGGTGGAACCATTGAGTTTGAAAATGTACACTTCAGGTTGGCGTTGATTTTAGTGGAACATTACTATCATACTAATCGTAAATGCCATGCTATCTTGGGCCTGAAAGTTTGTTAAGATTAATATGTGTGCCAGAAACTCAAATTTCATTTCAGTGATGAATTCAATACACTCCAAAAAGTCTTTATAAATAAGGCTTGTAGAGCTGATCAAGTGGCAAATTATAGGATATATTGCATGATTTAGATATCAGCTTCATGTTGTGACTGAAGATGGAAGGGGGTTAATAACTTATGTCTATTGCCACAATTACAGTTATCTTTCAGAGAGAAAAATTTTAGATGGAATTTCCTTTGTCGTACCAGCAGGAAAAAGTGTGGCAATTGTTGGTACTAGCGGGAGCGGTAATTTATAAACCTTGTCTGTTTAAGCATCTAAGTTAAAATTCATAATTCTGTCATACCGTTGCAAATCTTATGCATTGTTCTATGGCAGGCAAGTCAACGATTCTTAGAATGCTATTCAGATTCTTTGACACAGATTCCGGAAATGTAAGCATTTTTTTTTTTTGAACTATGGGGCCTCGCTGGGAAGCATTGTTGCAACAAAAGTAAACCCTGCTGCAGAGAAATTCACTGAAGGAAAAAGCTTGGTGTGATAATATCTTTTTCGTGTTGGTTAACAGATAAGGATTGACGGGCAAAATATAAAGGAAGTGAGACTAGATAGTCTCCGAAGCTCCATAGGAGTTGTACCACAAGATACTGTAAGTTGATGGTATTCAGTATAATTTCTCTGTTTTTTCTCTACTTCTCGTCAAAAGTTTCTGTTTATATACAACACTATGACCTATATTCATTGCTTTCTTGCCTTTCTTCTCATTGTAACCTTGTTTTTATATACAAGACACTAGATTATTTTTTCCACGTTTCTTCTCTTTTTTTCCCATATTTATAATTGTTAGCTTTTCATTTATGTAAAACACTAAGTTTTGTTGTTCTCAATGGTAACCTCTACTGCACTGCAGGTGCTCTTCAATGATACAATATTTCATAACATACATTATGGACGTCTTTCAGCTACAGAAGAAGAGGTACCAGACAACTTATATACTGTGCAGACGTCAGGTTTAACATCAATAATTCTTATCTAACTCATATTTCAATCCAGGTGTATGATGCTGCTCGGCGTGCAGCAATTCATGAAACGATCAGTAAATTCCCTGATAAATATTCCACAGTGGTTGGGGAAAGGGGGCTTAAGGTCAGTATTTGGATATTATATATGTCATGCTTTAGATAGATCAGTACCTACCTTGTGAGTCCAGTGGATAGTTGCAGTTTGCATGATTGAGTCCCCCCTTTGTTTTTGCATGGTCATCATCGAAGTTCACCTATTGAAAATTGGAGGAGTAAAAAAATGATTCAATAGACTAGGTTCACTGAACTGTAACAAGCATGAGAAAGAACAGATTAGGTGGTGGAGGTTTCCTATATAATTGTGTAGAGTAGCAATGACGAGTGACCATTCAGAGTTTGAGTAGAGTCATATACGGATAGGGGTTTTTTTCTTTCTTTTTTTAATTTTGATAACCATGGAGTGATGCTGTGTGCAGTTGAGTGGTGGAGAGAAACAAAGAGTGGCACTTGCTCGGGCATTTCTGAAATCCCCTGCGATTCTGTAAGTAAACTTTGCATAGAAGCATCACTGACTTTGCATATGTTGTGACAGTTGTTGAGAAATGATTAAATAGGTGTTGAGTCCTCACACATAAGAATTTTGAGATGTGATTAGAGATGGTTGGTATGAAATGGCACAGGTTGTGTGATGAGGCAACGAGTGCGCTGGACAGCACAACAGAGGCAGAGATACTGAACGCACTCAAGGCACTGGCTACTAACAGGACATCCATCTTCATTGCCCACAGGCTGACCACTGCGATGCAATGTGATGAGGTTTGTAGTAAATAATGTCGTTACACAAATTAAGCTTAAAAGGCAAATAAACAATGCTGTTACTTAAGTGAAACTTGTGGGTGTGGGCAGATCGTAGTACTGGAAAACGGGAAGGTGGTAGAACAAGGACCCCACGATGTGCTGTTGGGGCAGGCAGGGAGATACGCGCAGCTATGGAATCAACAAAACAACAGTGTGGATATGCTTGATGCGGCTATCAAATTGGAGTGAATACCAGAGCCATTTGTGTAAAATTTATGTTTTTGTCATTGATCGTGTATGGTAATTAATTAATAGGACACAAAACCAAAGGAAATTAATAATGGTGAATGATATATTTTATTTAACACGAATTTTTGTGGAGTTGGATGTTAAGGTAGGTAGCTAAAGATAACAATTTAGCTTACATTAAGGAAAGTAATCAGATTTTATATCAGAAAGCCCAAATTAGCCCAATTAATTAACTAATAGAAAAGCCTTTGACTTTATTTGATTTCGAATTTCAAACGAAGCGCCATCTTCTCCTTCTGGAATAATCTGCAGTCCTCATGGCATACGAGGAGGCTCGCAAGCTCCGTCTTCAAGAGAATCACAAAAGATTTCAGGTTTCCCTTTGTCTTTACGCCGTTCCTTGATCTGCTCCTTCTCTGATTCGTTTTTTTAATGGAATATTGAATCTCAGGATTTAGGAATCTCCCAGATTTCTAAGGCACTGACTCAGATTTCAAAGAAGACGCCTCAGGTCTCGTTTTCTTTTCCATTTCTGGTCCCTTCCCTTGTTCAATTTTGCAGCTTTACCTCACTTCCAGCTTAATCCGCAGCGTAATCCCAGACCCATCGATAAATCCCTCTTTGCTACAGCTGAACCAAGGCGCTCTAGTCGTGTTCGCACTCCCATTTCTTCATATCGCGATGATGTAATACGCCAGCTTCCACTTGATATTGTAGTCGATTTCCGCAGCAATCACCTAATCTAATTCCCTCTCTCTTCCAGGTGAAGATTGGTCATACTTTGACTCTGAGGAAATCGAGGCATAACTCGTCATGGGCTACGTAAGTGCTTCTGCACAATTTACCCCTAAAAACTTCTCCTTTAATCTGATCCAGGTTAGTTTAATTTCTCAGCTACATTGCCCGACCTCTTCACGAGTGCAAGTTTGCATCTTACGAAGAAAAAATCGGAGCACAAAAGGCTGCAGAGGAATTCCAGAGCAGACTCGATTCCCCACATCCCACATTTGTGAAATCTATGGTTCGGTCTCACGTTTACAGTTGCTTTTGGCTGGTACGTTCTTTCACAACACTTATGTGTGTTCTTTTACTATTTCGTGTTACCTTTTTTACTTACACGAGTTTTGTAATATCAAAGGGGCTTCCTTCAAGTTTCTGTGTGGCAAATTTTACTAAGGAAACTATAGAAATAGTACTGGAGGATGAAAAAGGTGAAAAGTATGAAGCAGTTTATATTGGGAGAAGAGCTGGGATCAGCGGTGGTTGGAAAAGGTTTGCTCTTGATCATAAATTGGATGATGGTGATGCTCTACACTTCGAATTGGTTGAACCAAAGAGGTTTAAGGTCTGTAACTATGTATGTGTGTTGGAGAAGAAGCATGTTGATGTGGTTGGTGTTTACATTCTCACAAGTTGTTTATGTATGTGTGCTTACTGCAGATCTATGTGTTTAGAGGAGATGAGAACGCACTTACAAGCGCGGGAAAGAGAGGCAGAGTGAGCCTAAGTGAAGAAGATAAGAATGTGGAAGAATCAGATGATGAGGAAGACAGCTCAGGGGGCACAAATATTTCATCCACAAGGTTACCTCCAAAGAAGAGGAGAGCATAAGAGAGCCTAGTTGTTTAGTCTAAATGCCCCCATATTTTTTGGCCTTGTGCGTTTTTTTGGTTTTGGGTGGGGTACTACTTATGGCATAATTTAAGTTTATCAACCTAAGTCTGGTTTGTTTTTTTCGATTTGAAGTATGTATGATGGTTGGCTTTTTTTTTTCCAAGAAAATTAACCTTAAGAAACAGAGCAAAAGCATTGTGAACGATATAACATCGAAATAATCTGATCTGCTCAAGTGAGTCTGAGTGGATAACATAACAAACCCAGAAGAGTTTACTGTATCACTCTCTCGACATCATTACTCAAAAGATCACAACTTATATAAAAAATAAAAAAATAAACGATTAGAGAAATCATAATCTAACTGTAGAGATCGTCGTCAACGGCTGCAGCTGCAGCTGCAGAAGTGGCAAAGGGATCAGCGGTTGCACCACCAGTTGTGCGACCAGGCGCAGGGGTTGGATCAAACCTGAACTCAGATCCAAACCCTCTCGACTGCTGCAGAGTCTGAGCAAAAGCTTGGTACTTGCGAATATCAGCATCACTCACACTTCTCCTTGCGTATTTCATCGACTCTTCGAAATGAGCAGCCTTAATATCTGCAACTTCATCATCCACCATATCTTCCTCCATTGCCTCTGGATTCTCACTCCTTGTACGCTCTCTCTCAATATCCTTTTCAATGTTTTCTCTGATGGCGTATTTGCAAGCTCTCTGGCAAATCTCAGTGATATCAGCACCACTGAATCCCTGAGTGTACTTAGCGAGTGGAGTGACATCGACGTCCTTAGCAACAGGAGATTTCCTCAAGCAGGCCTTGAAGATGTTGAGACGAGAATCTTCGTCTGGAAGAGGAATGTAGATAAGCTGGTCGAGTCTTCCAGGTCGGAGAAGAGCTGGATCTATGATATCAGGTCTGTTAGTTGCTCCAATAATGAAAACTGTCTTCTTTGCGTTCATTCCATCCATTTCTGTCAGAAGCTGATTCAGCACTCTATCAGCTGCACCGCCTGCATCGCCCACGCTGCTTCCTCTCTGAGTAGCAATGGAGTCGAGCTCATCGAAAAACAGAACACAAGGAGCAGATTGACGAGCCTTGTCAAAGATTTCACGGACATTGGCTACACTTTCTCCAAACCACATAGTGAGAAGCTCGGGACCCTTGATGCTTATGAAGTTTGCTTGGCACTCGTTTGCTATAGCTTTGGCTAAAAGAGTTTTCCCACATCCAGGAGGACCGTAGAAAAGAACTCCCTTTGATGGAGACATCCCAAACTTTTCGAATTTCTCTGGATGCTCCACAGGGTATTGAACAGTCTCCTGGAGCTCTCTCTTAACATTCTCAAGACCTCCAATATCCTCCCAGGAGACATTTGGAACTTCCACAATAGTTTCACAAAGTGCGGATGGGTTGCTGTTTCCAAGAGCGGTGTGCAAGTGTTCATTAGACCCCGCCATGGAATTGAGGATTTCGGCATCAATAGAGTCATCTTCCAAGTCAATCACATCCATCTTCTCTCTGATACATTGAAGGGCAGCTTCAGTGCAAAGAGCTGCAAGATCAGCTCCAACATATCCATGTGTGTCCTTGGAGATTCTTTCTAGATCAACATCTTCAGCTAGCTTCATGTTCTTCGTGTGGATCCTAAGAACTTCAAGACGTCCAATTTCATCAGGAACACCGATATCAATTTCCCTGTCAAATCTTCCAAACCTTCTCAAAGCCGGATCAATACTGTTGGGGCGATTTGTTGCTCCCATGACAATGACATGGGCACGCGATTTCAGTCCATCCATAAGCGTAAGGAGCTGAGAGACAATCCTCCTCTCAACCTCTCCATTCGTCTTCTCTCTTTTCGGTGCAATAGAGTCAATCTCATCAATGAATATGATAGAAGGGGCATTCTTCTCAGCCTCCTCAAATGCTTTCCTGAGGTTGCTTTCACTCTCACCAGCCAGTTTCGACATGATTTCTGGTCCATTGATACAGAAGAAAAACGCTCCGGTTTCATTTGCCACAGCACGAGCAATCAGAGTCTTCCCAGATCCAGGAGGTCCATATAGCAGAATTCCTTTTGGTGGCTTCACACCAATTGATTTAAAGAGTTGTGGATGCCTCAAGGGAAGTTCAACCAATTCCCTAATCTGAGCCATCTGTTTCCTGACACCACCAACATCGTCATAACCAACCTCATCAAGCCTTTCTTCGTCCTCCCTCTTAACTGGTTCAACCTCAAAGAAAATCTCTGTATCTGGAGCCACCACACAGTACTCAGCAGGATCGGTCTCAATCACTTTGAACTCCACACTCCTCATTCCTCCTCTGACTAGGAAAATATCTCCCTTCCTCACTGGGCGGTACGCCTCCAGAAAGTACGGTTTCAGGTAAGCATCAAAGAGGTTTCCAGTTACCCCTTCAACAGTATCATCAACTGGCAAGATGTGCACACGCTTTCCATACTTGAAAAATAAAAGAAAAATGGAAAACAAGGGGAAAAATAAAAGAAAAATGGAAAACAAACGGCCCTTTAAATCAATATTTTGGGCCTTGGTTAGTAATTAAAAAGCCCATCTCAATCTTTCGTCGTCCATAAATAAGTCACCGTAACGATTTCGGACGTCTCGGGTCACAAATCACAATCATCTTTTTTTTATTTTATTTTCTTAGCACATCGCACTTTTCTTTTTCTCTACTCCAAAGATCTCATCAGAGAATGGCATCGGCGGCTGTTGCGTCGATGGTTCTTGACCCCAAAGCATCACCGGCTCTAATGGATCTATCTACGGCTGACGAAGAAGATCTCTATGGCCGTCTGAAATCTCTCGAGCGGCAATTAGAGTTCACCGATATCCAAGAGGAATACGTGAAAGACGAGCAAAAGAATCTTAAACGAGAGCTGTTACGAGCACAAGAAGAGGTCAAACGAATTCAATCCGTACCCCTCGTAATAGGTCAGTTCATGGAGATGGTAGATCAGAACAACGGCATAGTCGGATCTACTACTGGCTCCAATTACTATGTTAGAATTCTCAGCACAATCAACAGAGAGCTTCTCAAGCCTTCTGCTTCCGTTGCTCTTCACCGTCACTCCAACGCTCTTGTTGATGTTTTGCCCCCTGAGGCTGATTCTAGCATCTCTCTTCTTAGCCAATCTGAGAAGCCTGACGTCTCCTACAATGTAAATTTCCTTTTTTTTTTGCTTATTGATCAAAAAGTTTCCTCTTTTCAAATCTTAACCCTTCTTTTCTAGATTAGGGTTTTTTTTTGTAATGATATTTGATTCTTATGTGGTGGTTTTATCTTTTTGTAGGATATTGGAGGATGCGATATTCAGAAGCAGGAAATTCGTGAGGCTGTTGAATTGCCACTTACACACCATGAGCTTTACAAACAGATTGGTATTGACCCGCCACGAGGTGTTTTGCTCTATGGACCTCCTGGTACTGGAAAGACTATGTTGGCTCAGGCTGTTGCCAACCACACGACTGCTGCCTTCATTAGGGTTGTTGGCTCCGAGTTTGTGCAAAAGTACCTCGGCGAGGTATTAAAAATCGTAGCTTTCTTAATTGTTTGATGTCGTATTGGGAGTTTCTATTTAGTGTCTAAATCGTCTTTCAATTGCAGGGACCTCGTATGGTTCGTGATGTCTTCCGTCTTGCTAAGGAAAATGCTCCAGCTATCATCTTCATTGATGAGGTAGATGCCATCGCGACTGCTAGGTTTGATGCTCAAACAGGAGCTGATAGGGAGGTTCAACGTATTCTCATGGAACTACTGAATCAGGTAAGAGCAGGAAACAAATAAGTGTATCTTGATATTCTGATATTCTCTTAGGATGTAATTATGATCTTACGATGTATACTAATGGGCTTTTAAGAAAAATTATGTCTTTGAATGGCTGGTCCTGATGCCTGAGTTTCAGATGGAGTTGTGTCCTTAACTTGTTTTGTTGAATTCAATGTAGATGGATGGATTTGACCAGACCGTGAATGTTAAGGTTATAATGGCAACCAACAGGGCAGACACTCTAGATCCTGCTCTCTTACGTCCTGGGAGACTGGATCGTAAGATTGAGTTCCCCCTTCCTGATAGACGTCAAAAAAGGCTTGTTTTTCAGGCAAGTTAATTACTTACAATAACCAGTCAACCAAATGTTTTCTTAAAAGAAAGTTATATCTGCTGTTTCTCTCTTTAGATACAATACATTCAAGTTTGTCATAGTTTCTTTCTTATTGACTGGTTTTTCCTTGTGTAGGTATGCACCTCCAAAATGAACCTCAGCGACGAGGTTGACTTGGAAGACTATGTTTCACGGCCTGATAAAATTAGTGCTGCTGAGGTTAGTTCATTTTGCTTACTATTCTATGCTTCCTGCTAAAGTTGGCTTTTTTTCCACCTAATGATGTTCTTTGAAATATACACTTGAGCATACTCCTAATCATAGATGGCTGTTTATGTGTGAATGTTAGCGGAGTTGTCTAGTTTCTTTACATCATTGTCCTGAACTGAATTATTGAGAATCCAACCTTGACAGTAAGATGGTTTGATTTACTTAATCTGGTGGTCATTAATGTACATCGAAACTTATTGCATGAAAAAACCTTATGATGAGTAATGTGTAGCCGAAGATGATAGTTGTTAAATAACACATATTTCTATATTTTGTTGAACAATGCAGATAGCAGCAATCTGCCAGGAAGCTGGGATGCATGCGGTGCGTAAGAACAGATATGTGATCCTGCCTAAGGATTTTGAGAAGGGTTACAGAGCCAATGTGAAGAAGCCAGACACAGACTTTGAGTTTTACAAGTGAAGAGAAAGCAGAAATGGAATCAGATTATGGCTGTTTTTTTAATTCCTGTGTGTTTTATTTAATGGACATGGAATCAGCTTTGCAGTTAAATGTATGAACTAAGTTGCATCTCTAATTTATGAAATTCGAGTTCTCACATTGTTTGTGTTTAGTCACTCTGCTTTTTAACTGTTTAATGTATAAGATAAAACAGGGGGTGATGTCCAAAGAATTGACAGAGCATCGAACAAGAGGAAGCAGCAGGTAATGAAACTGTCTTGTTTGTGATTAAAAAGAAAAAAAGAAAAAGAAAAATAGTAATGATGTAAGAATAGTTAGATTAGAAGAGGGAGCACGAATTAAATTTCTTAGAAAAAGCTTCACACATCAATAATGCCTAAATGTGTTGGATCTTGTTTAGGAGTTGGTTGATGATGATATGACAAGTTTTACTCTTACATAGTATCCGCAATCAAGAATGATGCAAAACACGAGAAAATTGTAGCAGGAGTGGTTAGACAGGTCAGGATTATTACCAAATCCAAATGATTATTTTCCAAAGATAAATTAGACTTTTCTTTGGTAACAAATTGTCATTTGGTCGATTGTGCTTGTCATTTTGCTATCTCTGAGAATCTTAAGCTTGGTCAAACTCTGGGTCTTCGCACTAACGTTTGTTGCGGTGTTAACACACCATATGATTAGTTCTAAAGACTACTTTTGAAGACTGTCTTACCCTTAACAAATACGTCTCTTCTGTTTAACTTCACTACAGACTTTTCTCTTCATCTCTTTCACCTTGCTTTTCTACTTGTCTTTTCTTCGCTCCATCTCTCCGACAAGTCCCCACACGAGTTGTCTTTTCTCCTTTCTTCTCTTTCACCATTTCAAGATTGAGTTCTGGTCCGCTCAAAACAGCAAAATGCAGAGGTCTTAACGCGCAAAATACATAATTTCTTCCTCCTCTTGCTGAGTTCTTCGGTGCCCACAAGTATCTTACTTCACTTGCTTGCCCCTCTACTCTCAGGTTCCTCATTCTTTCTTCTTCTTCTTCTTTTGGGTTTTTTTCTTTAAGCTTTCTGCAATTGTCTCGTTTGTTGGGAATTATAATCAAAATCGCCATTTCTCCGGCTAGGTGGGTAGGAAAGTTTTGAGACTTAACAGTCTAGTGTGACGTAGTGTATTAGTTCCCTGATTTTGCTTTTCCAATTTGTTCGATACACTTTGTTTGTTCAACAACTCTGGTAAAATTAGACACCCAAACTATCTTTATTTACTTAGTGACATTGTCCACATGATGGACAGAGTCTGCTTTCTCTAAAACTTTGACAAAGGAAGTTGCTTTTCTATGCACATCAAAGTTTTGTGTTAAAGTTTGGCTCTTTAGCTTTATTCCTTTTGCTTTTCTTTTTTTTTGCTGGATGCTTCAATCTCTTATCTTAGCCTCTTGGATTGTTTAATCTCCCAATGATAAAAGATAAAGATAGGCAATGATATACTTTTTCTTGAATATCTAACTAGAATCTTTATTTGTTTTTTCTTACTCATATGCTTATTTCTTTCAGAACTGAATATTATTTATCAAATTTTCAATGTTGTGATCCAATCTTGAAATTTCCTCAAGCCTCCTCATCTTCCTTAAAGATATTTCATTAGTTTTTGTGGTGGAAGTCATTGCTCATCATCTTCTCCTTTTCTTTTGAAGCAGGAAGGCCGGGGAAGTCATGCTGATGATCCAGCTCCATTTCCAGTTTGATGTTAGTTCAGTATTTAACTTGAAATCCCCTAAAGGCTTCTTGTCTGCTTTTCTAGTCTCTTTCTTGTTTGTCACAACTACTTTCTGCTTTTCTGCTGTTGCCGACCTGAACTCAGATAGGCAAGCTCTTCTTGCTTTTGCTGCTTCTGTTCCTCATCTTAGAAAGCTCAACTGGAATGGCACTAACCATATCTGCAAATCATGGGTTGGTGTCACCTGTACTTCTAATGGTACTCGTGTTCTTGCTCTTCGCCTTCCTGGAATTGGGCTCTTGGGACCGATCCCTCCAAGCACACTTGGTAAACTAGAATCACTCAGAGTTCTCAGTTTGAGATCAAACCTCCTCAGTGGCAACCTTCCTCCTGATATTTCCTCTCTCCCTTCACTAGATTACATCTATCTCCAACATAACAACTTCTCTGGTGAGGTTCCTTCCTTTGTGTCCCCACAGCTCAATATCCTAGATCTCTCATTTAACTCTTTCACCGGAAAGATACCAGCAACTTTACAAAACCTGAAGCAGTTGACAGGGTTGAGCCTCCAAAATAACAAACTTTCTGGACCAATTCCTAGTCTTGATACTGTAAATCTGAGACGTTTAAACTTGAGCAACAATCATCTTAATGGTTCAATACCCTCTGCACTTGGTGGGTTTTCCAGTTCATCGTTTTCCGGAAACACATTGTTATGTGGACTTCCTCTGCAACCCTGTGCCGCTCCTTCTCGCCCTCCTTCTCTAACCCCCCGCATCTTCTCACCTCCATTGCCGCCGTTTCCTCACCAAGAAGGTTTAAAAAAGAAATTACATGTAAGCACTATCATTCCTATTGCAGCTGGAGGGGCTGCCCTGCTGCTGTTAATCACCGTAATTATGTTTTGTTGCTGTATCAAGAAAAAGGACAAGAGGGAAGATAGCATAGTAAAAGCAAAGACTTTGACTGAGAAAGCAAAGCAAGAATTTGGAAGTGGGGTGCAAGAACACGAGAAGAATAAGCTGGTGTTCTTTAATGGATGCTTCTATAACTTTGATCTAGAGGATTTACTGAGGGCATCTGCAGAAGTACTAGGAAAGGGTAGTTATGGGACAGCATACAAGGCTGTCTTAGAGGAATCCACAACTGTTGTGGTAAAAAGGTTGAAGGAAGTGGCAGCTGGAAAGAGAGAGTTTGACCAGCAGATGGAGATTATCGGTCGGGTAGGGCAACACCCTAGCTTGGTTCCACTCCGTGCTTATTATTGCTCCAAGGATGAGAAGCTCATGGTTTATGACTATTACCCTGCTGGTAACTTATCATCACTCCTCCACGGTTAGTCTTCTTCCCATCTTCGTTCAATGGTATTTCCTTACCTCGTTGTGTTACTTAAGAGTAGCTTGATTTCGATGTCATAACAGGTAAACCCGGAAGTGAGAGAACGCCTCTTGATTGGGACTCCAGAGTGAAAATCACGCTCGCAGCAGCTAAAGGTATAGCTCACCTCCATGCAGTTGGAGGTCCAAAGTTCAGTCATGGAAACATAAAGTCCTCAAATGTGATTATAAAGCAGGAGAGCGATGTGTGCGTTGCTGATTTTGGGCTGACCCCTCTAATAGCTGTGCCCATTGCTCCAACGAGGGGTGCAGGCTACCGCGCACCAGAAGTATTAGAAACAAGGGAACACACACATAAGTCTGATATTTACAGTTTCGGTGTACTTATACTCGAAATGTTGACTGGGAAGTCTCCAGTGCAATCACCAAGCCGGGATGACATGGTTGATCTCCCCAGGTGGGTGCAGTCTGTGGTGAGAGAGGAATGGACAAGCGAGGTGTTTGATGTTGAGCTGATGAGGTTCCAAAACATTGAAGAAGAAATGGTACAGATGCTGCAGATTGCTATGGCATGCGTGGCTCAAGTGCCCGAGGTACGGCCTACCATGGATGAGGTGGTTAGGATGATTGAAGAGGTACGAGTTTCAGACTCTGAGACCACCCGGCCATCTTCAGATGACAATACCAAACCCAAAGATTCCAACGTTCAAATAACTCCTTGATTCCTCTTTCCATTTTATCTATGCTTTTGAGTTTATATGTCTTTTAAATCTTTTCTGTTAGATTTAGAAAAGCTCTCACAGTAAACGAATACTCTTTCTCTAAGTCTTATGGTACATCACACCAAAGACTTCTATTTATATGAATTAGCTACTCCTAATTAAACTAGGAATAAATAAACATAAAACCTCTCTAGAATTATCTAAAACATGTTTGTATTTATCTCTAATATCTATTAATCCTACTCGACTAATAGATAACTTCTTCCGGAAGTTACTAGAATTATCCAACATTCTCCCCCTTAATTCCAACATGAATTTTCAGGTCTTGAATTTCTTCCACTCCGATGAGACTTCGCATCTCCTTGAACTTGATCCTTGCTTACGGCTTTGTCAAGATGTCAGCCTTTTGCTCAACTCCGGGAATGTGTTCCACAATTATTTGCTCATTCTCCACACACTCTCTAATGAAGTGATACTTAGCAAGAATGTGCTTACTCCTTCCGTGGAACACTAGATTTTTTGTTAATGCAATGGCTGACTTGTTATCTATCCTCATGAGTACCTTGCTTCCTTCAGTGCCTTGTACTTCATCTAATAGATCCTTAAGCCAAATAATAGCTTGTTTAGCTGCCTCCGTTGCTGCCATAAACTCAGCTTCACAAGATGATAGTGCAACAGTCGGTTGCTTTTGGGAGCATCATGTGATTAGTGACGTACCGAGATAAAATACATGTTCCGTTGTACTTCTTCCATCATCCGGATCGATATTATGGCTGCTGTCACTATATCCAACAAGCTCTTTAGTACAAGCACGTTTAAACGTTAAACCATACCTTGTCGTGCCCTTTACATATCTAAGGATATGTTTGATCGCTTGCCCGTGAGACTCTCTTGGACTGTGCATTTAACGGCTTAGAACTCCCACAGCATAGGATAGGTCTGGTCTTGAGTGTAACAGATATCTTAGGCAACCGATGGTTCTTCGATATCTTGTAGCGTCTATCTCTTGTTCATCTTCAGCTTTAGACAATTTAAGACTTGTATCCATCGGAATATGAGCAAGGTTACAAGATTCCATGCTTGTATCCAATAAGACCTTCTTCGTATATCCTTCTTGATGAATGCTGATGCCGTTTTTACCTTGAGTTACCTCTAACCCGAGATAGTAGGTTAATTTTCCGAGGTCGGACATCTCAAATTTGCCCGCCAGATTAACCTTGAATTCATTAATAATCTTGGAGGATGATCCCGTCACAAACAAATCGTCGACATATATGGCGACTAAGAGAGTGTCCGCCCCTTTTTTTTTGCGATATACGGAATTTTCTTTTGAGCATCTTTGAAACCTTAAACCTTTTAGAATCTGATCGAGTTTATTGTTCCATGCCCTTGGTGCTTGTTTTAATCCATATAGCGCTTTAGAGAGAAGATACACCTTGCTTTCTTCTTTAGCTTTAATAAACCCCTCGGGTTGAGCCACATAAACGATCTCCTTTAATTCACCATGTAGAAATGCTGTCTTGACGTCGAGATGATGAATTTCCCAGCCGTTTGTAGCCGCCAAAGCTATAAGGAAGCGAATGGTCTCTAGCCTTGCTACTGGTGCAAATACGTCTTCATAATCAATACCATATTGTTGAATGTATCCCTTTGCCACCAACCGAGCTTTGTGTTTACTTATAGAGCCATCAGATTTTTTCTTAATTTTAAACACCCATTTGAGTCCGATGGGCTTTATGTTCGCCGGTTTATCAACAAGTTTCCATGTGTGATTTTTGTTAATTGGTAAAATCTCATCCTCCATTGCTTCTAACCATACTTGTGAATCCTATGCTTCTCCAAAAGTCTCCGGTTCACTATTTATTGTTAGCATCAAGCACTCGATCTCAATATCCAAAAGAAGGATATAATCTTCAAGATGCTTCGGTTGAGAGATTTGGCGTGTAGATCTTCGTAGAACAGGTTGTTGAATTTGTAGAGCAGATGATGAGCTCGTGGAGTTAGTCCCAGATTTGCTGGAAGAGTTAGAGGCGGACAGAGAATCGACAAACGTTCCACTCTCCCCCGTTTCATCGATCTCGGCCTCATCCATTTCAGCGGTCTCGGTTCCTTCCACTTTTTCCTCGTTATCAGATATGTTTTCTCCATAGTCTATAACTCCACCCAATTCAAACTGGAACATGCATGGTCTATAATCCTCCATTTTATCAGAATCTCCCCATCGCCAACTCTTTCCCTCGTCGAATACCACGTCTCGGCTAACTACCACTCGCCGAGTCATTGGATCGTACAACCGGTACGCCTTAGAACCCGGCTCGGTTCTGAGGTGTACAAGCTTTTTTGACCGATCATCAAGCTTCTTAAGGTGTGAGGAGTCCACCTTTGCATAACTAAGACAACCAAATACTCTTAAATGTTGAATATTTGGTTTCTTGTTCTTGAAGCTTTCATATGGCGTCAAATTCTCCAATGCCTTAGTTGATATTCTATTGATCAAATATATGGAGTGTCGAACTGCTTCTCCCCATAAGTAGTTAGGTACTCTCATGGACTTCATGATGCATCTCGTCATCTCCATTAGCGTCTGATTCCTCCGTTCTACAACTCCGTTTTGCTGAGGGGTGTACGGAGCGGTTAGATGTCGAATAATTCCGGTATTTTCGCAAAAATCTCGGAATTCTTTTGACATGAACTAGCCTTCACGGTCTGTCCTGAGGGTCTTGATACTCAAACAACTTTCCTTTTCTATGAGTGCCTTGAATCTCTTGAATTTTTCGAATGCATAACCTTTTTCTTTCAAGAGAATAGTCCACATGTATCGTGAAAAGTCGTCAATAAGCACAAATATGTAATGATTTTTTTCTATTATCGATGGAGTAGTTGGTCCACAAAGGTCACCATGAACTAGTTTCAGCAGTTTCTCGGCTCGAAAACTAGTAGAACTAGGAAACGGTTTCCTTGTTTGTTTCCCGACAAGACATGAATTACAAATCTTGTTTTCTTCTACGATTTTAGGCATGCCCGTCACTATCTCCTTTTCCACCATGATTTTTAATTTTGTGAAGCCAATATGTCCAAACCTCGCATGCCATCTCCATGAAGCATCGTCAGTTTTTACGTTTAGACATGTCGGTTTTGCGATCCCCATCCGGATTTTGTATAACCGATTTGATGACCTTGTCACCCTCACAAGTAATCTTCCGTTCTCATCATGCATTGTCAAGAGATCATTCTTCATTCTTACCTCACAACCGGACTCAGTTGCTTGTCCATGACTCAAAATATTATTCTTGAGCTCCGGTATGTAATAAATTTCCGTTAGGAGTTTTTGTTCTCTGTTTCTTCCTTGGAATGTGGTTGAACCTCTTCCCTTGATGTCAACGCATGATTCATCTCCGAATTTTACTTTCTCGGTGATCCCCTCGTTTAGCTCCGAAATATATGATTTATTTCCTGTCATGTGATTACTCGCTCCATTGTCTAAGTACCACATATCACTTTCTCGCTTCTCGGTTGCAAATTTCTTTGGAATCAAATTTTCCTCATTCAAAAACACCACCTCGTGCATGTAGAGAGGAGTGTCGGCTTCTTGAGTCTCGGTAAGGTTTTTCTCTTGATTTTGTTTTTTCTTTTCGGGAAAAGCTCTCGCAAAGTGTCCTTTTTTGTCACACCGGAAACACACAATTTTCGACCGATCCTTTAGAGGGTTTTTGGTATTTTCTTTTTCCGAGTTGTGGCCATTAAACCTTCCTCTTCCTCTTGCTCGACCTCCTCATCCTCGTCCCCCTCGACCTCGTCCTCTAAAATTGTTAAACCCACCACGAGAACCGTAAGAATCGGTGGTGTAAAGGAGCTTACTTTGATCATTGTCTTTTGCTTCATCTCCAATTCTCTCTTCATAAGCTTTCAATCGTCCAACAATTTCTTCAAAGGGAGTGTTATTTAAATTCAATACTTGTTCAAGCGAAGCTGTTATTTGAATGTACTTGCTCCTCGGAAGACAATTAAGGAATTTTTTCACCAATTTTGATTCTTCCATTGATCCTCCTAGCGCTACCGTCTTTGAAGCGAAACTTGATAACTTTCCCGCGAAGTCATCTATTGAGTCCGTATCACCCATCTTCAAGCGATCAAAATCCACCATGAGTGTCTGCAACCTTGCTTCCTTCACGCGGTCTGCGCCGATGTTGCGTGTCTTCAATGCTTCCCAAATTTCTTTTGATGTTTCAAGATCTCCTATTTGAAGAATAAGACTCTCGGGGATAGATTGAAACAACAGAGCAATAGCTATATTGTTTTTCTTGAGATCGACTGATCCGGGTTCAATCGTATCTCACACTTCTTGTACCTTCAAAGTTACTCTCATTCGCATCGCCCAAACGGTGTAGTTCAAAGATGTGAGCATAGGGCAACTGATCGATGGAGGTATGGTCTCCTTCGTGCGTGGCTGCACGTTCATGTCATCTCCCATGGTGTGGTGATGGCGTCAGCTGTATGTCCGTAAGATCTTCGTGATTCGATCAACTCCTAATCGAACTCGTCAAGTCTCAAAGCTCCGCGATCGATTCTCCAACACGGATCGATTTCCTTAAGCTCTGATACCAATTAAAGGAAACTTAGAAATAAAGAACAATACTCTTTATTAGATTTAGAAAAACTCTCACGAAAAAACTAAATCTTTTTCTCTAAGTCTTATGGTACATCACACCAAAGACTCCTATTTATATGAATTAGCTACTCCTAATTCAACTAGGAATAGATAAACACAAAACATCTCTAGAATTATCTAAAACACATTTGTATTTATCTTTAATATCTATTAATCCTACTCGACTAATAGATAACTTCTTCCGGAAGCTACTGGAATTATCCAACACACCATGCACAAACACAAAATGATGCTCGCTCATATCTTCTCCTTGTACATCAAATTCCCTACATGAGTCCACATCTACGCTATAAGCTTTTAATTGAGACATGATTTTCAAAATTTACATAACATAGATTAGTTTTAAAAATAGATAAACGAAACTCATATTATTAAAGATTTGTACATGTTGCATATTGTATAATTTATCAAAGAAGTTTGTTGGTATTTTTAATATTTTTTTTAAATCAGGAATTCACATTCAAACCGGATTTTTTCTTGATTTCAAGACGCTTTATTGGGTGAGCCAAAAAGACTAGAATGATATTTTAATTTAAAAGAAACAATTTATATATAATATTGAAACAAAATAGTCACAAATCTCTTATCATTCAATTTTTTCATATGATTCTTATCATAATACATTAAGATTTGCAAGATAATATTCTCTATTTGTATTAACTGTAAGAAATTCTTATCAAAATGGTAGTCTTAATTCTGAAATCTAGCAGTTCTAATATATTTGGCACGTAACAAAACTTATATTTCTATTATTCTATAGATAGTAAGCACAAAACATACATTTATATTAAAAGAAAGTAAAATCATTTGGTGAAAATGAGATGTGCAACAAAAAAATTGAACTTTAAATCAGGTGTTGACACACCAATTTAAAGATGTAGATCATTTTAAAGAAGGATTATGTAATCTACTAATTTTTAATGCATTAAGTTATTTTTATCTTATTTTTGGTCAACATTTTCAATGCATTAAAATATGAAGTGAAATGGAAAGCCAGAGAAGTGGAGTGCCACAAAATAAAATAAAAAAACAGACAATGTTGGCCTTTTAAACATGGAAAAAAAGGCATTTCAATGACTGCTTAATTTGATATTTTGACTGCTTAATTTGATATTTTGACTGCATGAACCTTCAAGTATATAAATGGAAACATAATAAAACGAGAAAGAAATAGTCGACGATTACTATAATGAATGGTCAGTTTGATTAGTGGGAAAGGAGAGGCCAAATTACAACTCTATAATCTCTTATCTCACCACGTGGACACTATGGAATTAGTCCCAAATTACATATTTAATGGATAATTACAGAGAGACAACCAATCACTTGGCCACGTTGAAATGCTGAGTACTAGTTAGAGACTTGTTCCGCAATATCTGTCTTAAAGGTAAGTGTTTAAATTCATTTTGACTATATTTTATTCTTGTTTTTTTTTTCAATCTAAAAAGCATTCATCTCCCTCTTCTTCTCCTTGCAATCCTCCGTCTTCAACTTCTTCTCCTTATTCTCAGGTTCTCTTTTTTTTTTCCTTTTATGTGTATTACGTTTTGTCATGATTCTCTCGCAACAGTACCGCTCCTTTTTGTATTTTTTTGGGATTGGGGAAATTTTTAAAACCGACGTTTTTGTATTATATGTCTGACAGACAGAATCTGTATTATTTGTCTGAAAAAAAAAGGTAGTCATCTTTTTCAATAGTCTCATGATTGTCTCTTCTGTGTTTCCAGCTTCGCATAGGGTCCATTGATTTTGCAGCCATGGATTATGATCTGGTACATACCAAAAAGAACTTGTCTTTTTTCATACCAACAATGATCAATTCTGATTCTTGATTCTGGGTTTTTGTCAGGTTCGTTCCAAGAAGAGTTTCAAGCGAGCAGAATCAACCAAATCACATCTATGGTGGTGGGATAGTCATATCGGTCTCAAAAACTCCAAGTGGCTCGAGAATAATCTCGATGGTAAGTCCATTGCATTGTGTCCAATCATGTTAATTTAGAAATGAAATATCTTATTTAGCTTAGGGTTACCAAATTAGGTGGTTAGTCTTTTTCATAAAGAAGAATAAATATGCCAACTTTTGTTGTGTGATGATCATTGATCAGAGATGGACCGGAGCGTGAAACGGATGGTGAAGTTGATAGAGGAGGATGCAGATTCATTTGCCAAGAAAGCAGAGATGTATTACCAAAAAAGGCCTGAGCTTATTAGCCTTGTCGATGAGTTTCACCGTATGTACCGTTCTCTTGCAGAACGGTACGAGAACATCACCGGAGAGTTGAGAAAAAGCTCTCCTTTAGAGCTTCAGTCACAGGGCTCCGGCGACATCTCCTCCTCCGACACTGCTAATGAGCTTAATAGGTTAGGCCGTCCTCCTTCTGCAAGACGTGCTCCTGGTTTTGAATACTTTCTTGGCTCTGGAGGACTCTCTTCTGATCTTTCTCACAAAGATGGAGATGATTCTGCTTCCATTACTGATTCAGAATTGGACTCTGAAGATTCTTCTGTGACTAATTATCCTGGTTATGTGAGCATCGGCTCTGATTTTCAGTCTCTGAGTAAGAGGATTATGGATCTTGAGATTGAGCTACGTGAAGCTAAAGAGAGACTCAGGATGCAACTTGAAGGGAACACTGAGAGCTTTTTGCCAAGGGTGAAAAGTGAGAGTAAGTTTATTGATTTCCCTGCAAAACTTGCTGCTTGTGAGCAAGAACTGAGAGATGCAAATGAAAAGTTACAGAATTCAGAAGACCAAATTCATATGTTAAAAATTCAGCTTGCCATATATTTGCCATCTGAGTTGGATGACGAAGAGGGTGAAGAGGCAGCTTCTACTCAAGAACTGGACATTCAGAGTTTGTCAGAAGAGCTGAGAATAACAAGCCTGAGGCTTCGGGAGGCAGAGAAGCAAAACGGTATCATAAGAAAAGAAGTCGAAAAAAGCAAGTTTGATGAAGCAAAGGTCAAGAGTATGCAAGACAAGCTTGAGTCGACACAGAAAGAAGCTGCAGCATGGAAAAGCAAGTCTAGTGCAGATAAAAGAGAGGTGGTGAAGCTGCTAGATAGAATCTCCATGTTGAAATCTAGTTTAGCAGGTAGAGATCATGAGATCAGGGATCTAAAGACAGCAGTGTTTGACGCTGAAGAGAAGATTTTCCCGGAGAAGGCACAGGTCAAAGCCGAGATAGCGAAGCTGTTGGAAGAGAAAAGACACCGGGATGACCAGTTCAAAGAGCTGGAAGCCCAAGTTCGTTATCTTGAAGACGAGATAAGAAGAGTGACCACTGAGAAAATAGAAGAGGAAGAAAGGCTGAAGGCAGAAATCGAGGTGCTGACAGTGGCTCAGGCAGAGAAAGAGAGGTGCATAGAGGCGTTAAGCAAAAAGGTAAGTGAACTAGAGTCAGAGATAAGTCGGCTTGCAAGTGAAATAGAAGCAAGAGACAATAGGAAAATGGAAATGGAGAAGGAGGTGGAGAAGCAGAGGAATGAACTAGAAGAAGTAGCAGAAGAGAAGAGGGAAGTGATAAGGCAGCTCTGTTTTTCACTGGACTACTGCAGAGACGAGTGCAAGAGACTCCGCATAGCCTTTTCAGGGCATCGTCCAACAAGACCTTCCTCCATTCTCGCTTCTTAATTCTTATGTACAGTATACTCTTTGTAACTTTGTTGGTGATACTCCTTCACATATAGGGAGCTATTTTGAGATTGGTTTGGAAAAAGAAAAAAAAAAGGCTCATAAGATTTGTGAACAGTTTGTGTTTGACATTCGATATGCAGTATCTAGTTTAAGTTCTGGATAATAATGCAGAGGATCGTTTCAAGTGTTTACAAATACTGCTGTATATGACTTTTGGTACATTGCTTAAGTAAAATCACATACAGATGCATGTAAACAAGAAGAAAGAGTTTCATTCTCTTATCTGAACAATCAATATAAGTACTGTGGGTGTGCTCTGTACAGCTAACCACCCGGAAGAAAATGCTTACTTGAGATGTTCAACGTCCTGCAAAAATCAAACTTCCCCAGGAAGCATAGTGTCTACGGGACCAAGATCACAGAAGGCAACGCCCTGAAACATAACATCCATGAAGAAACTAAGGTTAGCTTCTATTAAAATGGTTTTGTTTGAATAGACAGGACAGATACATACTTCTCCAGTGAGGTGTGCAACACATCTCTTCTCAGCCAACAGTTCCGCTTCCGACTGCAAAAATTTTATGTCTCAGTTAACTTCTAGCATTTAGATACAAAACCCGCAAAAGACTAATATCTAAGAAGGCTATACCTTGGCAATTCGATTGCGAAGGTAGTCATCAATTTCTACATCCTTGACAAGTTCATAATCTCCATCTCCCTGGACACAAACCCAATTTTGAGAGTTACCACAAGATAAAGCTTTGAAGTATAAGGATAGAACATACCTTTGACCGGCATGGCATGCTGAAGACAAGACCTTCTTCAATACCATAAGGATTTCCATCCGTGTACACCTAAAATTACATTAACACAACCTTATCAAAGCTTGAACCAATCTATCTTGTTGTTAAATGAGTGTAAAAGAAGATGTACCCCAGTTGAAAACCAATCACCCTCAGGAGTTGGAGTTACAAGAGATTTTATAGCATCAACAATGGAAACAGCTGTAGAAGCAGCAGAAGATCGACCCCATTTCTGAATTAGTAAGCCACCTCTCTGTAAAACAAAAACGCAAAAGCAACTTACTCGGCCAAACGGTATGTCTCAGTTGCAAAAATCATCAGAATATTAGAGGAAACGCCATTTTACCTTCTGCACACTCTCAGTGAATCCCTCTTCTAACCATTTGTGATCTGTAATAACCTCCTTCACCGGCAGGCCATTAATTCTGGCATTTAAGAAGTCTGGAACCTGATTCACCTCAAAAACATAAGAGAAATATCCAAAGATATTGGGAGACAACAGATGACATTATAGCATAATAAGGCAAACCTGAGTTGTGGAGTGATTTCCCCATATGGTCATATTAGACACTTTGTCGTAGAAGACACCGGCTTTAAGGGCAAGCTGCAACATGGCATTGTTAATCATATGTATACATTATGTATATTTGTGTGTGTGAAATCTGGTACCTGGCATTTGGCCCGATTTTCATCCAACCTCGTGAGAGCATGGAAATTCTTTGCAGGAATGTTGCGAGCATTTTTAAGACAAATCAAGGCGCTGAGTAGAACATAAAATGACAAAATTATACTTAAGACGTTGGGCGTTGATTAAGAGATGAAGAGGTGTGATAAAAGGAATGTAGCTTACTTGGTGTTGCAAGGGTTTCCCACTACAAGGACCTTGACATTAGGAGAGGCAACTTTATTAAGAGCTTTGCCCTGATCTGCAAAGATTTTTCCATTGATATCCAACAAACCAGCACGTTCCATTCCAGGGCCTCGAGGTTTAGCTCCAATCAGAATAGCCCACTCCACATCTTGGAACACTTCATATGGATCTGTTCCTATATCAACTTCTCTCAACAATGGGAACAACGAATCCTCCAGCTCCATTGCAACTCCTTCAAGAGCTTGGATTGATCTCTCTGATCCTAGCAGTTTCAAAGCAATGGGTTGATCTGGGCCAAACACTTCACCTGACGCAAGCTACACCCGGAACAACAAATTACATAAATATAAGATCAATGATTGGTAACATTATCCTATGGAAACAGTGATTAAAAAAGATCAACTTACTTTGAAGAGAAGATGGTTAGAAATCATTCCTGCAGCACCTGAAACTGCAATATTGATTAACTTCTTCCATGATCTCGTCTCCTCTTCCTGCAAAAATACACATTTGGATTTGGTAACTCAAAATCAAATACAATTCCATGTTTAGATAAAAACATTTAAAATCACTATCATCTCCATGTGAAGCAGAAGATTATCTCCATTCTCATGAGCAGGTTGATAATAAGATTTATTTAATATTTTTTCATGTAAGATAGTAAGAGCAGAGAAGGGAAAATGAGAAAGCTACAGCTTTAAGATCATAGGTGAGACAGAACACTCCATAACACTCTTTCTTCTTCACCAATCCATTTTCTTGAACCGCGACAGGGGCTTGGCTACTTTTATCATAAATTCACAAAAGCGTCTGATCAGATAAAGGTCGAATTTAATAGAGAGACGAAACAATTAGAAGGGTAAAGCGACTTACTTCTGAGAAACGGAGCAAGAGATTTTGGAGTTGGGAGTTGTGGGGAGAGGTGGAAGAAGAAGATGGCGAAATTGGTTTGAAAGATGCAATTTTGAAGAGAGGCGAAACCGAGACGAAGAGTGGAGAAAAGACGATGTCGTTTTGGGGGTAGAGAGCTCTGCCATGGCCATTATCACACAGACACAAACTGTGAAAGTGAGATATCAGATATCAGAAATGGAACTATGGAGAGAGAGCGCGCCAAACAACAACAGAGAAACAAAGAGGATTGGGGTCTCTATGGATAAGGCTCAGAACATGACACTTGTCACTCTTTTGCCATCCGCACCGTATATCTTCTTTGACTCCAGGCCCAATTAAAGGCCCATTTACAGAATATCTAATCGGAGCTAATCGTCTTCTCCGACCACATTGTTTCGTCGGAAAACAAAACGAAAGTTACAACTTTGATCGCGAAAATGGAAGTCTTTGATAAATGGGTTGCCGAATTTTCCTCCGTCGTCAAAACAATCCTAGGGCTTCCTCTATTAAACTGATTTCGGCAATGCAATTGGGAGATTCTCATTCCCCCGACTGCTTAAAGCTTAAGATATCTTCCGTTTTGCGGGACATCTCCAATTCATTGATCCGAGGGACGATCAACGAGGGAACGCTTGACCTCCTTGAGATTCTTGAGAAGCTTCTGTTGCAGCAACATTCGTTACTCATGGAGTCTCACAAGTCTGCTTATTGTTGGACGGCTGCTGAGTGCACTCTTAGATTCATGTGGCCACTGCTTGCTTCGGATGGCTTCTTCACCGACGCGCTTGAGAGGATATGGACGAAAAGGATTGGGATTTTGAAAGAGAGTGGGAGCGATTTGGTGAGTCATGACTTGTTAAAGTGGGAGACTGATTTGAAGAAGGCTTTTGAGGATCCTGAGCTCTATCAGCGGATTCGTGAGACTAACATCAGGTACACTTCTATTTCCTTTCTCAATCAGCTTCTCAAAGAACAGTGGGCATTACTTGACAGTTCCTCTCAAGAATCAGTAGCTCAAAGGAGGTTTCTTAAGCGCAAGGCTGGGAACGTAGAGGGTGATATTGTTGAAAACAGAACGGATCGAAATGCTGTTGATGAAAGCACGAGGCGTTTGGAGAGTGACGCCATTGATAAGGATGGGAATGGGAACAATAGAGAGAACGCTAGTGATGTTGAAGGAGCGGGATTTCTGGAGAATGGTGGGATTGATAAGATGAATTCTGCAGAAGAGGAGCAGACAATGGGTGCACAAGAACAGGAACATGAGCCAAGTCTTGATGAGGGGGACCAAATGGCTGCTCGAGAGCTGAAGGATTATCTATTAGAGATTCAAGGACACGTCGACCCTTCCACTAGTCAAGGGCGAGAACCTAACAATGCAATTGATCACTCGGTAAATGTCACTCCTCAGCCTACTCGGGTAAATAGAACTGGAACAGGCACTCAAGACCATAATGAGGCACGGGTGAGTGTTAGTGAACTTTCCCTCAAGACTTTTAGAAGTCTTTGGTTCATGAAGTTGTGGTTTACTTGTGAAACAACAGGATAATGTAAATGAGAAAGCTTCGGATAGTCAGGGAACATTGTCTGGCAGAGTTCGACCTCGTCTACCACATGTCAGAAGGCTAAAGAAATTCTGGACGCCTGAAGAAGTGGAAGCTCTGACGGAAGGAGTAAAAGAGTATGCAATGCTCTAGTGATACATTTAGGACCTCATAAAGATTTTCAAAATCCTGAACTTGGCTCACTTTATATACTGTCATTTTGTCGTTGTTGCTGTTGTGCAGGTATGGTAAATCATGGAAAGATATAAAGAATGCAAACCCTGCAGTATTTGCGGAGAGGACAGAGGTGAACATGTCCTTTTAACATTTATACTCACCATTTACCTGAATAAGTTATATGTGAAGTGTGAGTGATATAAAGGTTGTGACTTGGTAGGTGGATTTGAAGGATAAATGGAGGAACTTAGTCGGTGGGTAGATGTAACATCTTTTGGGAATCTTGCGCTATGGGTTTTACATTGCTATGGAGTTTTGCCTTTGTGACATATCAACTGTAGAGAAGATGATGGAGAAAGGGTCTATCATAGTTTGTGTGGTGAATGGTAATGATGAATAGTAGAATATAATGATATGCTTGTGTGAAAATGTGGCTGCAACCTCTGTAGTCAGGTCAAACTTATACGGCTTTTCTTGTTTCGGATATGTTCCATCCTTATCTTCAACTTCTCTCTCTTTTTCCACGTGTCAAGTACCGTCTAAACCAGAACAAAACAGTAGTCAAATATACCATAAACCATTTAGATCTCTGATTGCCTGTTAACATTGACCCTCCTCAGATATTGCCTGTTAACATTCGAACCCTCCTTAGATGTAAAGCTAAGTAAGATGATGAGAGCTCTCACGCACATATTTGTTGGTTAATGCATATTTGTTATGTGCTATTAGTTTATTACAGAACCTTGAACTCCTTGGGGGCTAAAGGAAGTTGCCGCCAACAAAAAGAACAATTGTTCAAAGGTGATGTCACAATCACTCTATTCTCTACAACTTCTTGTCATGTTCCCCACTTCTGTTCTGACTTTTTCCCTTTGTTTTGTCCTTTTATTTTTGTCCACCAAACTAATAATTGGTTCAATTGAATCGTGCAGTTTCCTCAAGCAACAAAACTCCTTCCTCCCCCAATATCTCATTCCCAAGAAACAACACTTTTTTTTAACTCTTATCCTCTTTGCAATTGTTTTTGTGGTTCACAAAATAAACCACGGCATCTTCTTTTCTCTTTAAGCCTATCTGGCCATGCGTTTTTCATTGTGGTACACGTCTGATGATTTTTTCAATGCTGTAGCTTGAGTATCTTCTATTGTAAGTAATATTTGTCAAAGTTTGGATTTTTAGAAAACTATATATAATCTACAATTGGGTCAATAAAAAGAAATATATTTTTTTCTATAATACATGTGATGCAAGCAAGGTTGAGACTATTTGTCTTTATTCATTTTATCCCAATGGGTGATTGAGGCAAGCCAAAGACTGTTCAACATATTTTCTGCTGACGCTACTTTGATGAAGTATAGAAGAAGAAGAAGAAGTAAGTAGGACGACTTTTGGCCACCAGAAGATATCTCTGAGCTAGAAAAACGAAAGTGCTTTCTCTCAAACATTTCTGGGTTCATCAATCAGAGTTTTTGGTCAACCATGAACATGAATCAAGTTTTAGAGTATGTCGAAACTGATCCTACTGGCCGCTACGGACGGGTGAGTTGGGAGACAGACTCTATGTTCATGGATCAAACCTTTTTGTAACACTTGGTTTTATGTTGGAATAGTTTTCAGAAGTTCTTGGAAAGGGAGCTATGAAGACAGTGTACAAAGCAATAGATGAGAAGCTGGGAATAGAAGTAGCATGGAGCCAGGTGAAACTAAAAGAGGTTCTGCGTTCCTCTGTTGATCTACAGAGGCTATACTCCGAGGTTCATCTCCTCAGCACTCTCAATCACAAATCCATCATTCGTTTCTACACTTCCTGGATCGATATTCATTCCCATACTCTCAACTTCATCACCGAGTTGTTCACTTCTGGGACCCTCCGGCAGTAATTCAATTTCACCTCTTCTTCTAACAAGATTACTCTGTTTTTGCTTAGTATGACCGTGTCCCTTGTGCAGATACAAAAACAAGTACTTGCGGATAGATATCCGAGCAATCAAGTCTTGGGCTCGGCAGATCTTGGAAGGGCTTGTTTATCTCCATGGGCATGACCCTCCTGTTATCCATAGAGACCTTAAGTGTGATAATATCTTTGTTAATGGGCATCTTGGACAAGTCAAAATTGGCGATCTTGGTCTTGCAAGAATGCTGCGGGACTGCCACTCGGCCCATAGTGTCATCGGTATGTTGCAGAAATAGTTTGTTCTCACTTTTTGTCCAAATCATATTCTTATACCTCTTCGTGCTTCTTCTGCGTAGGCACTCCCGAGTTCATGGCTCCAGAATTATATGACGAGAACTATAATGAACTCATTGACGTTTATTCCTTTGGTATGTGCTTTTTGGAGATGATCACCTCTGAGTTCCCGTATAGTGAGTGCAACAACCCGGCGCAGATTTACAAGAAAGTTGTCACGGTATGTCTTTGGATCTGTGAGCAAATGGATGAACCTATCAGTTGAACCAGGCATGAGCCTTCTAATATTTTCTTTCCAGGGAAAACTACCAGGAGCGTTTTACAGAGTTGGAGACACTGAGGCGCAGAGGTTCATCGCGAAATGCCTCGTGTCTGCCTCAAAGAGAGTATCAGCAAAAGAACTATTGGAAGATCCATTTCTCGCATCTGATGAGTCCTGGATGGTGTATGCGAGCGGTGGTGGGAATCCAAAGCCCTTCTTGAACGAGAATGAAATGGACACACTGAAGTTGGAAGATGATGAGTTAGGAAGGACTCAGATGACCATCACTGGGAAGCTGAACGCTGAAGATAACACAATATTTCTGAAAGTACAAATCGTAGATGAAAAAGGTAAAAAGGACTATTTTGATTAAGCTGATCATCATGTTATTCGGTCACATAATTATTTCTTTTTTGTCCAGGTCTGGCAAATAATGTGTTCTTTCCCTTTGACATCATGAATGATACTTCCATTGATGTTGCAAAGGAGATGGTAAAAGAACTTGAGATCACAGATTGGGAGCCGGTTGAGATTGCTAAAATGATTGATGGAGAGATCTCTTCTTTACTGCCAAGCTGGAGGTATGAAGAAGATGATGAAACCCCTCATGATCATCGTCGTCATCGTACTACTCCTTTCCACTCTTCTTCCTCGCATTCATCATCCTCTCAGGCTTCACTGTCTAACTATATGGCACAAGGCGTTCAAGATTGGCTACAAGGTATGGAAAGTAACACCAGTCTCACGTATGTATTGTGACTCAGATGTTTATACAAAAAAATTTGAGAGAAAATCAAAACTGCAGATGATTTTCACGATGAGACGCATTCTCAGAGTTCTTCTCATTCAGGGTCTTACTCCAACCTCAACTACATAGCTGTTGATGAGCAAAGCTCCCAATCTGCTGCCATGACCAGATCTCACAACCTGACGAGGTTTGGCCCCGAAGAAAGCTCTCATCTACAGTCAGGACAAGCCAACATGTCTGCAGCTTCCAGTTCGAGTAACAGGAGATTGGCTTCACACAACCGCACACTTACACGGAACCGATCACTTGTAGATGTGCAGAGCCATTTACTGCACCGGTCGCTGGTGGAAGAGGCTAGGAAAAGAAGATTGTTCAAAACTGTTGGAGACGTAGAAACAGTTGGGTTTCAGTCACCTTATGCGGTTTCCCGGAAGCTACAAAGCTCAAGGCCGTAGCTTCTCCTGTATTTTGAATACTGTAAGTTTATTCATGTAATAATATCCAAGTATACTGTAAAAACAAGTTTGCTGGTTCAAAAATGTAAAAAGTACATACGTTTAATAAAGTTTTGCAATCGGTAAATGAAGTAGTTTTGCTACATATATACCAAGCATGAAACTAGGATGGAGAGCTATTCAGTCAGCATAAGTAAATCGTCCAGTTGAAGTCAATTGCACAAAAAGTATTGGAATAAGCGGATGCTAAGCAGAGGATCTATGCTAATGCTTGTTCGTAATCAGGTCACTGTACTTTATGAGTCATATAGATCTTTGATATACTGCATGACATCGATTTCCATCTCGTAGATCAATGATACGGTGGGAGATTCACGAAAACATATGATTAATCTTGATCTCTCTCCAGCTGAGCCCATATCAACATGTAGTTGACTTAATTGAGTGCATGTTTTGGCTGAATGCTTTCTTTCTTTCTAAATTCTAATGTGTTGTTGGAAGCAGAACGGGGCTCTGGCGGACAAGGAGTTTGAAGAAGTAGAAGATTAGATATGTTAAAGTGTGTGAAAAAGAGTCTTCCAAGGCAGCCTTGTGTGACACGCAAGTACAAGTTTCACAAAGCATGTATAAACTTCTTATAAGAAACTATGCCCCTTGTGCCAATCTCCTTGCTCTGATTGAGTAACAGAGCTGGGATTCCTTTTTGTGAAATTAGTCTGTGAAACTACTTTTCTTCGTTTTTACATGAAAGGAAAAGGGTTTATGGAAGGTGGATTATTGATTATTCTATATATACATTATACGGTATGTAAATATGTATAATGAATAAATCAAGACCGGCATGGTAGTTTTTTAAAAAAATTATATATATTTAAAAATAATGAAAACTTTATTTGCATATACTCGCATTTCTAAAGAATAATATAAAATCTAATATTTGAGGTCAGCAATTTGTTATAGAAAAAAAAACTCATTTGGTCCATTGGAAATTTGGGTCACTTTAATAGCCCATAATACCCCAGCCTAAAAATCCAAAACAGAAACAAAACGAGGAAACCATAAGTAAAAAAATATACAATATGAAGATTGATTAATATCCACAAATTATCAAATCAATCCAATAAATGGAGTGGAGCTACGCTTGCAAACTGGTAATATCTCATATCATATCGGTTATGCAAAGGAATTAACACTAATATATAAGGAATATAGACCAATATATTCATTACCAATTGGTTTTGAATTAAAAGCCCATAAAACTTAATATAGTATCAGAACAGGTGATTTTTGTGGATCGAAATTAATATTTCTGCAATAATAGTCTAGTTATTTAGAAATCAATGGAGATGGTGACCATCAGCGTTGAAGACGGTGACGAAGGTAACGAAGATGATCCGGATGCTGACGTGAAGCAATGTGTGGTTTAAACGTCCACATGATTTATAAAAAAGAAAAAAAAAATTCATGAATTTCTGTTTTTCGTTTTGTTTTGGAGTGTCACGTTTTCTTAATTAGTTAAAGTTTCTTTGGCTTTGATTTTATTTTATTTTAATAATTGTGGGTACGTGTTTGGGTTTATGGTTTTTTTTTAATGCCATGGTTAGAAGTTTTTTAGTGGTTTTTAGTTTTTGGTTTTTTGTTTTTAGTTTTTGTTTTTTGAGTTTTTGATTTTTGATACAACAAAATCTCTTAAAAACTACTAAAAGAGGATTATGGATTCTCTTTACAAATATGCAAAAACCATCAAAATCCAGATTTTCTATTTTTTTAGGAAATCCATTTGTAAAAAAATCTTGAATGACTATAAAATAGATTTTAGAAAAATCTAAATCCAAAAACTATTGCCATTCATGGCCTAAGTCTAAGAATTTATGGGATTTCTTAAAGATATTTTCTTTCGAGGTTTGAGTTTTTCACAAGTATTTAATTTTTTAAGATTTATTCTTAAGTTTAGATATTCTAAAAAATATGTATGATTTTTACTTCTCTTGTTAAGGAGTTTGGTTATAGTTTAACCATTAAATTATAATTTGGTTATAGTTTAACCATTACTGAGAAATTGTTTGGAAAACTCATGTTTTATGTCAAAATTTTAGTCCGATTTGTGGACTATCAGAGTCAAGAATAATTGTTTGTGGAGATGCATAGTTTGCACTCACGGGATGTTGTTATTCTCTTTACCAAAACCAATACGAG
Source organism: Cardamine occulta (assembly GCA_028015245.1). Taxonomy (NCBI): domain Eukaryota; kingdom Viridiplantae; phylum Streptophyta; class Magnoliopsida; order Brassicales; family Brassicaceae; genus Cardamine; species Cardamine occulta. Next base: position 17,462,508 of record CM051390.1, read on the forward strand.
CTGAAGTTCTCCAATCCCGTTTTAAATTGCTTTGTTTATCGTCTACTCAGATCCCGAAGAGTTTGTTGACGTGTTTTGTCTGTCTTCAACTTGTTGTCCACGACATACATGTTCCGCTTTGTGAGTGCAAAGTCTGCATTTTGCGTTTTATGTACCACGTTTGTCGTGCGGGGGAGTATTAGAAGAGCAAGATGTGTATCTTGCGGATCAAGTAATGTGGGCCGGTAGAGTCTGGTTATGAAGTGAAGCCCATGAAACCCATGAAATTCAAAGAAGAATATTCTCTAGATTTCTATATTACTTCTTGTACAAGTATTTCCTTTATGTGTTAGATAAGAATTATGAAGATTTATATTATTTGGTGTTAGCAATATGTTAATGCTAATCACTATATATGTGTCTTATGATCTTTGTGTCAAGAACAACTCAATAACATATTCATTCTATTATATTATATTTATCACAAACCAAACTCATAATCTTTAAAAAGTAACTCAAAAACCAAAGTCAACAAATCAATATTTTCTTGGTTGATTTGTCAATCTTAGTTTTTACTAGGTTGATAATACCACTTTTAGCCTCAGAAATCAACAAAAAGTAACTCAAAAACCAAACTTATAACCTTTAGATTGGTTTGTCGATATTGGTTTTGAGTTACTTGTTGTGATTGAATGTTTTTAAACTCATCAACATTGGAGATCTTCTCATTCTATTTTATTTTTGACAATATAAGATTTATGTTCATCGGTTGTTTTATTTATATATATGTGGTAGTTGTAAGATAGTTGGAGGAGTCAGATTGAGAGTCTCAAGTTTATCGTCATCATCGATTATTTTTTGCTTAGTTGCTATTGGTTATTATTTTGTATATAAATTTCAAAAGTTATTTACTTGTTTACTCAAAGGCTTTTTTATCCTTAGTTATGATAATTTACTTGTTTATAATTTTTTGTGATATGAGAGTAACTATATGTTGTCGCATGTTTGTACTAGTTATGTGCATTAATCGCTGATGTTATGTTTGTAGTTGATGAGTCTATTTTTTTCCACACATTATTTTCAACAAACTCAGCTCTCCACGAGAAAGGAATCCATGAAGCAGGCAATATATTGATGAGAGTTTCTGGGATTATCACAAGTACTCCTGCTACTCCTGAGATATGTAAGAAGAAATCAACTACCGCAGATTTCGCCGCATCAAAGGTAATAGACTTTAAACTCTCCCACATTTCCTTCAATTTCTTCAAGAGCCAAGGCAACCATTCATCACCGCCGTTGTTGCCTCCACGGGATAAAACAGTCAGATTCTTCGGATCTTGCTTCCCAGTGCCAGCACCATAGTGTCTAATCTGTGATTTCCATAGTGTGGCTGCCACAAACTCTTAGCGCCAGATTCTTCCATGTTTGGGCTCCGGAGCTGAGGATATTTAGTTGAGTAAACTTGGATGCGGAGGCGGAGGAAGTAGAGTCGCCACCAGATTGATGGCCGAAATCGAAGATTGTGTAGCAGATAAGCACCTCCATCTCACTAGATTCATCATTCGTGACTACGTTTCTCTCTAGGGTTTTTGGTTTTTCTGTCTACAGATTAGGATATATATACATGGACCATAGTGATATAAAAGATGTTGAAGACAAGTTGATTAGTTTGGATTCTCGTATGGGTGGTGTTGAAATTCAGCATCACGGTGTGAATCAGAAGTTAAAGGTCTATAGGGCTAAAATGGTAAGCAAACATTCATCTTTTTTTTATTCCTGGGTGTTTGATGGCAATATTTTTCATCTATCCATGCAGCAAAGAATAATTATCCTATATTTATCTTATATTTGCAGCGAATCATTTTTTAAATCTGTTGCGGAACCTGGGAAGGTGAAATTCCATATGGTAAAAGATCAGGATAGCAAAGTCATCGAGAAATATACCACGATTAGCTTTCATTCTACGGACGACGCGAAAGCTGCTTTGACAAAGAAAGGGGATTCATTACTGGGAAAGTCCATGCGTCTTACCCCATGTTCAACCGGACTGGTTACATATTGGATTGGTGGTTTCGATCCCCAACTACCTGAGGATGATATCTTGGGAGAAATTGAAGAGATATTCCAAACAACATATGGGGAAATAGAACGTATATTTCTTCCTAAAATCAAAGGACCTTGTCTCACGTATTGTTTTTTTACTTTAATTTACACTTTGTATTTGGTTATCTCAGTTATGGATTCTCCCTTTAGTTTGAAAAGGTACATGAGTCTGAGAGGTTGAAAGTTTGGAGATGACAACGGCTTTATAAAGTTGGCTCGGCACCAGTGCCTCATCAAACAAGTGATTGAGATTAAGGTAAGTAAATATATACTCCATGTTCTTTAGTCAAAGAGTAACTATACGATGTCGCATGTTTGTAGTAGTTATGTGCTTATCCACAATGGTTTTCATTTTCAACACCATACTTTTTACTTTTTAACACTCTACTAGATAGTAACCCACGCTGCACAGCGCGGAGAAATATCAATTTCAAACTTTATTATTTTATATTGGTATGAATTATTATTAGTGTTTTAAATTAGATTTATCTTATTTATCTTATTTATTATTATTATATATGGCTGTGTTAATTAAAATTACTAATATATAATTACGTGCAATCTTATATTTTTGAAAAAATTATTTAATAAATTAAATTATAATATAATTAATTTTGTTACAAAAATTAATTGGTATTATGCATATATTTTTACATTATTCAAAAATCTATAACTGTTTGATTTACTCAAATATATAAATTATTATCAATGATTAGAAATTTGATATGAGATCCGTCATGATCCGTCTTTCTCTGCTATGACCTGTCCTCACCCATTATAAAAATAAGGATATTTGAAGATCCGGATTATTTAAATTTGGATGGTAAGCAATTTAATTTTAATTTCATCCATAATTAATAAGTGAGAAAAACTAAGTTTAATTTTATGTTTAAAGTAATAATTTACAATATTATTTACTAATTTTTTATTTAGTTGTATTAATTTTGTGATTATTAGTGTATTTTTAATGACTTTATTAAAAAAAAATTAATACTATATTTTTTTAAATACTCTAATTAAAAAATTCATATTTATTTAGGAGATGCTAAATATAAATAAACAGATTTAAATTTAATAAATTAAGAATTAGAATTCAAAATATCTATATATTGATTTTGTGCTATTTATTAGGGAATTGACTAACTAAATATATAATTATTATGATCATTAATAAGATTTAAAAAAAAAAAGATTTTTCAATGGTATTTGTTGTAATATCCCACGTAAATGTAAGGTTATTTTATTTTTAACATTGCTCAAATAATAGTATAGAGATATCATCTTCTCTCTCTTCAACATTTACATGGTTTTGTTTAATCAAATTCAACACTTTACCCTATCATTTTTATTTCATATTCTTTTTTATTTTTGTTTTGTGATTACATATAAATAATAATTAGTGACTGAAATTAAAATAAATATTTTTTTTAATAATGTGTTTCAAACTAATAGAAAATATATTGAGATCAATTTCACTAAAAATATGTTTAAAACTATAAATAAGAGTTTATTGAAAGCTAATATAATCATTATGGTAAAAAAAATATTTTTTTTTCTGTGTCCAAATCAAATGAAAGAACTCTTTCTTTATAGAGTATGAATAATAATAATTTTTGGTAAAAAAATACATTAATTAATTTAATAAGAAATAACTGACACTAAATAATGAAGATAAAAAAAAATATCAAAAATTTTAGCAACCAATAATAGCATGCCACATGGCATTGTCTCTCTCATTCTTTTGCGATTCAACATGTAGAATAAATTCAACACAATTTAATCCACATCATATTCAACATCTTTTTCAACACCCTCATTGGAGCAATTCAACAGTTGAATTTTTTTTTTCAACACTCCCATTGTAAATAATCTTACCAAAAATAAGAAAATGGAAGTATATGGAGATTATCTCATGCCGATTGTGATAATTCGAAGTTGCTTTCTAAGTTCTTCTTCCTCTTAAACCCATTAACTTTATTTTTTTATTTATGATTTTTCATGCGATGTTTTATTCATTAAGATGAATCGTATTTTAGAACTGATGAAGATAAAAAGAATGTCATAATAAAGATAAGCAACCACTAACGTTTTCTATGTCACCTTTTATTGGAGGAAAAACAAACCAGATTTATTTACTAAACCTTAAACCCAAACTGTTTAACATTTTGTAATTCGCTACTGTAGATACAAGTTTTATTTTATTTTTGGTCAAACTAGAATTTCATTAACTTAAAAGTTAAACCTCCACTAAATAGATATTATAATTTTGCATGTAGTAATTCACCAACAACTTTTGATTTTTTTTTTTTTATTACTTGAATGTCTCCATCCTCATTACTAATATACTAGGAAAGAGGCATGGATATGCTATTTAATTTTGTTATTAATCTTATTTATAGTATATATTTATATTGTATATATGATTAATATATTACTATTTTAATACATTTAAAGATATAAAAGTTGTTGTCTTTGGTTACATATTTATTTTTCGTAAAGAAAAATTGCATGATATTTCTTTATGGAGAATATGTTTTTGGTTTCAATTATTTAAATATAATGTAACTAAATGTAAATTGATGTAATTGCTATAAGAGTGTTTTTGGCATATGAACCCAAGGTAACTTTCGATTTTCTAGCAATATTCACCATGAAAAAAAAAAGAAAAAGGAAAAGATAGGAACATGTAACCATTATATGCACTCAGGGGTGAGTTAAAATGTTAAATACTTTAATGTAACCATGTTTTCTCGAAAGCCTTGATGATAACGTCATGATACTCACTCGAATTCAGTGAAAGATAACATGCGAGAAGATCTTCAAGGTCTTTATGTTCCTTCATCTTGTTCTCCACGATCATCTCAACCATGGATTCTCTGAAATCTCTCTCCGGATCCGTCGAAGAAAGAACTATCGCAAAACTCTCTGCAGCTCCCATATTCTTATTCGATCCAGGGGATATTCTTCTATTTGTCTTCCTTCTTGCGATCTTAGGAGAATTCACCCGAATCCTTATCCCTGTAGAACCAGAGTTTGGTTTCTTCAGTTTCTGATGTGTCATCATCACAAAAGGTGGTTTCTTTACAGTCTCAACCAGAGCAGGACTCGAGTTTGCTGAGACTGAAGGATCTTCATCGAGCTTCCTCACAGAGGGCTCATCCTTGATGTCAATCGAATGCGGTTCAGGATCACGAGAAACGCCATAGTTTTGGTCAGAAGGAGGTGAAACACGATCTGACGAGCTTCCAACGGCGGAATCAGAGATTGCATTTTCAGAGGATGATGATTTAGAGCGATGATTCCGAGAAGAAGTGAGAGAAACATGAGAATGGAGAGGGGAAGAGGAAGTGAACTTGAGCCTTAGGGAAGGCTTGTAAACGGTTTTACGTTTGATTTTTCTCTTGAAAGAAGAAGATTTGGGAGGTGAATAAGAAGTTTTGGGATGAGCAGTCAAAGAGAGACGACGAAGAGGGTTTCTTGAGGAAGAAGCATCAGAGGAGGAGAGGTGTTTAGGAGAAGAAGGGAGGTGTTTTCTGCTACTTTTGCCCATGCCTTTAAGCTTATAGATCCATGAGTAAGGCATAATGTCTGAAAATCTGAACTTGTGAGTCCCCATTTTCTGATTCATCTCTTTCATTTCTCACAGGACTTTTGACTTTCAAAACAAAACAAAAAGGAAAAAAATAAGAGGTAAAAGAGAAAACTAAAGGGATTCAATTTGGGGTCCACTCACTCTCTCTTTTCTTGTTTTGTTTCTTTCAGAATAAGAAAAGAGAGGTTAATTAAAAAGGGTTTAATTGATTTCGCTCCTTGAAGCATTCAAAAAGCTATGAGTGGCTTCCATGTCAAGACAACAAAGCATTTCTTTCTTTTTTTTGAATTGGCAATCATTTTCTGTCCCCAAAATTCTCACCTCTCTCGTTCATTTACAATCCAGAATCGGTATTGACACAAACAAACAGAGTTTTATGAAAGGTGCAAAGTTAACTTAAACAGTGGTCGGATCGGGTAATCATGGATCCCACAATTATGACGTGAACTCCACACTCTCATTTCTAATGAAAGACTCTAATTAGTAAGTATGATGAATTTGTCAATACCATTCTCTTCTCCTTCAACTATCATTCGTAGGCCCAAAAAAGCCCAATAAGACCCGTTAACAAACTTCTAAACCCTAGAATCCCATTCCTTGTTATCCAAGCTTTTCTCTTATCGCGTTCGTTAGCACAAAAAAAGTCAAAAACCTTTTCGCCTTATTAAACCAAACAAAATCCCATCTTAAACCAGATTATAAATAAGTACTATAGCAGTAATCTTTCTCTTTTCATCAACGTATCCATGGGCGATGTAATCTTTTTCTTTTTCTTAATAATTTCTTCTTTAATCAGACTTTTACCACCTTTTCTCTATTTATGGTTTTTTAACCAATTTGACTAGCCTTTGTTTTTGTTTCGGATTTTTAGGTTGTAGCTGTTAATAAGGCCACGGAGTCGGGGCCTTTGCAGAAAAGTAAGAAATTAGGTTTCGTTTGTGTGGCTCTTTCTTTGCTATCCATTTATTTGCTTGATATTGGAGAAAGTGATCTCATCATGTTTTAATCCCATCAACATCTCTACTCATGGGTTTTTCTATATGTGGTTACAGAAGAAATTAAACATGCATATATTGACTGAGATTGAACGTATGAAATCAGGCATATTGATTTGCCAATCTTTATTTTTTAATTATTTTATTGTTGAGATTGATCCTATGAAAGTAGGCATATTGATTTGTCAATCTTGATTCTAGAATTATTTTTTTAAGTGAGATTGAATGTATTTTGCTTTTCTTTTAGGTAAAAGAGAGTTGGATGATACGGAGATAGTAAGTCGAAAGAAACAAAAAAAGGTAATATTTTGTTGAACCTATATAGAGAGTTTACACTTTATGTAAGAGTTAGTTGCATGAAACTTTACTTATAGCTGCATTAATAGTTGCTTTTTATGAATATAAACTAAGACAGTTGCAACTTGCAAGCGCTTCCAATTCATTTAGCTTCTGTATTTTTATGAGATCATCTTTAGTTTTGACGTGCGATTGACAATAACCATGTTGTTCGATTGATTTTTGCAGTCAAGTGAAGGAGATGAAAATCCTGACATGAAAAAGGTAAATAATGGCTAATTAGTCTCACAAGTAGTTCAGATACATGCAAGCATGAGATTTAAAGCCAAGGATAGTAAGAGCTTTAAATCTCATGCTTGCAGCTTTTCTTATTCATTTTCTAATTCAATTGTAGGAAACCAAAGATATGAGGATTTCTTTTAAAGAGATGGTTGAAGCTACAAAAAAATTGGTGGATTTAATACCCACAAAGGCGGATTTACAAGATACTATTTTACTGAAGGTCTGATTCTGGAACCTAGATTATTTTCACAATTTAAAAGTTTATCATCTATGATTCTTTGTGTAATTTCTGTAGTTGTTTGTACATATATATTATTAGGATAATTTATAGAAGGTCAGATCTTTGAATCTAGAAATTACTATCTATAAGTTCATCATCCATAATTAATTCTTTGTGTAATACAATTAGGATAGTTTGTTGAAGGTCATGTTCATGGAACCTAGAAAGTATACACTATTTAAAAATGTATCATCCCTTGTTCTTTGTGGTAACTGATACGCACTTAAGTTGGATAGTTTATTGATGGTCATATTTTGGGAACCTAGAAAGTTTACGCTATTTAAAATTTATCATTTCTACATACATTAATTTCAAAATGTTTTCTGAGTAATTGTTTATAAGAATTAATACCTTCAGCAAGAAGTTCAGATTCATTTAGCTTCTTGTATACTTAGAGCTCATGAAGTTTAGGCAGATTTAACTTAAACTGTCGTAACTTTGTGCTTTTTATTGAAGCAGAAAATAACAAATGCAACATTTAAAATATGGCCTTTAAAGGGTGTGAACGTTGTCGCCGTCTTCTTATGAAGCGCCGTCGAGACAGATTCAATAAGACTCATGGTGGTCGTATAATACGGTACATTAACTTGATCATGATTAATTATTGAATCTGCATAACATAATAACTTGTCATTACTTGGTGGTTATAATATTTGTTCTTGATATTGCAGACTTCCTGTTACGCCGGCTACTGTAGCTGCAGTGCATTCCCTCGAACCGCGTTCGCCACAGATTCGGTACATTTATTGGTTCATGATTAATTATTGAATCTGTATGACATACTAACTTGTCATTACATAGTGGTTATAATATTTGCTCTTGATATTGCAGAATTACTAATGCGAAGATTATAGCTGCAATGGGTGAACAAGGAACAGCGACCAAGCCCTGCTAATAATATTCGTGCTGCAACTTGTCTATCGACCCAGCTATATCAAACTTTTTATTTATTTTTTGTCTTCTAACTTATATAAGAAACCTTGTATTATGATGAATCTTGCTTTTTATTTCCATAATTTCTGCTTAAATCTAATTACGAAAAAGTTAAAAAGACGTTTAAAAACTTTTGTAAACCTTTCGATTTTCACAATGAAAAAAAAGAGAGGAAAAAATATGAATATGTAACTCTTCAGGTGAGATGATTTGTAATTTTGTATCCATGTATAACGTGATGATATACTCAGTCGAATTAAGCCATACGGTTAACCATTATATGGTTTCCAGGTTAAACCAGAATTAAGAATAAACCATATAAGTAAAGCAATTAGGGTTTTTATTTATGCTTACGTAAAAAAAGGTTAAAACCATTTACTTTGTTCTCCATCGTAAATCAAACTGACTTGTGTTCAAGTTTGACCTTGTTTGGCTGTTTTTATTATTCGTTGACTGATGAGTTGTTTAGTGTTTTAGGACCGGATTTTTTGTGTCCTTTCAACATATCTGTGGGTATGGCTCAAGTTTATTCATCGTACAATTTTAATAGTTAATAACTTCTCAATCTTTATTTACCTCATAACTCAAATCATTGACCAAAGTTCTAAAAATTATATCATACCAAACATTCAATGGTTTTCTAGAGACTCAATTGGGTGATAATCCAAGCTTTTTAACAAAACATGTTTGAGAATCCAAAATTAATTTGATCATTAAAGAAAGGAAAAAAAAACATGTTTGAGAATCTTGAAAATAGAGATTATGTTAATCTAGATTAATTTATTTGTCTTCTTGTTGCCTCTACCTTCCTATGTTAAATAGTCTCACTCAGATTATTCTACCCGTATGTTTTCTACTACCAAATTTCTTAGTAGCCTAAACATCAATTGCAGAAACCGGGAGAGGGAACATTTTGCGTATCTTACAACTTAATGGCTTCTTCCTCCAATTAGTGACAACTCTTAGTTAACAAAAATGTAATTTGACCTTCTTCTTTTTTTCTTTCTGTTTGCCGATTTGCTCCCGTTGATCTGATAGAAGATGAAAAGAAGGCGTTCACCCTCAATGGAAGTTTCCTGGAAGGGTTGAAGCTCGAGGTTAGGATGGCTAAAGGTCGACCCGAATACATTGCCTATAGTGATTTTAGTGGGTGTGAACGTTAGCATCTTGCTTTTGACAAGCGCCGAAATGACATCTTCGTTAAAACTCATGGTAGTCATGGTACATAATTTTGTTCATGATTACTGAATCTTTATAACACACTAACTGCTCATTAATTAATTAATTAATAACTCCTCATCTTGATATTGCAGTGATTCCTCCAAGACGAACCTAATTCCTAGATTACAGAAGTAATAGCGTCCAGCCACGGCCAACAGCTAATATTGGTCGTTTTAGCGTTGCTGCTACTTGTCTATCGACCAACTCCATCAAACTTTTTAGTGGAGTTGTATATTTTTGTCTTAGAATTTATGAGAATGTATTATGAGTCCATGACTCAGTGCTATTTATGTCCATTATTTATTTATTTATGCTTAAATAAATAAATAATATAAATTTTCGAAACAGAGGTTAACCAGTTATTTAAATCTAAGTATTAAAATTTTTTTTGATAAAATTATTTAAAAAGTTAAAAAAAAAAACGTTTTCAAAAGTTTGTAAACCTTTTGATTGTCTAGTATTCACCATGAAAAAAAAGAACAAAAAAGAGAAAATATAGGAATATCTAACCATTATACAAACACTCAGAGCCGGTTAGTCTAAAATCCTGCCCAAAAAAGTCTAGCTTGAACCAGGATAATGAAGACCATATAATTAAAGCAATTAGGGTTTATTTTCATCTCAATTTCTCCATGGACAAGCAGAGCAAGGCGCTTAAGCACTGCTCCGCATTTACCAATGTATTATTCTTTCTTATGGCTTCTTTAACAACTTTTTCTCTATATTAATGGTTTATTCTTTCACAATTTGACTGGATTTTGTTTCTGTTCACATTTTTTAGGTTGAAGCAGCCACGGAGCCTTTGCAGAAACGTAAGAATGTGTTTTTTGGTTGAGAATGTGTTTAAGCCGATCAACGTAGAGTATAGATATCTGTTCATGGTTATTTTTTTTGCTATAGGCATGTCTTCACAGAAGGAACATGTGCATGTATATCTTCTCATGTTTTTAAGTGATGTTTTGTTGCTTTTTTATATAGCTAAAATAGAGTCGGAGGATTCGGAGACAAGTGTAAAGCTGAAGAAGCATGAGGTCAGTTTGCATTTTGTCTAAAATTTAATTTTCGTAAATTTTCATCCAACTTGTTTTGACTTGTGCTTTTTAAAACTTTAGAAGTCGTCTCCCTCTTACACCATGTTTTAATTTTGGTTGATTTTTGCTGTGATCCTTTAAACTCTGTAGCTAATTTATATGTTTAATTGATAATTGAAACCTCCTAGTGATTTCTTGTTTGGTCCGTAGGTGAAAGAAACCCCAAAGGAAAAGGTAGAAGAAATATATGAGTGCTGCTTTGAAACTAAAGAAGCGGAGGGAAACAATAGGTATACCATTTTCGTTTCGGGATTTAGATGTTGTTCCCTTTCTAGGGATGATGTCAAGAGTGCATTGAAAAAACATTTCGGTTCATGTGGACAGATCACAAGGGTTTTTGTTCCGATAGAGTGTAAAACTGGTTCTCCCTTAGGGTTAGTGACTTCTTCCTTCAGTTTGTGACAAGTCTTTTTAACGAAAAGGTTTTGACATTTTTTTTTTTTGTTCTGTTTGCAGATTTGCTTTCGTTGATCTGTCTGATGTAAAGAAGGCGTAAACCCTCGATGGAAGTTTCTTGGGAGGGATGAAGCTCACGGTTACGATGGCTAAACATCGAGCCGAATACTTTTGCTTTACGAACTTTAGAGGGTGTAAACAATGCATTCGTATTATGCGCGAGCGCTGGTACCCCAAATTCGGTAAAGCTTTTGGTGGTATATATCCAAGGTACATAATTTTGTTCATGATTATTGAATCTTGATAACACACTTACTGCTCATTAATTAATTAACCCCTCATCTTGATATTGCAGGACTCCTGAGTTTGCCTAGGCTAGCGCCCTTTACGAGCAGCGCCACAAGTAATATTTGGTCGTTTTACGGTTGCTGCTGCTTTTCTATCGACCAGCTACATCAAACTTTTTAATATATATATATATATATATATATATATATTTGTTATATTATTATATAAACTTGGTTGCACTCAGGAGAAGTGAACATATGTCAAAATTATAACTTACACGATCATGACACGTGTCACAAATAATTCAGATCTTGTTATATGTCAAATTCATAATTACAATTAAAATACATCAAAAATAATTTTAAAAAGAAAAAAAACCAATAATTTTTTAATTTATCTAATCAATAATTAAAATTTTTATTTAATAATTTTAAAATAAATCCAAAAACGAAAATAAAATAATAAATTTGAAAAGGAAAAAAGAAAACCAAGAATTTTTTAATTTATCTAATCAATAATTAAAATTAAGAATTAATTTCAAAAAAAATCCAAAAAACAAAAAATAAAACTAAATAAAAGATAGAAATAATTTTAAAATGAAAAAAGGAAACCAAGAAGTGTTAATTTATATAATCAATAATTAAAATTAATAAATATTCTTTAAAGAAAAAAAGAAAACTAAAGGGGGTTTATTGGTTTTATGATTTTCAAAGAGTTAAAAGTTTTAGAGAGTTTACTGTTATTTAATCTGGAATTTTCAAAACTCTATTAAAGTATTGTGTTATTGGTTTTGGTAGTTTTAAAATTTTGTTTACAATTATTTAAAGTCATGAGTTATTGGTTCAAGATTAAAAAAAACTCAATCAAAGTCATGTGTTATTCAAATAAAATGAATTTAAGTGACTTTATCATTAGATTAAAATCTAGTATTATTGGTTAATTGAGTTGATTGTTTTTTGTTCATATAGAAACTCTTTAAAAATACTAGAGGTTGACATGATATTTTCAATTACTTTCAAAGTTATACCTATTTTTATAAATAATTCAATTCAACAGAGTATTACCGAACATGAAAGAAGTTCTAGCTATGTAAGATATCTGGTAAAGCCGAGCTCTTCAATGGCTTATCTTCTTCTTCAACAATGCGCTCCATGTTAAATATCTTCCAAAATAATATATTGACTAATAGGTTAAAAAATTCCATTAAAAATAAAAAAGTATTATTGATAAAGCAAAGTGATGATGCAAGATTAAAAAAACAAAAAAAAACCAGAAAACCAAAACAATAAAACAAATAGTCTGAAAAAAAAATTCATTAGGTGCTACAATTAGCCTTGATCCAACCAAAGCGTTCTTCTATGGACATGTCAGTAAAGACATCTTTCATTCCTAACGAATGAATGAGGGTAATGGCTTTGTAGCGGATATGCTCATCCAAACTAGGAATCTCCTTCATTGCATCCCAAACATTGGTTTTCCTTTTTTCAGCTTCCATTTCCTCAATTTTATGCTTCAATGTTTCTTCTCTTTTTTCAGCTTCTCTTTGTTGCCTTTCCTCTCTTTGTTGTATCACATCAAGGATTCTATTACTGACAGTGATCATCGAATCATTGTGATCACTCTCTGTTTCATCGAAATTGTTGAAACCTCCAGTTCTAGTTCTTTTCCTTGGAATAAGTTTTTCAGAACGACGTCTTGTGGTAAGATTCAAAGTTCTTGGTGTACCATGTTCTGCTGCCGATGGTTGTGGAGATAAAAATTCATGAACCTCCTCATTGTTCTCATTCATGGTTTCGTTTGGTTGACTACTTTCACCAACCGCATGGATACGAGGATATGTACCATCACTCATTCCAACAGCGAAATTACCTGTTGCTATAGCAGATCCAAATATGATTTGGAGATCTTCAAAGTGATCAATCTGGTTTTGCATATGTTTATGATTTGGATGTGCCTGTTAAATATATATAAAGAAAATTATAAATCACATAGATGGTTAATAATAAATTAATCTAAATTTTATAAAAACCAAATAATGCATACCAGTAAATAGTCTTTCCACACTTCATCCGGAGCAGTAAACCTTTTTGTTTCAGGATCCCACCCAAATCCAGAACTAAAACGTTGTAGATCCAGATAACTTTGGTATAAAGATTTCAAAAACTTCATCCTGCTCAGATAGTGCATGTGATTCTTGTCACATCCAAGACGTTTATTGAGTTCAGGTAATATCTTACCCTCGACTGTTATCTTGTTGATAATTCCATTGGCATCACGCCAATTTTTTCTGATTTCTTCTACAAGTAATTCGATCAACACTGTTGTCTCGTCTGGAGTCCATTGGCTATATTGACCTTTTTTCCACGTTGTGTATCTCCCATGTCAACTAATCATACTAGTATTAATATGTGATAATTTTATTAATCATATAAATTTCAGATCGAGAAACAATTTAAAGCTAACAAATTTGATTTTTTTTTTGTTTGAGAAATCATGCATAACAAATAAAACAAGATGACTTTATGTTTGAGAACATCACTATACTTGAGAACGTGACTTTATACTCGAGAAAAAAATAAACATAAATATACGTACCACGGTGATGCAGGCTCCAGAACTTGAAGAAGAATATTTGAGAACTGATCACTTGACGATAAAATATTTTTTATTTTAATAGGAGAACGATGATATCGTTCTTTATATAAATTGGAACAGAGAAAAGATTTTGTTATTATTTCATATTAATAAAAGGTAAGATAATATCAAAAGTAATTACAAGTTAACAAAACTCTACAATAGTATATTTTAAAATCTGTGAGAATATGGAAAAACTTTGAAAAAATATTTTAGAAGATTCTAGAGTATGTAAAGAGTTAACAAAATTTTCAAATACTTATAGTCATTAAAACTCTACCTAAATCATAATTGAATAAACCCCCCTAAGTATTTGTTAATTTATCTAATCAATAACTAAAATCAATAAATAATTTTAAAACAAATACAACAAAAGAAAATAAAACCTAAAACTCTATCTTAAGAAAAAAAAGTTAAACAAGAATTTGTTAATTTATCTAATCAATGATTAAAATTAAGAAATAATTTTAAAAGGAAAAAAAGAAACCAAAAAATTGTTAATTTATCTAATCTTATCTTATTATATAAAGTTTCTTTTTCAAATTTAGATATTTAGATTCCAATATTATTTAGAATCTAATAAAATTTATATATTTTTACCTAAATTTAGTTTATTTGCAATGTTAGTTTTCTAAGTTTCATGTTCTTCGACTAAATTACTAATAGTGTTTTAATTTATTTTTAATTATTATATAATATTAATTATATATAGATATTTGTTTGATATAATGCATATTATTTTAATAAAATTTTTTTGACTTCTATTGATTTCTATGGAGTATACACAAGGTTAGATTAAGATTTAAATACTATTGAAGAGTGAGTTAAGTTGTATAGCAAAATCACATATGTAGGAAGAAAATCTGATTTAACAAAGAGTTAATAACCAAGAACTTTCAGATATTTTGGTTAATTTTGGATATTTTAGTTATTTGATATAAAATAATTGATATTTTCGGATTTATGATTGTAGGGTAATTGAGTTATATCAAATCTAAATATTATTAATATTTTTGGGTATATAATCGTATTTCGAGTATTTTCTGTATCTATTCGGTTCTCGGTACGATTCAGTTCAAGTTTGGTTTTTCAAATATAGGAGTTTAGGATTCATTTGAATTTTTTTCGGGTTAATACCCATTGTTGGGTTGGATACAGTTTTGTTTTTTGGGGTTCAGATAGTTTGTCCACGCTATCTAATAAGGTGATAAAAAAAAACAATTAGTGGAAACCAAAAACTTTGGGACATTATATAGGTTTTTAATATGTTTATTATAATAATTTAATATAGAAAGTTAATTAATTTATTCAAGTAGAAAACTAAAATTTTGTAAATAACTATTTTCTCTAACAAAACATGATTTTTATTTTTTTTCCTAAAATAATTTTAAAATATATCATTAATAACAAATATTTAATTAAATAAATATGCTTAATTTTAATTTATTTTAAATTTTAAAATCCGCCCATCGGACATATCCTTATCTAGTAATTTATAAGAAAAACTTGTATTATGAGTCTATGACTCGGTGCTATTTGTTTCCTTGGTATTGAATTATTGATGCTTAAATTTAAAATATATGTAAAATCATTTGCATTTTTTACTTTTCGTAAATCAAAAGTTATGACGCAATTTGTTGTCTTCGCTTTTTTTTTTTTAAGACATGATCTCAAAACGCAACCCACAAGAATGAAAAAAATGGAACAATAATCAATTACGACTCACTTCTTTTTCATAATTTTTGGAGTTCATTTCATGTCTTTTCTTACATGAGCTGGCTTGTTAAGCATGTTCCATTTCGATTATCGCCTCTATACGTTTCCTTTTGGTGTATTCAAATGTAAAGAAAAGTAATAGGAATCGAATACTCAAGATTTGTTTTTGATGAGATCTTATCTACAAAAAGTGTGTTAATTGATGCCTAAAAGAATCAGCTTAAAATATTATTAGAAAAATCATAACATTATATGTTTTCTAGTTTCTATTATTTCTACCTATATAGCATAATTTTTTAATTTTAATATGCAATAGCACTCACATATATATAATTTTATCTTAACAAATTTTATTTAGGACAATATCATCATTTTCTTCCACACAACAGTCGATCACTGGTCCAATAAAAACCCATTATTATTAAAAAACCAGTAAGTAAAGGTCAAGCAAAAGCCCAATAAGAGACGTTAACACCAAAACCCTCAGAGATACAGAGCATTAACAGCTAAACCCTGCAATCCCATTTCTTCCAATTATCCAAGCTTCTCTCTGATCGCGTTCGTCGCACAATCCGCAAAGGTTTCACCTTTTCGCCTTTGTTTCAACCAAATATATTGCGTATTCCTATTTCGTGTTAAACGGAAACGTTGCTGTTGTGTGATGATGGTTCTGGGTTTTACCCATTTCAGTCTCTGGTAGTCTCACTCTTGCTCAAAAGTGTTATACACTGATTAATGGCATTAGGATTTGTCTCAATTTTCAGGTGAATTAAGTTGGTAGATCTACAGGTTTTGTTCTGCTTCAGAAAGATTACCACAAATGTCTTTAGATACTGGTTTAGGTCATAAGCTTAAGAAAAGACTGAAGCTTTCATCTCTCAGCTCCAATTCTTCTTATAAAGGAAAGATTAGATCCAATACTCACCGCAGTGATGATGATACAAAGTCTCGGAATACTAGTAAGACTACGGTTTCGTATACGAAGAAGAAGAGGGTCTACGCTAATAAGGCTGAGCTCAATAAGCATAACCATGTTAACGAAATCCCACGCACAATCTGGGCTGCTTCAAAGAGTAACCAACGGCCTAGTTCTAGTTCTAAGACCACTAATGATGCTGCAACAAGTGGGTTTAAAGCAAAGTCACCGAGGGGAGATTATGGAAATCATGATAGTAGAAAACAAAGCTACAGGAAGCGAGATGAATTGGATAAAAATGCAGATGTGAGTCGAAGGAGAAGCTCGGATGTGTCGTCTTTTAAGACTAAAAAACAAGCTCTTTCAGAGAAGAAATTCGTGGGTGATGGTTCAGATAGTCTGGAGGATAAACCAAGGAAGAGAAAGAGGATACGACTGGATCGCAATGATACCTCGAATAAAAGAATAGATGATCATGTTGTTCTTGATGGTTAGTTCTTTGTGCTTCTTCACTAGAAAATAAAAGAGTATGAAACCGTTTAATTCGCTACATCTCATTTCTGTCTTCCTAACAAGCTGATTCTTTTCCTTTGTTCAGAAGGCCATAAAGTAAAGACCAAGAATGACGAAGAGAAAAGTGTAGGAATATCGAAAAATGCACAGTTTCGTGCAATTCAGCCTAGTCATTCAATCCTTTCTTATGTGGAAGAAAATGTAATTTATATGACTATCTCCTTATGGTATCTTGCGTGATATGCATATTTTCATTACCTGGCTGGTAACATACATTTTACGGCAGCTGTTGGGGCGTAGACGTTTAAATGAGCTAAAGAAGGCTGGCTACAACATAGAGCTTCCTGCTCCATTAGATAATATTCCTCAGTCAACCAGCACCGAGAGAGAGCGTATAGAAGAAAGTGTATGTTCTTATTCTTCATACCCTTTCTCTCATACCTAAAGATAATAGCCTTCCCTGCTAGTCTATTAAGCTAATGTTTTAATTTCCCACTTTGCAGTTATTTAGGAATAAGTTGGAATTCTTTGCTGCTGCAAATGTTTCATCTTCATTTCCACCTCTTGACGTACCTGAGATTGCATTCGCAGGTAATGCGTTCAAATTGTTGTTCCCACCAGGATCATAGAACTATCAACAAGAAACCTTTTCTGAGTTTTAGAGTATGCATGTTAAAGTACTTCAGTAACACCGAACTTATATATTCAAATGTGTGGATATTTGGTGTCTCAACTATGATCAGGAAGGTCAAATGTTGGCAAATCGTCTCTGCTAAATGCTCTTACCAGACAGTGGGGTGTTGTAAGAACATCTGACAAACCAGGACTGACCCAGGTATTCCTCTGTCTGAGAATTAGTCGCTTATATGGCTTACATTTTTCTGTGATAACTAATAACAATGGGTTTATTAACTGCAGACCATCAATTTCTTCGGTCTTGGTCCAAAGGTTCGCCTTGTTGATTTGCCAGGCTACGGCTTTGCCTTTGCAAAAGATGAAGTTAAGGAAGCCTGGGAAGATCTTGTAAGCATCTGCCCCTGGCTAAAATTTATAATGTTGATTTTGCTTGCTCGATTTTGTGTATTACTAAGCAGGTCAATGATCCCCATCTGTTTGACATTGATCAATGAAGGTAAAGGAATATGTTTCAACAAGAAGTAGTCTTAAACGAGTATGCCTCCTTGTTGACACCAAATGGGGTATGAAGCCAAGAGACCAGGAACTTATTAATCTGATGGAGAGGTAAAATCATTGATGTTACTCTTAATTTTTGTTTATATCATGTAGTTAAGTCTTCTTACAGCCGAACACTGAATTGCAGATCGAATACAAAGTATCAGATAGTCTTAACCAAGACAGATGTGGTTTTTCCAATGGATGTGGCACGTCGGGCAATGCAAATCGAAGAGGTCTTACTCATTATTACTCTAAATGGATATAGTGAAGGCAATAAATAAAAATTATAATCTATTGGTGATTTATACTAATATCAACATTTACTTTTCTTTAAAAAATGCAGAAGTTGAAGGCAAACAGGTCAATTGTCCAACCTCTGGTATGAATGAATATGATTTAGCAAGTTTGCATTTGCTTCTCTATTGGCTGCAGAAGATAATGAGATCTAAGAGGCAAGTGGTTAATGTTTAATGATTATAGATGATGGTGAGCTCAAGATCAGGAGCTGGTATAGGAAGCTTAAGAACTGCCCTGGTTAAAATTGCAAAGTTTGCAAAGTTCTAGGTTCTTAAAACAAGAAACAATCCCTAAAGCCAGGTCAGGATCATCTTTTACCCCTTTCCATAGTAATAAACTAATACGATCAATTAAGTAGTACTTGACATGTCTTTCTTTTTTTAACTACTGGGGTTGTTTAATAGAGGCAAAGAAGAATACTTAGTGGCAAAATGTGTTGTAGGAGAGAAGGGACTAGGGAGAAGTCAAAATGTTGAGATAAGGAAGAATGGTGAATGGTGTGATGAAGATCCGACTAAGTTAGTGAAAAACGTCAACAATCACTTTGGTTTTTATTTGTTTATTTGTCTTTTTGTATGTCAAAGCCATCGCTTCAGAGCAATGAGAATAAAATGGACATTCACGTTCTGACAGATTAGGTTTGCTCCAAACCACTAACTTTTTTCTTTATACATTATTTAAATTAGTCAACAAAAAAATTATAGTAGGCTAATTATTTTTCTGTCGGATAATAATAATGTTACCGAAGAAGAGGAAAAAAAAAACTCAACTTCAATTTTAAAATGACATCTAAGGTTTATTAGGTGTATGAAATTGAAAATTTGAGAGATGACTTTAGGGAGTGGCCTACCTAATTTGACACTTTGAATTACACCCTTTGAATTTTCCTCTTTTACTTTTTTTTTTTTTTTTTTATCTACATTTTTTTTCCCTCCTCAACTTTCTTCACCAGCTCCTCATTCTATCTCTCTCCTGATTTTGCCTTCATCAAAACAACTGGAAAAACCAAATCAGGAAAAGAAGAGAAGAAGCAGATGTGTCCGTTAAGGCTTATTCTCATATTTCTTTCAGCGACTCTCGCTGGCTTCTTCGTCCTCAAGAAGCTCAACTCTACCTCCGATGACCCTCTTGAAGATTCCTACACCGACGCTGATCCTACCGACGACTCCGACTCCGACTCCGACTCCGACTCCGACTCCAAATTCTCCAAGGTTTCTTCTTTTTTCCTCTGATCTTCATTCATTCATTCTCTCTCTATTTGGGATTAAAGGGATTTTTTTCTGATTTTCTGAGCTCAGGTGGGAATGGCAATGAAGTCTGGATTTTGGACATGCGTTGACATGGCAAGTGGCCGTTATCTCTGGAACCATATCTGTTCCAATTCCAAACACTCTTCTTGAGTTTTCTTACTATCTCTGTCTGTCTCTATTGTCTTTAACTGTGTAATTGTTGCAATGGACAGCACCAAATCGCATATTGTCTCTGTACTATATGATATATAGATCTTTGTCTTCACTAATAAATCTCAATAAAGTCGAAGTCCTTTTCCCAATTTTCTTAAAGCTGAATTCCTTGGTGAATCTAGTGGAGGATGTTTATGTTTTTGTTCTCCAAGTGTTGGACAAATATTGGTTCTTTCATGATATGAGATAGAGCAAGCAATTTAAGTTGTCAACTCCCAAGTCTTGCCATTGAGTTTTTGTAAAAGACTTTATATTATACAGAATTTCCAATTTTTTCACAAACCAAACTGTAAGAAATTCATATACGTTTAACCATCAGTGTTGTTAAACCAAAATTCAAAAACTTGACAATAACAAAATTCAAAACTACAATGGTGGTTCTTCCTGCTGCTGCTGCTGTTGTTGTTGTTGTTGTTGTTGTTGTTGTTGTTGTTGTTGTTGTTGTTGTGTCTCTTGCTGTGGAGGAGGCTCATCTTTTTCGCCCTGCCAAACCCACACAATATCTGCGAGAGCAGGTCTAAGATCCTCTTTCACTAATTTCTGATACTCCAGAGTATCTCCGTTAGATTTCTTCACTTCCACCAGATGAAAATTAGGGGTCACTTGAAATATTTCTGCATCCATTGAGAGAATTCCTTTTCTTCCCTCCTTTAAACGTTCCAGTTTGAATAAACCTGCTTCCCGCTTTCTTATGCTCAGTTTCAACCGTTGCGCCACTTCCTCTAGCTTAGATATGATAACTGCAGCAGGTTTCAGGGATGTGAATCTAGATTCTCGCTTGTCATACACATCTCCAAACAGTCCTGCCAGATCAAACCCAACAGACAAGCCTATTATATCAAAAGCGTTCAAATTTGTAGGTTCATCATCTGTATGGTTTTCCTCTATGGCCCGGTCTCCGTTCTCACTTGGACCTGCTCTGTTCTCACTTGGACCTGCAGCACCTGTTTCAAAACTCATCTCTTTGACTCGTTTCTCCATCTTTTTCTGTTTCATATGTAAACCTTTTCTGAACCAGGAACTCTCCCTGATTTTTGCGATGGTGATTCTAGTTTCAGGATTGGGGTCTAGCATCTTACACAACAGCCTCCGTACTTCTGGAGCGAACCAGCTTGGGGCCTTAAACTCTGCTTTTCCTATCTTCCTGTACATTTCCATCAGATTGGGTTCATGGAAAGGTAGATAGCCAGCCAATAGAACAAACAAAACAACCCCACAAGACCAAATATCAGCTTTTGTGCCATCATAGCCTTTTCTATTGATCACTTCTGGAGCAACATATGCAGGTGTACCACAAGTAGTGTGGAGAAGACCATCTTGTCGCTTACAGTCAGCAAGGGCACTTAATCCGAAATCAGATACCTTGAGATTCTCAGTATCATCCAACAATAGATTCTCTGGCTTTATGTCACGATGGTACACGTCCCGGCTGTGGCAAAAATCAACTGCATTGATTAGCTGATAAAAATACTTCCAAGCAACATCCTCTCTCAACTTCCCTTTGGCAACCTTGTTGAATAGCTCTCCACCTTTACAATACTCCATAACAAAGTAAATCCTAGTTTTTGTTGCCATGACCTCGAATAGCTCCACTACGTTAGGGTGTTTAGCAATCCTCATAACCGATATCTCTCTCTTGATCTGTTCAATAAGCCCAACTTTCATAACCTTTTCCTTGTCAATCATCTTGATAGCAACACTCTGGTTAGTAAGAATACTCCTTCCATAATACACCTTGGCAAAAGTACCTTGACCCAATAACCTCCCAACCTCATATTTATCAGTCAAGACACTTGGCTTATTTTCCATCTAATATACAAACTTAACAGGCAGCCAAAAAACAATACTTTCTCCGAAGCTAGATCAGAGTCTGTGATAGCTCATGGGTCATGAGCTCGTGCAAGTAATGCCCTAGTGATAGAACACATCTTCCAGCATTTCTGAGTCCCTAACCAAGAGAGTGCCGAGGTGATTGGAAGAGCGGTACAAATATACTTTTCAGAAACTTGGTGGAATCTGAGCCTGTGAAGTTCAATAAACAAAGCAATGAGATCTCACTTCTGCAACAATCAATGTAATACATAACAAACATTGCTCACAAAAGTGGGAAATTTTGTATTATATCGAAACGCAATTATAAAGATGGATACAAAGATTATCAATCCTGAGTCTAAACAAAATCCACACAGAAGCAAAACACAAGCTTTCCCAAACTCTAAAGCCCTAAACCAAAACCGATCATTTCGCTTATATTTCTCCCTCGTTACACGCATTTCCTCTATGTTAAGAACACAAGCATAGATCAGCAATCATAAAACCCTAAAATTCAACATGTAATCAACAATTCGCACGGGGAAATAGATAAGAATTCCCAGAAATATATGATTCAAAAAACAAAAACAATCACCGCTGAGGAAGAGAATTCTGGAAACGAATACGAGATCTCAAACGAACGTGCAGATCTCTCTATCCGCCCCTAAGTCCCCAGCAGCGGCTCTTTCTCTTCCTTATTTCTCTCTGCTTCGTTTTGAGACAATCAAAAAAAGGAGGAAGAAGAAGAAGAAGAAGTAGAGGAGATGAAAACGATGTTAAACGTCATTGGCGGTCCACGCAATTAAAAAAACAGAAAATCTAAATGTTTTAATTAGGCAAAGCAGAGGCCACTTGTTCCTCTGTGCTCTTCTCCACCTTGTGATTTTTCAATGTGCTTTTATACTTGTCTTCTCATTCGTCAATTTTCTTTTCATCCAACGGCTCACGTTTTGCCACCATATTTTAATGATATTTATCTATCTGATTTGGTGAATAAATTTTGTTGAATATGTAGTTGTAACGTTTAGAACAAATCAGCTACACACTTGAATTTTAAAATTTTATTTCTTTTGAATAATATTATTATAGAGCCAAAATGAGAACTGAGAAGAAACGTGACTGTAAAATGAAAAACTGCATAGCCACAAACTTTTATTGTGCTGCTTTATTGCCTTGTATGTTTATGGTTTTATAATGGAGATGTATATTTAAACAGTTGACGAAGAAGATACACACATAAACAATAGGGAGAAAAAAAAAACAGTTTGAAGAAGAGGTAACTATTGGGCCTAATGGGCCTCATAAGTAAGAGACTTAATTGGGCCTGCGACAATTGTTGCGGATCTGACCCTTGGATCCGGTGAGTGGGCTGATATCACCCATTCTAATCATAGCCCTTGCGAAGTCGCGGTAGAAGGCGTTGAGATTGCGGCTGTAAGCTACAACGAGCGAGTCTGTAGGACCATCGTTGAAGAGGACCTGGTCTGACGTGAGAAGACCCTTTTGGTCACGAAGCTGACTGTAGTAGCTGTGGTCGAACCTTTTTGGAGAGCCAACGTCAAGAATGGCTTCCTTGTTGTCTCCAGAGCCAGCAGTGGCAGGGCAGCTCTTTTTTCTTGACGTGGCGAAAGAAAGGTCGATGTTGCTTTCATTGTAGATACGGTTTCTGAAAGTGGCGCACTTGGCTAGTCCAATAGTGTGAGCACCAGAGAGGGCGACCATATCACGTGTGGACAGACCTTGAGCTTTAAAACGGTTAATAAGGTTGCTAAGGGTAGAGGTTGGAGGAGGGATGACGCCTGTGTTAGCGGCCACGAAGTTCGCCTTCGTCGAGTCTCTTCTTCCCAATTTAACGCTCCAGTGAGGTCCACCTAGCTGCTTAGTCAAGTTAAGAAATGTAAGTATTGAGATTAATGAGAAAGTGCAATAGTGTTTGAGGAAAAAACAATTGGAATAATGTACAACTAGAAGCTGCTACGATAAATGCATTTATGTCTTGTTTGTGGCATAAGCCACCGAAACTATTGCTTATGGCCACCGTTATAGATTGGTTTTTTCTTGGAATATTTTCCATTGCTCGCTACATTTTTTGTTTGGTAATTGATAAACATATGTTTTGTTTTGAAATCTCAAATTTATAGTCAATTTATTTCTTCTCTATATTATTCCATTTTTAATAGTTATAATCATGTATAGTTAGAGTAGAATTTAGCTTTTAATTAAACTCGTTTTGGATATCAGTTATCTCTTTGAGATGGTCTTGACACTTGAGTAGAATTATATTATATATGTGAGAGAGGGAAAGAGTAAAACTGTAAAAGGATAGAGATGCTAACTAGGAGAACGGAGTCACGAGCAGAGATAGCAACAATGTCAGCGCACGAAACGACGCCAGGGCAAAGTCTCTCAACGTTCAACTTTATTTTGTCGATCACTTCGTATCCCCTCACAGAGTTATTGTTGGGTCCTGCGGTTTTTTCGCCCTGAAAGGACGGTGTGTCGTCCAACAGTATTGATCCGTCGCACCCCTGTCAAATAATAATGTTCTTAATTAGTATTATAAAAAAATTGTTGGAGTAATTCATGGAACATGCCAAACATGCTTCCCTTTTTCATTTATTAAAAAACAAAAAAACTTACATTGACGAAGCAATCGTGGAAGAACAAACGTAGGAGAGAAGCACCTATGCGAGGTTCTCTAGCCACCGCCCGGTGTACCACTTGTCTCACCACATGGAACAGTGAAGGACAGCTTTCTGAGTAGAAGTCACTGCTCAGCTGGGCTTGAGCTTGAGCCCCCATCATTATCATGATCATCATCGAGAACACCTTTAACATACTTCTCTGCTTATCGTACTCCATTCTCTTTTTTTTTTCTAACTTGTTATAGCTAAGAAGGTATGAGTTGTGCATGAGTTGATAAAGCTCTCAAAACTTGAGGACTTTATAGAGAGGTACTTTTACTTACACGTAGGTGTTTTTTATTTACGGAGAACATTTTAAATTCTTCTCGAATATTATCCATTTAAAAAAATTTATAACAAGGACAAACACTATATATGTATGTATCATTTATTTACGAAGATTTTTTTTAATTCTTCTCGAATATTTTCCACTCTTTCTAATTTTATAACAAAGACAAACGCTACTGTAATACTGGGTCATGGTCTTTACGTCACTTCTATCATATTCATGTTTTCAATTCCCTTTTGTTTTCAGCACATTTCTCTTTGTTTTTTTTCTACAAATTGTGTATATATAAATTTAAACGATCTCTATTAGCTACTAGGTTTGTTATCATCGGAAAAAGCTAGGTAAATCATTGTGTCAAAAAAGAGTTGTAGAATAATTGAAGTTACAAAATATATTCACATATATAAATAAAAAATGTAAATAATATAACATATTCACAAATATCTATAATCAATATATCTTCTTGAATCTTGGTCTTTCTGCAATCTTGATTGATATCGGTTTGTGAATTGTGATTCGATCGATACACAGGTTTGTTTCCTACAAAGAAATTGTGGCCCATAATTAAATAACCTATCGAGAGAAAGTAAGGGAAGTTGGGTCATGTCATTAGAGGAGGATGAGTTAGGCAGAAGCAGCTGACCTTCCATGCATGCAACCAAGACATTCTCAGCCCTTCGCCTTTCATTTTTTATATCAATTATCAAATAAAAGTCTATAGGATTTGGTTATTCAAACTAAATATCTTTTTCACTAAACTACTTTATCAAAAAAAAAACTATATTTTTCACTAAACTACTTTAGTTACTCCAGAAAATATATTGTTATTATACTTACCAAACCTATAAGACCAAATATGTCTAACACCGGCCACCTCTAAACTAACCGTTAGTATGGACAATAATATATAACCTAACGATTTTGTTTTGCTCTGACTTTAATTAATATAATGTAGAAGTTTGATCGTTTGAGGTTGCCACACCCACCAATGGAGAAATAAATCCTGATTATGGTGCAACGACATCTCTAATATGACATGGTTGTTTGAAAATATTACTTGATGAGAATCTATATCACTAAAAACGAGTAAGATTATCATTGATAGTATACCGTGACAAAATAAATGACTACGTAGTACTAAGATAAAAGTAATAAGAAGGAAACATTGATAGTGAGAGGTTAACAAACAAACTATTAGTAGGTGCAGCTGTCTATCAATTACACCCGCAGCCTTCCTCTACTAGTGTTTTCTTTTAAAAAAAAAATTCGATAACTAAAAGGTGATCCCCTATGGTGAATTATACTCACTCGATTTTTTAATAGGTTTAAACAATGACATTATTTCGACTGGTTAAATGAAAGTGGTTTACATAATTTAACGTTTGCGGATAATTGATCATAGGCCTGAACCGAACTGAGAAACAATAGTCCACCATTACTTGATTTTTCTCTACAATTTTGATCCTCTCCCAATGACCTAATACAAATTATTATTCTGTTGATATCGATCGAATCCAATTTGTGATTTGTTTCTTTTTGAAATGTGTTTTCTTAGCCGGCAGAGGGGCCAAGATTTTTTTTTAATTCAAAGAGAGGGGCTAAGTTTGTTATAGAACGAAAATGTCTTTTGAAATGGGTGAAAAGACTAAGGTTGTTTGCAATGTAACGAGCCTAGAGATGTAAACATAGAGTATTATGTACGGTTTTGGAAAACAATAGATAGATCGGGAGAGAAACACTAATTAGTATAAGCTCTCGGCGAAATTATAATTATATTGTCTAATTTAACAGAGCCTAAACTCGTTAAACTCGTCTATATATCTCCTCTTAATTTGTTACTCGCACTTTTCTTTGCTGGTTTTTTGATGTGTTTAAATTCTAATTAAGTGTCATACTAAAAACATGAAAAAGACGCGTGTTCATCGTGACGAGCTAATTAGACTAATTAGTGGATCCTACTATCGGTTAAAGAGAATAATTAAGTAGAAGAGAGTGAGGAGAAAGGTGAGACTTGGATCAGAATATAACACGAGAAGTTATCAAATCACGACTTTTCAACCCAACCATATAAGCCCACCTCTGGCTCCTCTGTCATTTTAATTCATGCATAACAAATAATTCCCATTTTCCCATCATATACATAGTAAGATTTTTTTTTTTTTTTTTTGTCGTCAATATTTATTATTCATTAAATATATAGTCAAACAGTTTAATCTTTTTTAAGTTGTCAATATATATCTCGACATAGCACAATAATGCGCTAGGCCTACTTATAGCATAGCTTATGTATAACTGTATACCATTTTTGACACAACAGACTATTAAACAAGACACACCACTTCAAACAGAAGCTTTGCTTTCTGCAACTGGATCAGCTAAGTTGGCCTTGCTCACAAGTCCACCAACATTGAACGATCTAATCTCTGCAACGGTAACAAGGAATCTCAGTCAAACCGTATCACACCAGCTCATCAAATTCTTTTGGCTAACAGATTTGATGCTCTTTGTCTCTCTAGAATTATGTGGGCTTAGTGACGTGTGACCTAAACTGAACTTTAGTGTCTCCTCTATATAAATCCTTTTCTTCTATTGTAATCGGTAAGTAAAAATATTGAATAAAGATGTTCTCTTCTTATCAGTCTTAAAAAGTCGTTTATGTTCTGATACCATAAAAGACTTTTAAGACTTTTTAATGAATTCGGACTCCGGATCAATATCCAGAACAACGGTACACATATACAATATATTGATACAGTATTGAGATACATGCAACCACACCAAAAACATTATACTATAAAGTTTATAACCCATACTATAGTATTGAAAATTTCAAATGTTTTTTTTTCTAATTTCAAATGTTTTATCCACTAGACTTTATGTATGTCACAACAATGTACAATGGTTTAAATTCAAGTTCGCCGTGAATAACAATAGTTTATGTAAAAAAAACATTTTCTTTTTATTTTAGTAAAACAAACTAGGAAAAAAAACTAGTAGTGTGACATTGGATTTTTCTTTCTCATGCATTTCAGTAGAAAACTAATTTTCAGGAAAAAAGTAAATAAATGACTTATTTTGATATGATTTCAAATTTGCACAA
The DNA here is from genome assembly GCA_028015245.1 of Cardamine occulta. Classification (NCBI taxonomy): domain Eukaryota; kingdom Viridiplantae; phylum Streptophyta; class Magnoliopsida; order Brassicales; family Brassicaceae; genus Cardamine; species Cardamine occulta. The sequence goes on from CM051390.1 coordinate 17,490,565, forward strand.
GAAACAGAAATAGTGACCATGGAATAACATAACTCTGGTAGTCATATCGTATAATTTAAAAACACTGGGGTCTGATCAGAAAGTCACTAAAATATAGAGGACTTTCTGTGAATTAGAACAAAACCGATCTAAGTTTTTTTTTTCATTTAGTTGGGCCGTCAAAAATTGGGCTTGACTCAAAGAACCCAATACTAATCGGCACACCCCTCCACCCGACAAACTCTCTTCGCCTCCTCCTGCGACGGCGACGACTGTACCGTCACCGCCTTCCCCCTCCGACCCTTGACTTCCACCTAATTGCTCTTTTGCTAGACCGATCAAACCTCTGAAAGCTTTTCCGTCTAGAGTAAAACGAGATGGGCAAACCTAAAGGAGATGCTGCAAGGAGCAAAGCTCGTCCATCAAGCAGCAGGTGAAATTTTTCATTACAATCTCTCCTTCGCGTTTTGATTTTATTATTTTTCGAGTCTATGCTTCGCTTATTAGCTACTGAATTGAGCTTTCTGAACAGCTTGGCAGCTTCTTTGTTGCCGTCTGGCTCTGCAGCCACCGCCGTAGGTTTTGGTGGCTATATCGGTAGCTCTAGATTCGAAACTTCTCTGTCAAACGAAGATTCTGCTTCCTTATTGGTATGTTTGTTATTTGATTCTGCTTATTAGTTTGCTAGTCTCTCTCATCTTTGTGGATGAATTGTAGGATTTGGATAGTGAGGTGTCCCAACACTTGCAACGTCTTTCAAGGAAGGATCCTACAACAAAGGTATCTGTTTTACCTTCTTGGATATTCAATTTGACTACAAGACCCGTTCTTCTGAGTTTTTTTATTTATTTTGGTTTGTTTGGTTTCAACAGATTAAAGCTCTTACTTCTCTATCAGAATTGGTTAAGCAGAAGAAGGGGAAGGAACTTTTGCCGATAATCCCACAATGGGTATGTTTCTTTGTTAACATACTAGGAGTGAACCTATCGATGAATGTTTTTTTTTTATAAAAAGGAAGAAAATCTTAGCTTCAGAAGTTGTATCAAATTTGATGTGAGAGATATGCTCATCGTATTAGGATTGGTGACGCTGATGGAATTGGCTCAAATTAATGTTAATCACTGACTTTCTCACGTTGCAGTGCATTTGGTTGTTCATTTCCCACAATTGATTTTGATTACTTTTGTCATACATTTCCAGATATTTGAGTACAAGAAGTTGATACTGGACTACAATAGAGATGTACGGCGAGCTACGCATGAAGTCATGACTAATGTTGTCACTGGTATCGGGTTTGTACTTTGACTCTCACTTTTCTAATCCATGCGCATTTTCTTGCCGTTATTCCGATGCAATGTCTCATTTACTTCTTTTTTTAGTATCACACACTTGGATTTTGGGTCTTTTTGTGTCATGAGTGATATAATTTAGCTTTGAGGTTCTTCTAACATCTATATCAAAGGAATAGTGAATATTTTGTTAGAATGATTCATTTGTTGCTAAGTGCTGTAGAAACTTGTCTATATTGAGTGTGCATATAGGAAATGTGTCTTGATATAGCATGCCATGCGATACTTCTATTTTATTCCTTCTCCCTCTATTATTTTGTATTTTGCTTTAATTCTTTGTTTCTTACATGTTACTCAGGAGAGATTTAGCTCCTCATCTAAAGTCTATCATGGGGCCCTGGTGGTTTTCACAGTTTGATTTGGCTTCTGAAGTTTCTCAAGCAGCAAAGTCGTCTTTGCAGGTTGGCACCTCGTTTCCTAGTTCATTTTTCTTGGTGGAGGTTATTTTCTTACGTTATGTTTAGATGCCACACTTGCTATTATAAACTCTCTTATCGTTTTATAAGATCAGTGACCTTTTAGTTCTGGTCAGCGGGCACTTTGTTATAGCATTAATTTTCAGATTTTCATTTATCTGCCTAATGTTTAAACAGGCAGCATTCCCTGCCCAGGAAAAGAGATTGCACGCCTTGAATCTATGTTCAGCTGAGATTTTTTCTTATCTGGAGGAAAATCTCAAACTTACACCTCAAAATTTATCTGATAAGGCAATTGCTTCAGATGAATTAGAAGAAATGTACCAGCAGGTACTTCATCTGGGTGATTCTTCATGTTAAAAAGTGCAATTTTTTCTTCTTTGGGTTCTCTTTTCCAGTGTTTTATTTACGTTGTTTTCAGATGATATCGTCATCTTTGGTGGGGTTGGCTACACTTCTAGATATTTTGCTCCACGGACCTGATAAAGCTGGCTCTGCAAACATTAATTCTGAATCGAAACTTGCCTTGAAGGCTAGGGCAGTAGCAACCTCCTCAGCTGAGAAGTTGGTCTCTTTCTATCAATGCTTTCTGAACTTTCTAAAATCTGAAAGCCCTAGTATACGGTCAGCGACTTATTCTTTGTTAAGCAGCTTCATTAAAAATGTTCCTGAAGTCTTTGGCGAAGGCGAAGTCAGATGTCTTGCACCAGCTCTGCTTGGTATTTTTAAAGAAAATAATCCGATCTGCCACTCATCAATGTGGGAGGCTGTCTTGCTGTTCTCTAAAAAATTTCCGCAGAGTTGGGTTAACTTAAATGTTCACAAATCTGTTCTAAATTATTTATGGCAGTTTCTTAGGAATGGGTGCTATGGATCCGCACGAGTTTCTTATCCTGCGCTGATATTGTTCCTGGAAGTTATGCCAACACAATCTGTAGAAGCTGATAAATTCTTTGTGAATTTTTTCAAAAACTTACTGGCTGGGAGGAGTATGTGTGATTCCTCAAGTGCGGATCAATTATCACTTCTTCGGGCAACCACTGAATGTTTCCTTTGGGGATTACATAATGCTTCAAGGTATTGCGTTGATCCCAATTCCATTCACGATCTCCAGGTTGGTCTAATTGATAAAGTCCTCGTGAAGATTCTATGGGCAGACTTCTTTGAACTATCTAAAGGAAGCATCCCACATATCCAGAGGAAGTCAGCTGAAACTCTTAGCATTGGTAATTCAGTTAGATATCTGCAAGAGCTAGGAAGATGCATCTTAGAAATTCTTTCAAAGATTAATTTGCTCGAGCAGAACCTGCTGTCTTTTTTCTGTGAATCTGTTCAAGAGAGCTTCTTGAATATACTTCAGCAGGGAAATTTAGAAATAGTTATGGGCAGCATGGGAAAAATGATTGATTTTCTCTTATTATTGGAGAAATATTCAGTTTTGGAAGGTCAGAGTTGGCCCTTGGAACAATTTATGGGACCATTGCTGTCCAAGGCTTTCCTGTGGATAAGATCGTCTGTAAGTTATTATCCATGTTTTTGTTACCCTACTATGTGATGGTAAATCATATGATGTTTTTACTTGGATTTACTCATGTGGTTGTATTTCTGTTTTTCAGGACTTGTTAGATGGTTTGAAGCTTTTATCAGTGTCAGCATCAGTGTTTGGACCGAGAAAGATAGTTTCAGTACTAATTGATGATATAGAGACTTCTACACCTCTCTCTGTTGAAAAAGAGAGGTATATGAGCCCAGAGAAGTTTATTAAAGTTTTTCAAGAAATTTTTATTCCTTGGTGTATGGATGGATATGACTCTTCGACTGCAGCTAGACAAGATCTCCTGCTTTCATTACTTGATGATGAATGTTTCACTCAACAGTGGAGTGATATCATTTCTTATGTATTCAATCAACAACATCAGGCCTTCAATAACCTGGCTGCTATGAAAATACTTTTAGAGAAGGCAAGGGATGAAATTACAAAAAGAAGTTCTGGGCAGGAGTTGAATAAAAGAATAGGCTCTCGGCCTGACCATTGGCATCATAGACTCATAGAATCAACTGCTATAAGTCTTACCCGTTCCTCCTCGGTGACTACAACCTCTGCTGCTCAGTTTCTGTGGTAAGTTAGTCAACATAAGTATAAACAGTATCAAACAAAGCGCATATTCATATCACTGGATTTTAAGCTCGCATCCAATATTTCACATTTATGTTTCTCAGCCAAGTCTTTTATATTGCTTGTTTGCCGGTTCTCAGTTCTTAATCTATATTTTTGTGTATGCAGTTCAGTTCTGGGTGGTTCAACTGAAGACAGCAGTATTTCTTTTGTGTCAAGAAGCTCGTTGGTCTTGATATATAGAGGGATCCTTGAAAAGATACTATTTTTTATCAAACAGTCACCATTATGTTCAGTCAATGATACATGTTCCTCTCTTATTGTTGAGGCGATAGAGTTTGATTTCAGCTGTTCTGTAGATGTGATCGTGGTTGCTAAGTTTGCAGCTGAAGTTATTGATGGTACTTTCTTCGGTTTGAAGGCTCTGAATCAGGATGCCACTCTACTTTCAACTATTTTGTCTTCTATTTTTATCATTGACTTGGAAAGTAGAATGACACCACTAGTGGACAATACACTAAATGAGTCCAACGAGAAGAGAAAAGATCGGAATCTTGTGTGTGATTTTGTTCATACTGTTTGCTCTAAGATGGATAATCGGTTCTGGAAATCCATAAACTATGATGTCCGGAAGAGTTCAGCAAGCATTGTGGTTCAGTTCCTAAGGTCAGTTGTCCTACTTGAGGATGATCTGCAACCTTGTGAACTTACATCATTGTGTGCTTCAAGGATGACCAAGGTGTTGGAATATCTCTCATTGGATCAAAGCGATGAAGAAAATATGTGTGGCCTGCTCCTGCTTGAGAGTGATGCATGGCCAATGTGGGTTAGCCCCAGCTCGTCAGCTAGCATAAATACTCATGGTGTGCCCGTTCCTTTGTGTGAATTGAGGAAATTCAAGAGTCAAAGATTTGTTTCTTTTATTAATAGTTTGATCATGAAAATGGGGATTCACCAATTTCTTGTTGGCCACAAGAATAATGGGTTTGCCTCTCAAGCTTGGCTTTCCGCAGAAATACTCTGCACATGGGAGTGGCCAGGGGGTAATGCTCAAACTTCTTTCCTGCCAGCACTTGTCTCATTTTGTAAGAGTGAACCATCGAGTGGAGGTTTATTAAATTCCATTTTTGACATTCTACTCAATGGTGCTCTTGTTCATGGAGAGAGCGTAGGGAACATGTGGGTTTACTTTAATAATAGCATAGTGGACGTTGTAGAACCATTTTTGAGGGCTCTAGTGTTATTGCTTCACACATTGTTCAAGGAGGGCCTTTGGGGAGAAGAAGAAGCCATGGCTGCTTTCAGAATGCTCACAGATAAACTCTTCATAGGGGAAGAGACAAACAAAAACTGTTTGAGAATCATTCCTTTCATTATGAGCAGAATAATTTTACCTTTACGTACACAAATAAAATCTGGTGTGTCTGGAGAAGATGCTTTGCTGCCACTGGAAGTTTTACTTAAAGGTTGGCTGGAGAGGTCTTTGTCGTTTCCTCCTCTAGTGCTCTGGCAAAGTGGGGAAGGTGAGGCCCGATTTAATTTTCATATTTTTTGTTAGTCATGGCTAGTGATCTCATCTTGAATTTCTATAAACAGTGCTTAGGTCTAAATAAAGGGTTAGGCTCGGGGTTGGATGTAGAGCTAGTATTTTATTTACTTTTGAAACAACATTGACCTAGTAATATTCCTTAGTCCTCACCTGACAAGTGGTCATAGTTTGCATTTGATGGACTGTCTAGGAAGCAATTTAAGTTTTCCTTGGCTTTTGCTTTGCATGCTTAGCTGATTGTTGTTTATGTTGTTTTTATCAGATGTGCAGGATTGGTTTCAGCTTGTTATCTCTTGTTATCCCGTAAGCGAAAAGGCTGAAGAAGCAAAGGAACTACAGAGGCATGTGAGCGATGAAGAGAGAACACTCCTGCTTGACTTGTTCCGCAAACAAAGGCAAGATCCTGGTGCATCAAGTGTAGTTAACCAACTTCCAGCTGTCCAAATTCTGCTCGCTAGACTCATAATGATTGCAGTTAGTTACTGTGGAAACGATCTTAATGAGGATGATTGGGATTTTGTTTCTTCTAATTTGAAGCGTCTGATTCAGTCTGCAGTAGTTGTGATGGAGGAAACTTCTGAGAACGTCAATGACTTCATTAGTGGTGTTTCTTCTATGGAGAAGGAGAATGATACTCTTGAGGGACTTGGGCATATGGTTTTTATTTCTGATCCTTCTATAGACAATGCTCAGAATGCTCTCTCAGCGTTTTCATTGCTTAACGCATTAGTAAAAGCCAAATCGATTGACGGTGAAAACAATCTGAATTCCTTGGCAGATGAAACATGGGATCCGGTTAAAGATCGGATACTTGAAGGTGTTCTGCGTCTTTTCTTCTGCACCGGGCTTGCTGAGGCTATTGCTGCTTCATATTCCCCAGAGGCAGCATCTATTGTTGCTTCATTTCGAGTTGATCATTTGCAGTTCTGGGAGTTGGTGGCTCAACTTGTAGTCGACTCTTCTCCACGTGCAAGAGATAGAGCTGTCAGAGCAGTGGAATTTTGGGGTCTAAGCAAGGGAGCCATAAGCTCTTTGTATGCAATAATGTTCTCTTCCAATCCAATACCGTCATTGCAACTTGCTGCATACATTGTTTTGTCTACCGAACCTATTTCTAGGCTGGCCTTAGTTGCTGATGGGAATGCACCACTTAGTGATGAGTCTCTCAATGATCAGGACTCCAGTAATGTTGGCTTGCCATCTGAAGACAAGCTACGGCTAAGAGATGAAATATCTTGTATGGTTGAGAAGTTGAATTATGAACTTCTTGATACAGATTTAACTGCGCCAGAAAGGGTAAAGTTTACTTTCTAAAGCTTTATTTGGTTTATTTCCCCTCTATGGACAAGTTATTCACTGTAATAATCACTTCTAATGACAGGTGCAAACATTCCTGGCGTGGTCTTTGTTGCTCTCGCATGTTAACTCTCTACCTTCACTAACACAAGGACGTGAGAGACTGGTGCAGTATATAGAGAAAACTACAAATCCGCTGATCTTAGATAGTCTTTTCCAGCACATTCCTCTAGAATTATACATGGCACAGAGCTTGAAGAAAAAAGATGGGGATATTCCGTCCGAGTTATCTGTGGTAGCATCTGCAGCCACTCGTGCGATTACGACGGGCTCCTCCCTGTCGACGGTTGAATCACTTTGGCCTATGGAAACTGGAAAGGTGGCTTCACTTGCTGGGGCGATATATGGTCTGATGCTACGTGTCCTTCCAGCTTATGTTAGAGAGTGGTTTAACGAAATGCGTGATCGATCTGCATCATCTTTGATTGAAGCATTTACAAAATCGTGGTGCAGCCCTTCTTTAATCAAGAACGAACTGTCTCAGGTATGTGCAATAAAAACCGTTCTCATCTCTGAGGGTTTCAGTGAAGATCCACTAATACATTGGCAAAATTCTGTTCATTGTTTATGTGTGCTGCAGATAAAAAAGGCAGACTTTAATGATGAGAGCTTTTCAGTCAGCATAAGTAAATCGGCAAATGAAGTAGTTGCTACATATACAAAGGATGAAACTGGGATGGATCTCGTGATCCGTCTTCCAGTTTCTTACCCACTGAAGCCTGTTGATGTCAGTTGCACAAAAAGTATTGGAATAAGCGAAGCGAAGCAGAGGAAGTGGTTGATGTCTATGCTAATGTTTGTTCGTAATCAGGTACTGTACTTTATGAGTCATATAGATCTTTGTTATCCTGCATAATATATCCAGTTCCATCATGTAGACCAATAACACGGTAGTTTAAGTCTTGCTCTCTCCATCTGAGCCCCGTTCAATATAGTTGACTTGCAGTTTTGGCTGAATGTTTTTTTTGTTTTTTCTTTCTAAATGTGTAATTGGAAGCAGAATGGGGCTCTGGCGGAGGCAATAAGAATATGGAAGCGGAACTCAGACAAGGAATTTGAAGGTGTAGAGGACTGTCCGATATGTTACAGTGTGATTCACACAGTTAATCACAGCCTTCCTAGACGAGCTTGTGTGACATGCAAGTACAAGTTTCACAAAGCATGTTTAGACAAGTGGTTCTACACATCTTCGAAGAAACTATGTCCATTGTGCCAATCTCCTTGCTGATTTGAATAAAGGAGCTGAGGATTTATTTTTGTGAAATTAGTCTGTGAGTTTTTGCTTTAACCCTAGACTCTTCTTAGTTTGTACTTTCCATGAAAGGAAAAGGGTGTACGGAACTTAGGGTTTTGGTAGATCTATATATTTGTGGTACAAAAATACAAAAGAAAAATGATGGAAGGACAAAATATGTGAACATCGCCGTCTCTAGAGTTGCAGATCATGAAAACCTTTAGGAAGAGGATGAAAGGAATTGACAGCTAAAAAAGAATTATCGAACTCACTCATCTTGTGGATTTGATCCTGTGACATAAACGCCAAGTAAAACACCTTAGCCGTTACACCAAACCTTCAATTTTGTGATTTCAGTATATATATCTCCGATTAATCCACATGATTTCCGAATACTAATCATTTGACTAACATCTTGCGAAATTTTGAAGGTGATGCAACTAGTGTTAAAAGGGAAAAAATGAAAAAAAGTTGGGTCCAACTAAGACGCCCAAAAGAAAACATGGTATACCAAGTCAATTAACCGAAAACATAACGCCCCAATAGAATGGGCCTATACTTACTTAGCCCATAAAAACCTAGAGTTATGGAAGGAAGTATATAAACGGCCAATTAGGGTTTCAGTAATTCTCAAGTGCGTTCGGAGCTGTTCTTGAAACGAGAGAGAAGTAGTTCGGATTGGAGCTACGCTTGCAAACTCAAATCATGGTTCGTCATCACACTCTCTCTGTTCTTAGCTTAGTTATTGCTTACATCTAGTATAGTTTCTTAACTTGATTATTCTCGATTCTGGGGTTGTATTAGTGACTTGGATAATGGTTAAGTTAGCTTCAGAGCAATTGGATTGATTCGAGAACTTGTGGATATTATTTTTATGAATCACGGTGATTGTCCTTAGATCTCAGATGTGTTACTTCTCTAGGTCATGATGATGTACCTCGCATTGGAAATGTCCTTAAATCTAACATTGATTTGGTTTATTAAACAGACGAGGGGTTTGAAGAAGCATTTGAAGAGGCTTAATGCCCCAAAGCATTGGATGCTTGACAAACTTGGTGGTGCATTTGTAAGTCTCCTCTCTTCTTTGTTCAGTTTTGATTCAATATATGTTTTTTTCTGTGTTTTGTGTTTATGAGGATGCTCATATTGGTTCCATACAGGCCCCAAAACCATCTTCTGGACCACATAAGTCGAGGGAGTGCCTTCCCCTCGTCCTTATCATCAGGAACAGGTTGAAGTATGCTCTTACCTACCGTGAAGTCATTTCCATCTTGATGCAAAGGCATATCCAGGTTGATGGGAAAGTTAGGACTGACAAGACTTACCCTGCTGGTTTCATGGATGTTGTGTCTATCCCAAAGACTAATGAGAACTTCCGTCTTCTGTATGATACCAAGGGTCGTTTCCGTCTCCACTCCATCAAGGATGAGGAAGCTAAGGTTTGTTCTCCTCTTGTCACTGCTTTAGTGTTGTCTTTTTAGAATGGTGCTTCACATGATGGGAGTAAGTTCCTAAATGTGTTATTTTCTTCTCTATGTACAGTTTAAGCTATGCAAGGTTCGATCTATCCAGTTTGGGCAGAAGGGGATTCCGTACCTGAACACTTATGATGGTCGCACCATCCGTTACCCTGACCCGCTCATCAAGCCTAATGACACCATCAAGCTCGACCTTGAGGAAAACAAGATTGTGGAATTTATTAAGTTTGATGTTGGCAATGTTGTGATGGTTACAGGAGGAAGAAACAGGGGGCGTGTTGGTGTGATTAAAAACCGTGAGAAGCATAAGGGAAGCTTTGAGACAATCCACATCCAAGATTCAACAGGTCATGAATTTGCAACAAGGTTGGGGAATGTGTTCACCATTGGTAAAGGAACAAAGCCGTGGGTGTCTCTGCCTAAGGGTAAAGGTATTAAGCTGACCATCATTGAGGAGGCCAGGAAGAGGCTCGCTGGTCAACAAGCTGCTTAATTTTGTGGTTTCCAGTTCTTTGTCATGCTTTGTTTAGACGTTTTTATACCTCCTAAACTCACTTTGCTTCATTTGGATCTCTGCTCAGTTTTGAACCTTATGTTATATTATTTATTTCAAGAGTTGAAAAACTTCAAAAACCTTTTTTGGTATCTCGGCTGTTACCCAATTAAGGAGTATTGGGATATTTATAAAGATCCTAGTTGAGATTATCGTATGAAGCTTCAGGCAATTATTTCACTTATTATAAGCGGAGCTCAAGAACATGTTGATAAATATGCACTCAGGATTAAAGTCTTGAACTGTTTTCTATTTTTACAATGACAAAAAAAACATGATTTAGTACAAATACAAAATAATACAACACAACAGATCTGAGCTAAGTGTCTAAAGGAATACAAGTTACAAATCCACCTTGCAAGACTTCGCTATTGGTCATTATCAGGAGGTTCGTTACAATCGTGTTACAAATGGAGCTATTTGTGTAGTTTACCATCATTTTCTTGCGGTGGTTGTGCCTTTGAACAGCTCGTTGATACGTGCTTCTATGTCCTCAACTCCATACTTGATGTACCTGTCTGCGTTTTTCCCTATGTCTCCAAGGTTCTGAAACCTTCCGATGAAGTTCCCATATGCCGGCAACAAAAGCCTGCCCAGTGAGATTTTCAGCTCTTCTCTCAGCTGCTCGTCAAACACAACCCACGTGGAATGCGCTTTACATATCTCATCAAACTGCATATTGAACTGCTTCAGCTTCTCCTTCATGGTTTTCCCCAACCCGTTCATGCCTGCTGCTGTATTGTCCACCTTCAGCAACCCCAACATCTTATTCCATGAGCTTCTCTGGTAACTCAAATGGTATTGTCTTACCTTGGCGTTGTGTTTTCGAATCCAATCCTCTCCTAAAAGCAATCCTAAGTCCCCGTCTTTCACCTTTTGAACGATGTATCTCCCATTGTTCATCAGAAACACAGAGCACAAGGCTGGATCTTTGTAAACTTTGGATTTCACTTCTAAGTTACTCTCTAGAAGCTCCATGATCCAAGACATCTGTACTGTCAACAGAGTTGAATCTTTAGAAGGGACACCATTGCTTTCCTCAAACACTTGCTCTAAGGTTTGCCGCGATCTACAGGCCGCACGGAGGTAATTCATCACGTAACGAGTGATGGGGTGTAAACCACCGCCTGGAACCGCAGCTTTGGCCGGGTCTCGCCGGATCAGATTCTCAAGCTCCATGAATATACCTCTTATAGCTTCTCCCAATCGTTTCCAAATGGTTACAGCTTCATTTCTAAGCACTAAGCAAAACTGATCCGAGAACACAGACTCGAATTCAGGCATCAAATCCCTCATCGTCTCGAATACGTCGAGTACTTTAAACAATCTCTCCGGCGATCGGCTTCCTATGGCAATTGCATCTGCGAAATTCAGGAGTTGAATTGTAGAGCCACGACATACCTCCATGAATGAGAGATCAGCAGCTGAGGAGAAACCGAAGTAAACACGATCACAGAGACGGCGTTCACTCGGAAATAGGATTCGGAGAGCGACGTTAGCAGCTTTGATCCACCGGTCTATCTCATCTTCAAGCTCCTGCCACGGCATCTTATGAACTTCTTCAATACTCAGCTTCTGTAACCCTAACCTCGACAAGCTTTCTTCTAGAAACTCTCTCCTACAAGCACTGTAAACGTGAGAGCAAGGCTTACCAAATCCAGCGCCAAGCATGCGCTTAGCCATCTCGTATAGATCGTTAATTGTCGCCGACGGAAGTGCGTCAATGATAAGATCGTAATCAGTGAGTGGCTGTGCCACTGGGATCTGAATATCGTCACCGTTCTGGAAATCTCTGTCGTAGTCATCCTCTTCCTCAGAGTCGAAACGATGATTCATCGCAGCAGAATCTCCTCCCTGGCCGAACGACTCAGCTCCACGCTCCATAAGCGACCTGAACTCTTCTTCGATGCGGAACATAGCTTGCTGCATCATTTCGTCGGCACGTGCGAGGGAGACGCCGATAGGTTTCTCGGAGGCCATAGGACTCCATTCTCTGATGATTATAACGAGCTCATCGATTGAGTCGAGGAAGGAAGCGGAATCAGCAGGATCAGCCCAAATAGGTTGATCCGCGGATACAAAGCGAGAGATCTGACAGTCAATTGAATTTAGAGCTCGCTCGAGTGTAGCGACTCCGGATCCATCTTCTCCAGCTTGACCTTCGGCAAGCTTTTCGCGGGAAAATCTGCCGTCGAAGTTGGAGAAGATCTGTAAGATATCATCAGCCATGGATTCGTTATGGCCAAGTGTCTTGGCTATGTGACGTGCAACAGCAAGTAACTTCTCTTCACCGTTCTCCGCCATGATTGAAGAGATGTGAAATCAGTAGAGAGCTATTCAGTGATCTCGAGTCACTAAATAAAAAAGGTCACACGGCGCGATCGACGGGGAGAGCAGGGAATTGAAGACGAAGAAAGTTCGAAGCAGGGAAGAAGACTAGATGGATAGAAGAAGCTTGTACGAGAAATGACGAGAATACCCCTTTAAGACAGACGCGATATTTTGACCTGGACGCGTTGTTTGAAAATGGCATGGGCGTGTAATTTTGGGGGAACGCTGTCTTTTTGTGGACTCTTCGCTTTCGCTAATATTGACGTCTCCGTGACTGACTCTCTACTCTCGCTTCTTATTGTTTCTAACCGGGCAGGGGATAAACCGGCCGGTATATGAAGCAAGATTGATTGACCTGGTATTCATGTTCTCATTACGTGAAGTAATCGATGGGCTTATTTAGTTATGAATCGATCCGGCCCAATAAGAAACCCAATCTTAATTCTTGACTGTGACAGCCATATCGCCTCATCCAAACGGCATGATTAGGTTTCATCTGGTTAAAATTTAGCAGCTGCAGAGCTTCCTGATCGTCGTACAAATCCTGTCTTAACCGCAACTGATTCTCTTGATGCATAGGTCAACTCATAAGAATTTCAGACAAAAACTCTTATCTTTGAACATCTTAACTCTTCTCAGATGGCTTCCAAATTCGGGTTAGCGGGTGGAATACCGGAGCGCCGTGTTCGACCCATCTGGGATGCCATTGATTCTCGTCAGTTCAAAAATGCTCTCAAACTCGTTACTTCGCTTCTCTCTAAGTACCCTAAGTCACCTTATGCTTTAGTGAGTAACCACCCATCATTAGTTTCGTTTTCTTCTTTCTCTAAAACGGGAACGTAATCTGATTGAATGCTGTTGCATTAACAGGCGCTTAAAGCTCTGATTTTTGAGAGAATGGGGAAAACAGATGAGTCTCTCTCAGTTTGCTTGGATGCCAAAGAGCTTTTGTACAAAGATGATTCAGTGTTGATGGATGATCTTACTCTTAGTACCTTGCAAATTGTATTGCAGAGACTCGATCACTGTAAGTGCATTCGTATGGAGAAGAGATTGAAAGTTGGTGTATAACTTCTTGGTTATATCTAAGTCTTTTTGTTTTAATTTGATCAGTGGACTTGGCCACTAGTTGCTATGCTCATGCCTGTGGCAAATTCCCTAACAATTTAGAGCTTATGATGGGGCTCTTCAATTGCTATGTTCGTGAATATTCTTTCGTAAAGCAGCAACAGGTTGGTATTTCTGTTTGATGAACAGTACTCTGGGTTCCGATATATCACTATATCAGTTTGTAGTTTCCTTTTCTTATGTCTTGCTTTGTGACAGACAGCCATCAAAATGTACAAACTTGCCGGAGAAGAAAGGTTCTTACTTTGGGCAGTTTGTAGCATCCAATTACAAGTATTGCCACCGTTTCCTCTCCTTTTTCTGAGCAGTTTGGTATTCTGTTCCTTACAGTTGTGAAGATTTTTGACAGGTGCTATGCGATAAGAGTGGGGAGAAGCTGTTACTTCTTGCTGAGGGCTTACTTAAGAAGCACATTGCCGCTCATAGTATGCATGAGCCAGAAGGTGAATTCACTTTTCCACCAATGTCTTCTCTTGTACAAGTTGTGGAACAATTTCATATTTCTTTAGCCTTTCTTCTACTAATGAAAGTCTGGTATTTTCAGCTCTCATGGTGTATATCTCTTTGCTGGAACAACAATCCAAATACAATGATGCTTTAGAAGTCATTTCTGGAAATATGGGATCACTTTTGATGATTGAAGTTGATAAACTACGGATACAGGTAGGTTATAAAGCTTTCTAGTCGGAAAGAGAACTAAACTTCATGCTTTTGTATTATATACTCCGGAAAAAATGCATTTTCCCTAGTTTAGGTTGAAACTATCAGAATATTTATATAGTTATGTAGAGTGGTTGCTGTATACTCACTCAAACTCTCTCACTTTAAGCTGACAGGGGAGACTCCTTGCTAGGTCAAATGATTATTCTGCTGCTGTTGATGTCTATAAAAAAATCTTAGAATTGAGGTATGTTGTCAAGGCATGAGCATCTCAAATCTCAGTGCTTTTAGAGTTAGGAATCTTTCCAATATGATTATCGATTGGTCATTTGATTGTTTCTATACCTCAGGCCTGTGCATATCATGCCAGTAGGCTGACATATATTTCTGTTCACTTGACAGTCCAGATGATTGGGAGTGTTTCCTACACTATCTCGGCTGTCTGCTTGAAGATGACAGCATCTGGAAGTACTTCGACAACATTGATCAAGTTCATCCAACAAAACACATAGAATGCAAGTTTTCTCACCTTACGGAAGAAATGGTGATCATATACCCACTTGCCAGACTCTATGTTTCAGTCCGTGTTTCGTTTGCTTTTTTCCTAATGTCTGGCATATGTATAATCCAATTTATTTTCCAACTTGCAGTTTGATTCTCGTATATCAAGTGCTTCAGATTTGGTGCAGAAATTACAGAGAGACACTGAGGATACTAATTTACGGGGTCCACACTTAGCAGAACTTGAAATTGAGAAGAGAAAGTTTTTATTTGGAAAGAAGAACGAAAACAAGTTACTAGAATCATTACTGCAATATTTCCTCAAGTATGTGTATGAACCCTTTTGGGTTGATATCTTGTTGTTTATCATGATACTATGAAGTCTGACTTGTATCTGTAAAGCTTACTGATTCTCTGCTTATATCCCTCTGAGCTCGTATCACTTTGTATGCAGATTTGGTCATTTAGCTTGCTATGCCTCCGACGTTGAAGCATACCTACAAGTATTGTCCTCGAATAAAAAGGCAGAATTTGTGGAAATGTTAGTGAAAAGTTCTGATTCCTGTTCTACGTCAGCAACCAAAGTGCTTGGTCAGACAACAACAATATTCAAAGTTCAAGAACTGACGGGAAACATTTTTGGTCTCCCTGTTGGCGGTGTGTTCTCTTTGCTTACATAACCTTTTCTGCAATTTCCTTCTGTTTTGGTTATAAAATTAAAGTTCGTGTGACTCTTGTGTGTATGGTATCTCTCTATTCTGGTATGCAGTATGAGGAATCCTTCCTCAGCATAGTTCCCTGTTGTCTCCTCTATGTGGCTTTCTGTTTTATTTTCTTTTTTTGCAAGGTAGCTTCTTTGAATGTGTTCTTCTGAATCTATTTTCAATTATATCTTTCCTTCCAATACCTAGAAATTGAAGCCTCTGCCGTCAAACTGGCAAAGTTATACTGTCAAAATCTTCCTCTTTCTAAGGACTTAGACCCTCAAGAGAGCATGTTCGGGGAAGAACTTCTATCCTTGATTAGCAACATGTTGGTCCAGGTATTTTGGTTGTGTTGACTAGACATGTTTCCTCTATTCGGCATAACCTATTGTTATATTTTAACTAACTTATTGTTATATTTTAACTAACCTTACTGTTGGTTCCAGTTGTTCTGGCGAACTCGAGATTTTGGCTATCTTGCTGAAGCTATCATGGTGCTTGAGTTGGGCTTGACCATCAGAGGGTCAGTAACTTATAGCTATGACAATACCAATTTGAGTTTCTAGCAGTACCATTTCTGCATTTTAGAGTTTAAGATATTTTTGCCCGATGTTTTAAATACTAACGGTTTCTTTGATAGGTCTCAACTTACTAATCACTTTTTGTTTCCACAGGCATGTCTGGCAGTACAAGATCTTGCTGTTGCACTTATATTCGTATATTGGTGCTCTTCTGCTGGCATTTGAATGGTATTCATTGCTCTCAGCTTCACTTGTTTTTGCCTGGAAAAGGAAAAGCCTTCTTCAGCTCGTTTCACTGAACCACCTGTTCATCTTCTGTTAGGTATAAAGCTCTTGATGCGAAGAACATCTTGACGGAAACGGTTTCACACCATATTCTACGCCAAATGTTGGGATCTCCCATGTGGGTGGACTTAAGTGACCTCCTAAAAGACTATCTCAAGTTTATGGATGATCATTTAAGAGAGTCTGCAGACCTTACATTTCTTGCTTACCGCCATAGAAATTACTCAAAAGTAAACAATTTGATTTCTCTCCTAGAATTGCCATTACCATGTTCCTGTGGACAAACCGGTTATTATCGTGACTTATCTGGATTATGTAATCTCAGGTTATCGAATTTGTTCTATTCAAAGAACAATTGCAGCACTCAAACCAGTACCAAGCTGCGAGGGTTGAAGCTTCTGTCTTGCAATTGAAGCAGAGCGCAGACAGCATCCAGGAAGAAGAGGTAATTCATCCACATCCTTGTCGTGTAAAATTACCTTATTTCCATTTAATAGATCCTCTCATATATCTAACGTTACCTGTGTTTATGTTGTTTAGCGCATTCTTGAAAACCTGAAATCTGGTGTTCAACTTGTGGAGCTCTCGAATGAAATTGGATCCGGAACACTGAGGTTCAATGAAGATATGCAAACACGACCATGGTGGACACCTTGCCCTGAGAAAAACTATTTGCTAGGTCAGTATTTACTTCACATTAGTTGTTGTTTATGATTGTGGTCTTATCGTTTATATCAATCAACAACGTGTGTAGGTCCGTTTGAAGAAATTTCTTACTGTCCCAAAGAGAATGTGGTACGTTTGTTTATATCAATACAATACATATTTTCTTGGGGACCAGTGCAATCTAATACTGTCTGTACTTGGTTGTGTATAGAATGAAGATCGTGAAGAAAATATGAAACGAGCCATCCAGAGAAAATCCCTTCTGCCTCGAATGATATATCTCTCTGTTCAATGCACGTCAACGGCATTAAAGGCGAGTGTTGAAACCAATGGGTCTGGAGGTGACCTCAATATCTTCGGAGAACTTAAGTTTTTGCTGGAGGAATACACAAAAATGTTGGGATGTTCTCTCAGTGAAGCTGTAGAAATGATCACAGATATCTCACAGGGTGCAAGGACTTCTGAGGTTAGCTTTTCTACTCCTCTTTGCTTCCACCTGCACTATGTTAACTGGTCTTACTGTTATTAACCTTTTTGGAATGTCTCTGTAGAGCATCGGTTCAGATTTGGTGGACTGGTTGAATCTTGTGGTGTTTTGGAATGCTTGGAGCCTAAGTTCCCACGAGCATTGGCATTTGTTGAACTCGCTGTTTGAGAGGCTTATTCTGGACAGGGTCAGATCAATGGGATCTTCAGACATGAGTTCTTGCTATTCTGATGTCCAGGTCTTGGTGCAGATCATCACTGAACCATTGGCGTGGCACAGTCTTATAATTCAGGCATGCACCCGTTCATCTCTCCCATCTGGGAAAAAGAAGAAGAAAAATCAACATTCAGATCAATTATCTTCCTCCCCGTTGTCACAACCGATCAAAGATTCTATACAGTCATTATGCAGCACAATACAAGAAGTTTCCAACTGGCTACTGAACCAAATGAATACCCCAGAAGATGAACAAGTGGAGAGATTTCTATCAACTCTAAAGAGAGACGAAGATGTAGCAGGAGGACCAGGACAGGTTCTTGGGGTTCTAGAGAGTTTCATCGCATCCAGCGAAGAATCAGAAGTTGGAAATCGCATCTTTGAAGCACTGGAATCATGGAGCACGGCAGATACAGCACGTAAAACAGTCACGGCGCAACAAAGAGTCCTCAGTGAGTTTCTCCAGATCTGTGAATCTAAGAAAAAGCTACTGGAAAAACTCAAGCAACAGATATCCCATGTTTGATATCTAAATCATATAAACAAACACTTCAGAGAAAGATCAATGCTTTTCCTGGCTTTTTTTATTTCGAGAACACATTTATGACAGAAACATAGAGATTTGATTGATTGATGTTTCAATACATTTTGAAAAAAGACAAAAATGTTACATTGATTTTGATCTTTCCTATGCAACAAATTTCTGACAACGAGTATCCTTGTGAATGGTTTGGCAACGGATGGAACAAAACCTCATCCCACATAAGCAGCAATTATAGCCTGCAATGTATCCACAAACTGTGCAGAAATGTCGACGAGAAGACGAACTCGGAGGTCCCACGGCTGCTTTCAAGTAAGTCGGCACATGAGATGGTAAAGATTCCAAATTTGCCTAATAGAGATGATACAGCCTCTGTTAGAAACAAACCCTAATAGCTGCAGATATAATAACAAAAAGCATCACCTCTTGCAAGAGCTCAAGGAAGGATTTAGGAGCTCTACGAGCTTCCAAGGCTTTTGCTTGTCGAGTTTTACGCTTTGATCCCTTGTGTTGCTTCTTCTGTACGTATCCTACCACAGCCAAAAACAAAATTAGTCTAGTAACTGCACAAATCACAAAGAGATATCTTCAATGTATAGATTATTCACCAAGATCATCATCTTCGTCGAGAGAAGCTTCTTCATCCTCGTTAATATCTACAACCTCAATTGCTCCATTGTCATTCTCTAAAGCCTCAAGTCGAGCTGTAGCAGCCTATAAATTAACCATTTGAAACACGATTGAAGTTTTCCAAACAACAAAAATTTAAAAATGATTCCGGAATCAACAATTCACCTGAGTTCGATTATCGGTGCTCGTAAGAGCCGCCGCCATCTTCGTAGCAACCTTACGAGTCCGACTCGAGAATCGCCGATTCGACATCTCTTCCTCCATCTCGGAAACGACTCAGAATACCGGCAGCGGTGGTAGATTGGTAGCCGGCGGGTTCGCGTGAAGTCGACGACGGTGGCTCTTTAGGTGTGTTTTCTCAAAAACAGCCTACTTCAGATTCACCAAAGGGCCCATTGGGCCTTGTGCTTTAACAAATTAACGAAGCCCCAATAAACTATTATTTTTTGTAAAATGAAACATGATCAGCTAATTAACGCTGCTTCTATATTGGAATTTTATTCGCTATTACATTGATTTGGATGCTACAAATAAATTAACAAATCCATCCCAATAATACAGATTGTACAACTCGGATTTAATCAAATTAAAAGAAACCTAATCACTTAAGAAATGGTACTATTTAACCCCCCAAAAAAAAAAAAATTGGTACTAATCAATTAGGAGAATGAGACCAAGGAGACACTAAACTCTTGTAGTCAAACTTGCCGTTCAAGAAACCATATCCACCTTTTTGGTTCCTCACCTGTTGCTGCACCACCAAAACCGAACCCTCCGAGGCAAAAACACTCCCAGCCACGGTGTCTCCGATGACTCCAAGCTGGTGGTCTTCGCTCCACGTCGACAGTCCTTCAAGAATCTTTGGGTTGATCCCTTCTCTCCTCCCGGTTATCCACAAATCATAGTCGTTAACGTTCATTGCTTGGATCGCAGCCAACGTTTCGGCACCGTTCTTGACTACAACCTCTTTGTAACTAACCCTATCGTTGCTTTCGTTCTTGACCCAGAACCATGTAACCACCCCATCGTCTAACTTCTTCTCCCTCTCGTCCTCTCCTTCGTGGTTGTATGACAAAAACCGAATCACCGTCAAGGTTATATCCGGGTTCGACGTCATCCTATCGGCTAGATGCAGAGCTTCTCTATTATCAGCTCCTCCTAAAAACAGAACCACGAAACGATATGTTTCTTGCATCATACGGCTTGAATGGATTGAGTATTGCTGGTCCATAAATGATCGAACTAGGGCGTTTTTAAGTCGTCCCTTTTCGTAGTAGATGCAAACAGAGCATGGTGTGTGTGCCAAGACGTCTACATTCACAGATAACATACCGGAGTCACGTAACTCGGTAGGCGCAGCGTCTTCAAGACGTTCTTTATGATAAGGTAAGAGAATGAAAGCTGTTTTCTTGGTTAAGGCCAGCTCGCAAATGTCTTGGTACATAAGACGCTTAGGAGCATGAACGGTGTAGGAACGCAGGGTTACACACTCGTCTCTTTTCTCTTGGTATCGCTTAAAAGCGTTTTGTAGTTGGTCTAGTCGTCCGCTCCGTGTACTCTCAGGTTCATCATCTTCCTCCTCATCTTCTTCCTCTTCCTCCTCCTCCCTTTGTTGCTCGTGGTCAATAAACAACGGCGTGGCACGCCCTGATAGTTCCACCAGTTGGACTGCGAATATGGACAATGGGCTAGATTTAGTAGGATATGCAAAGTCAAGGAAAGTGATCAAGCCGGACAAGGTTTCATTGTCGGATACGGCAAGAACTAGTCCCAGCTCGGTGGACTGAGGAGTGTGTTGGATGGTGCGGTGCTTGCTGCTTCTGTAAGGCCGAGTTGGATCGTAGAGAAAGCTGATGATGAGCGTGGTAATAGCCGTGAAAACAACCGCAAGCAAAACCATGATAGTGAAACCGGGTAAACCTACAATACGTTTATCGATCCAATGCAAGTAAAGCAAGACATCAATCTGGCCTCTCAAGTTCATCATCAAACCCAGCGTGATACTATCTCTAACGGGGACTTTGAAGAAGAGAGCAGCAGCAGTAGTGGAGAGAAACTTGGTGATAAAGTTGACGACGGTCATGTAGAATAGAGGAGATAGTGTTTTAGACCAAATATCAGCGGTAAGTAAGTTAACATTAGTGTTTTGTCCCACCAAAGCAAAGGAGAAAGGCATCAAGAATTCATGGATGAAGGTCTCGCTCCGAACAGCCAACGTAGAACCCAACGGTGGGCCATGAGGAACCAGCAACCCTAACCACATGGGTCCAACAGCTATAGATAGACCGAACATGTCGGTGAGGAAACAAGAAGTAAGAACACCCATGAGAATAATGACGATATAGTTTTGGTCCACGAGTGTTCCTTCAGGCGTTTGAGCAATAACCCATAGAAGGGCTCGTTTCACAACCAAAAACATAAAGGCAGTAAAGATGACCACCGATATGAGGTACCATACGACAGCGTATGCTCCCCCTGCTTCAGCATGCGTCATGGCTTCAAAAAAAACAATCACGTACATCCCTGCCATGTCTCCAAGGAGAGCAACTGACATAGCGAACTTTCCAACTTCGGAGTTGAGAAGGTTCATGTCTCTCAAAACAGTGTGAATAACAGGGAAAGTGGTGAAAGCCAAGGCGAAAACGATTCCTCCAATGGACGAAGGCTTCTGCAAAGTTGGATCCATTTGGTTTCGCATGGCAATCCCAACACCTGTCACGAAAATTATCGGGACGATAACTCCGATAGCAGCAATGTACTTGTGCTTTCTTGGAGCTTTCCATATGGCTCCAACGTCTGTTTGGGCTGCCGTGAGGAACAAGAAATAAAATAATCCCATCAAACCTATGTTTGCGCATAAGTAATTCGCAACAGGTGGGAATAGATAGTAATTAAATCTCCGGAGTCCTCCAAGCATAGACGGTCCTATCATCATTCCACCCTTTAAAACATACACAAAACCATTTTGGCAATGTTAAATTCCTAAATAATATTTTATCAAACCAATGAAAATATACATATATAAAAGATTGGTGACGAACAATGATCTCGCAGACGATTCGAGGTTGGCGAAGAGGTCGAAGGACGTAGCATACGAATTTGATGGAGAAAATGATGATAATTGCTTCGATCAAAAAGGTTGAAAATGCGTAGTTCAATGGATTTTCGCCTCTGAACATTCCGAACGGCTGTCTATTATGAGTTTGCCGGCAAACCACCGGAAGTTTGGCGGAGAAGATACGAGTGTTGACCTCTCCATCAGAATTTGGGTTCCCTGGCCAGAACCCAAAATGGAAAGGTAGTGCACTCCGGTCATCGTTCGGGAAATACCTAACCATACAAACTCTTCTTTGAGATCAGGATTTGATCTAAAGCAAACGATTATGATCATCGATAGAGAAAGAGAGAGAAGGTGATAGATTCAAAGATTGATGTGTTTTTTTTAACAGATGTGGACGTGCGTCATTTTGGGAACATTTTTAGTGTTCTCTTACTCTTCATTTTTATTTTCTTGTTATAAGTTTTTTCAGATTGATATATATTTTCCTCTCGCTAAAACGTTATTTTTAGCATAATTAAAGCATTCATCGAAAGTGCACTTTTTGGATTTGTTTTATTACTCATTTTTTAAGAATCATCAATACTTTTTTTTTTCCTTTGGCAAAAAGAAATTTATTGGTCGATGATTATATACTGGAGTATTTTTTACAGTGTGAAGAATCAAATATGAGGTTAAAAATGTTGGAAAATTACAATGTGATTTCATTCCTTAAACTTTGCAATACCCTTCCCTGCAATAAATATGTTCTTTCTCCATATGCTTATTTAGTTGATAAAATTAATGATTGATACATCTCTATACTATTAAAAAAGAGGTACTCGTGGACCTATTACCAAACAGATTTTCAAGAATACTTAAATAAAATATTTTTAGCTCAGCATCCAAACACTATTTATTTCCTTATCTGATATTACAAATCTTTACAACCAAACACAATTATTTCCTTATCTAATATTCTAATTAATATTATGAATTATAATTCTTCTATCACCTTTGTTTGATCTGATTTTCAAATTGTTTTGAATGATTATATAATACATATAATTAATAAAAAGTTTAGATTTTTTTCTATATATGTTGTGATTAAACTTTTTTTAAACAGACATATATTACTCAATGGATGAAAAATATGTGTTTTACTTTCCACATAGTTTAAAACATTTAAGCAATGATTCACAGACATATTATTAAAAAGACCAAAATGATTCCAAATGCGAATGAACAATAAGCTTTACTTATCATGTGTTCAAATTTAAAAAATTTATTCGATTTAATCCGGATTTAGTTAAACCAATTTAAACTTTAAAAATATATAAATATTCAAAATATGTAAAAAATTAAAATATTAATAATATTTAACTCTATAATTTTTTAATAATTAATAATATTTAAACTTTATAAAAAAATAAAAAATATAAAAAATATGACCGTTTAAAAGAAAATTTTGAAATTGACCCAAATTATATGTCTTTAAATAAAAAGTTTGTTAAAAAATAGTACAAAAATGTTTAAAGGAACCAAAAAAATTTTGTATTTCCTTTTATATTTTTCATAATCATTATATTAACCATAATTTTTTTTCAATGCTTACATGTTAGACTAAAATCATCAATTCAAACTATGTAATTATATTAAATAAATCGGTTACGTGATATGATGAGTTTTTGTCCCTAAATGACAGATAACTAATTTTATAATATTGAATTATATATATATATATATATATCAATCCAAAACAGATAATTATATAGCATGGATTAGTTATATGATGAGAAGTTTCCAACGAGTACTGGACATGATAGTTTTGCATCAAAAAATAGACAGGTTTAAGACAAATATTGGATAATTAATCATATAATATATACTAAAAATAATATATATATATATATATATATATATATCTATCTATCAATATATTGAAATTTGTTTTTAATTAGTAATGTAAAAAATGATGTAAATATATGACATCATGAGTTATAAGAGACCGCCAAAAGTGATTAATCTCTATATATTTTTTTTTTGGTATTGATAGATGTCTTAAATTAATCTAAATAAAAAAATTCTAATAAAATGCTGATACATGTTTTGGTTTTCATTTTATTAGAATTTTTTTATTTAGATTAATTTATAATCTAATTCGGTAGAATTTGCGCAAAATTACTTCAATAAGAATAAATAACATAATTGATTTGGTATAGGTTTGAAGCATATTATAAACCATAAAAAATAAAATACTATAAATATATGTTAAACAAAAAATAAAATATTTATAAACCATAAAAACACAAAAATAGTAAATTAACTTACCAGAATAAAATACAATTATTTAGTAAAAGAACAAAAAATAACACATTTATATTAAAATAATTGATCCGTGGTACAGTTTTTACATTAAAATACACATTTTACATTAATGATGGATTCTAAACATTTTCTACATGTTTAATTTACACTAAAGCACCTGAATACTTTTTGTTAAAAAAAAAAACAAAAAAAAAGTAATGATGGATGAATTTAGAAGCAATAACACAATCTCCCATGCATCTATTTCGGTATTTCCTCATTCTTTGTCTCTCTCGGATTTCTTATTTCCTGAAGATTGTTTATACTATTTTTAAGTCATACATACACTCCTATTAAACTACATCTGATATTTGTTTCTCGAGTAATTTTTTTCTTCTAGTAATAACTATGCATGCACCATTTTTCACATTAGAAACACTACTCAATAAACCAATAATAATTCAATTCATACAAATATCTTCCATACTATATTTGATTTCACATATTATTATTATTTTTGAAAATAATGTTAAATTATATTTAAAAAAAAACCTTTGTTACGTCAAATACAAATGTTTTTGAAAGAGTTAAAAAACAGATAGATCGTAATTAACTTCTAGAGGCAAACCAAGGTTGGAGGCATAGTTTGTATCTCTTGTCATCTATAGCCGGAATAGTTTTTTATTTTATTTTATAAACCGCGGGAGTTCCAGACCTTTGACTCATTATCTCATTCGGTACCCGGAGCCAGTTTTTAGTCTATTCCTATTTAAAGAATATCTTTTTGTACCAATAGGGGTTTGAATCCGGGACACAAGAGAACCAACCTCCTTGTACTACCACTAGACCACCAACTCATTGATTTATAGTCCGAATAGTTGATTGCGAAGTTGTTTCTCTATCCAGTTGATGAGGTACGTGGCTGAACTTGGTGTCTCACCGTGTCTTCTTCCATTATATTTTCTCCATATGGAATGCACCACTATTTGAAAACTGTAGTGAATTAAGAAAGTTTGAGTATTATCGAATGGAGAGTCTGAGAATTCACATATTATTTACTAATGAAGCAGATAATGAACTGGTGGTATATTTATTTCTTCTAAGTTAATACATAAAAATATTTTGAAATGAAAGAGAATTGGAGATCGACCTACGCCCAACATGAATGCATCACCGTTTTTTGCGTTCTTGCATTCCACATACTCGATTATTTCATTTACCCTTTAGTTTCCTACATATTAAGCATTAAGCATTTATTTCAATTTGTAATATATATATATATATATATGTATATATATTAATATATATATATATAATGTGTTTTTTGCGTTTCCTTTGATCCCAATGTGGGCAATGTCTAGTGTCTAGTAACCAGAGACTTGTTAACATCGCGGAGAAAACAAACATTCTGCAACCAAAAACTGGTATCGTATAAAATACTATCATACGCAGTCGCACTACACTATTGTATCTAGACATAATTCATTTTATAAATCTATATATATATAAAGTAAAATGTGATATTTTTTTATGAGGCCACATTATCTTATTCATGCTCTAATATTGTGACACATAAACAAATGTTTATTTATTATTTACATTTTAATTCTCATAATAACTAGCATTGTTTAATATAATAATTTTGAAAAGAATTTGAAAAGTCATTTTTTTAGAAAATGATCTAAAACACTGTAATTTAATAATTTTACTCTTATTAGATTTATTTATATATTTTATAAAATATTTTAAAATAAATCAAAGTATTAATAATTTTTATTATAAGATTTTGTTTTGGCAAATAATTTTTATTATAAGTTATGAACTTAAATTAAAGAGTTTCATGTTTATAAATAATAGATTAAATTTTGTATACATTAATTCAAAAATATTACGATTTATAATTTAAAATAATTAATAAGGATTATTTCAAAGAAATATACATAAATTTTAAAATGCATTGCCTAATTTTATATTTTTAATTTTATAATTAGGAAAAATATTAAATTTAAATAGGTTATATGAACAAAAACATGCATTTTGATTATCAAAAATCAGTGTTCAAGCAAACAAGGATTCGTTCAATAATGGAATACTCACGAGAATTCTAGAAGCTTGAGTGACAACTCCGAACTTCTAAAAGGCATATAAAAATGCATATTATGAGAGATATGTTATGTTATCCCAAAACGTTAACATGTTCAAGCCAATATTTGAAAGAAAAAATGAGTTAAGTGATATAAAATTTTATGGCGCTCAAGTTATTGATCATACATCAATAATGAATAGAGAAAAGGGAAACATGATGAAGATAATAAAAGTTATGTTTAAAGCGGGTAAACATGGTGTTTATGGTTCAATTTTTTTTGCATCATCGAGAGAAATAGAGATAATATGAGTGTATATTAGAAACACATACGGCTTTTATGGAAGAAGTTTAATGTTGTTGGTGATCTAGGTAATGTGGTCCATGGTTCAATTTTATCGTGTTGATGAAAAAAAATAGAGAACGAGAGAAAAAGAGAATGTATGTATTTTGAAAACATATTAGACATTTATGAATATAGATATATTTATGAATATATATTAATATTTAAAACATCCAACTCAATTTTTGAAAAAAAGAAGTGTAAAATTTGGTTGGTTGTTCTCTAACATAAGTTTTCAATCCTTTTGAGAGTTCCGTCTTTTTATATTATGTGATATTCAAGACCTATATAAAGATATAGATTTGGAGATTAGATTTGTAGATGGTTGGATTGGTTGAGTCGTGTGTAGTTGTGAGCATCTAATATAGTTAGTTATATTTAAACGCTAATTTTTTTGGTGAGGCCAGTAGCATTTATGACACATCTCATATATTTGGGGACTGCATGTCTACTGCAATCTAATGGATGAACGTATTTCTTTAATTATATAATAGTCAGTATATTTTTTGATCTAAGTTAACACTTCGAATCAAGATTTCATATGTAACTATCTAAAAAATTTTATATGAGTATAAATATCTAAAAACGGATAACTAAATATTATGAACACAACATATTTTAAGATTTAGATTTTTTAAAATATTATATACATTGTCGATAAATTATATTTTATTAAATACATATAAATTATTAAATGTGAGATATACTAATATTTTTTATTGGTGAAGTTTTTTTAATAATTATATTAATAAATGATTATATAAAATGAAGCCCGGCTCACCAAGTAGTAATACACTAACTAAAAGGAAAATTCACAAATCTTAAAAGACTTACACTACATAATTTAGGGTAATCATTGTTAAACGCTCTTCAGCATTCACCCTATAATTAATGCATGTCTGAATGACTGAATGTATATAATAATTGTAGTATTTATTAGTAATATAGCTTCTCTTACAGCATCTCCAATGGTAAGAACCATTATTTTCAATATACATATTTGAAAAGTGAAAGTTAAGAATTTAAAATTTTTTGTTGCTCCAATGGTAGAACTCAAATGGGGGTTCTTAAAAAAAATGAAGACTTTTAAAAAAACAAGTTCTATTTCTATCTATGCACAATTCAATAAAGAATGAAGGTGAAGTTACCTACCTAGTGTATCACAGAAATCACTTAGGTCATATCTATAAGGGTCGAATACATCTTTACTAAATTAGGAACCTATATGTTTTCCTCTGCAAACACATCCACAAGACAACATATTCAGCAAAACCCCTAAAAGATGTATCAAACCAAGTTCTAAATGAATCACAAACACATCAAAAAATACACAACTTGTTAAGCAAAATCTTTAAAAGATGAATCAAACCAAGTTCCAAATGAATCACAAACTAATCAGCTTAGAGAACTACAAAGAGACCCCAAAAAAATACACTAAAGATTGGTCTCCAAAAGTCAACAACTTCTTTGGAGAAAATTCTCACTGAAGCTGAGAGACGCTGCTAAACTAATCAACAAGGAGACTGAAGCCCTGCAAATTAACCATAGAATCAAAATAATTAGCATCTGAACCTATTCAAGAACAAGAACACAACAAAATTCAATCAAACTGAATCGCATATGAAGGCAAGTACATTAAAACTCATTCATTACACATAAACTAAAGCACACAAAAGAAACATTTAAAACATGAACTGAAGCATACAAAGGAAACCAGAGCTAAACATTAACTGAGGCATACAAACAATTTATGCATAATCAAAGTTATACACTGCTTATTGATTCAAATAATCAAAGTTACAACTCCAATTCGCAAAACTCACAAGTGAGGTTCGAAAAATCAGAATTGTCATTTCAAGTTAATGGAATCAAACAATCTATGCCTAAATTCGTCTAAACAACAACCTAATTTATTTAAATAACCCTAATTTCGCTTAAATCAAATAACCCTAATTTTCGTAAAATCATAGAACCCTAATTTCAAATCTCATCAATAACCTATAATCTATCAACGTCTACAAAGGTAATCAGATAGATTCATACATTGACAAAGATATTGGAGAATCTTGAAGACCAAACTCGGTTTTTGTCCAAATCCACTTCGATTTTGTGAAAGCAATCTCCGATTTTCTTCTCCAAATAGATCCGATCTTGACAAGTAACGGCGGAGATGATGATAACGCCGGCGAACAGTCAGACAATCTCCATTACCGACTCGATTTTCCGATCAAATCATCTCACCCACAAAACCTTCAGTCGCCTTCTGCGACACACACGAGAAAGAGAGAGAGAGTAGAGAAGAAGAGAGATAAAATTGCGATGGAGAAAAAATACCCTGATTATTTTCACACAGTGCACAACCAATACCTATGTGACACATCATGTTAAGAACCGGCTCTAAAAATCCTCTATTAAGGATCGGTTCTTAAGCTTTTAAGCATTTTTGATTTAATTTAATTAGGGTGTTAAGTTAAGAACCCCTTAACCATCTCAGGTTCGAGATGGTCTTACCTCCCTGTTTCTTTAGTAAAAGAAAGAAATACATTTATTAATAGTAAAACTGGTACACTACTTTCGAAATATGTAGTTGCTTGGAGGGACGTGAGACTATAAATACAGCAAAGTGAGGAGGAAAATGCAAATCTCTCGTGGACTAGTAGAGAAGTAGCTGTGAAGCTCAGGAGGGATAGCGCTATCACTATCACTCACCAATCCTAGTATGTTTGGCGCTATCCATTCTGAGTTCCATGGCTTTTTGCTTTTATGTGTATGTCCGTCCGACTTCATTGAGCATCTACAGATGTATAAAAGAGATTGTATAAAACCATCAAAGAAAAAAAGGGAGATGGTAATGGGTAAGCTTTACAGTCTCTGTGTAATAGTTTCCGCTTTTTTGTTTTGTTTATGACCGACAAAACAAAACTTTAATATCGTATTCATTCCCAATATTTTCAGACGCAAAATTGTAAGAAATGATAAGCTGATGACTAATATTCATATTGAATGGTAATTTAGTAGAAGAAACTGGAAACAAAACCACTGTTATAGTAAAAGAAAAAAAAACTTGTGAAGCCATTTTGATCTAAGGACACAAGATTGGTAAAATACGTCTAAATTTGGGATTTAGTTAAGAGCTATATTGTTTACAGGTTAATCAAAAGTTGTAAAACTTGTACTGTCAACCACTCTTCTGTATATCATCCGATTTTGTACCCAATCTGTGTAAGAGAGATAGTAACATCCATGTGATAGATGGAGCCGGCCAGCGATGTTAGAAGATAGACGCTTGTCGAGTTGGAAAAGGGACTCTTCGAGATTAGGATTCCAAATTTCCTGGATTGTTCTCTTCTGCCAAAGAAATTAGAGCAAAATCCAAATTTTCTACATAACCTTTCAAGATACATCATACTTTTGGGATTGTACGTATCAATCTTTTTGGTTTAGCATACTGATTTAAATTTTAAATTGAAATGGTACGTAGACGGCAACATAGAGAAAAACGTTTACTCTTTTCTAAGAGCAAAAAACATAGTATTCATTAAAGGCAACAGACTAGCCTTCGAGCGAACCTTCCAAATTCAAAGGTAAATTTATGGAAATCTCATTTCATATAAGCCAAAAAAATCCTTGGAGATATCAAAACGGTTCAACTAGATCCAATTCAGACATACATCTAGACTTTAAGACACCCTACTCTTTAGTCCTAAAAAGCGCAACTCTTTTGTAATACTCATGAACCTAGGCCTCAACGGCTCTTTATAATATCAATAAAATTATCAAGTTGATCTTTGAAATTTCACTGCATACTTCATATGGACTGTTCAGACATAAGTGCCCAGCCATATCCCCACTCCCGCTGTTTCTAGATAAACATATATGTAGCTATACAAGAAATTTAAGAGAAACAATGATAACTATTCGAATTTAGTGTATTTTTCCTAAATGAGAGAATACATAATATAAACACATGCCTTGTATGTGTTAAAGAGAGTCAAAAAGAAAAGAGAAGTAACAAAGGGGGACTTTCAGTTGTAAAAGACACAAGTAATCAAGAGAAATGCACTCACCTGAAATCATCATGAACCCTACCTTAGCACCAATTTGCAATGCATTAATTATCAGCTTCCTTCAATAAAACAAAAAAAAAAAATTTCACATTGTGTAAAAAACATAGGATAAACAGCAGATGCATAAATAATATAGTTCCCCATAGAAACAGAACATGGGAGAAAAAAGGTGGGGGGGTAATTTTGCTCAAGCTCAACGTGAACAAAAAACCTACCTCTTTTTTTTTTTTGTATCTCCAATATGATGATTCATAGAACATTTCCCCCCCAACATCAACGCAACATTAAAATCCCCCCAACGCACACAAAACTCTTAGAACACATAATAGCTGATTCATTGATTCTTCTCTTTCTCTTAATATGGACGAGAACGGTTTCCCCCATGGTAGTTTCTTTCTGGCCCTGGACCATCTCTTCTTCTGTCTCCCCCACCACCACCATAGCCACCGCCTCCTCTACCACCGCCTCTGCAGCATCCAAAATTTTCGCAAGGACCACATTATTACATCGTACACAGACCAACTAATTGAAACCAGCTTACTGCAAACTAAAAAGTGACTCAAACAAAACATGGGCAAGTCTTATAAAGCATAGAAGACCAGCTGGAAAAGTAACTTATATGGAGAGTTACTACAACTTATTATGTTTTGGAAGAAGCATCAACACATGAATCCCTCTTTGCAAGCCAATAGCAGCCACAGCTAAAAGTTATGTTCAACTACGTCGATTTTTTCCTATGGTATAAACATAGACCTAAGACATAGTATGATGGCACAGAGAACTCCCTACTCTTTCTGTCATATCCAGATGGCATAGAGAAATCCCACCCCATAAGGAAACAAGGCCCATACAATTTTTTTAAATACAAGGACATAAAGCTAGCATAGCAAAAACATATTTCCAATCAAAATTATACAGCCATAAAACTATACAACTAAAGGACAGAAACCTATAAGATAGAGTAGTCGTGACAGCTATATGGTAACGGACAAAGAAAATGTAGCAGGACAGCTACCTCTGGTCAAAGGTAGGAGCACGGGGCGCAGACTTCTCTGCCATCGTTACACTAATCTTGTTCCCCCTCATTTCATGATCTACAAAACAATCAACCACCGTTCATCAAACAGAACTTTTAAGCAATTTAAAAACTAGACAGCAAATCCAAAGTACATACTGTTGAAAAAGCCGCCAGCGGAATGTGCAGCACTAGGATCTTCATAAGCCAGACAGGCATCACCTTTATTGTTTCCCTTTTCATCAGTGTAAATCTTGATATTATAGGGCCACTGATCTTTGTAACCTCGCTTCTGCTTAATTCTTCCAACCTATCATAGATCCAGCAGGAAGTAGACTCCCAATCAGCACACCATTAAAACAAATACACAAACAAGAATCCATCGCAAGGGAAAGCTTATTCTAAGATGTAAAAAACACAACAGAAGAAAAGACCAGTGTTATTACTTGGCCAATGCCACCAAAGAGATCCTTGAGTTCATCAATGGTCACATCTGAAGGTAAATTAGAGATGTATATTCTGGCATTATCACAAGTATCATCACAGTTCGCATCACACTGCTTGACTTGGGTGCGGTTTTCAGCAGGTGGATCTCCATAACTAGTTTCCTGGCGCCGAGGAGCACTACCACCATCATAGCCCCTACCACCCCTACCACCAGTGCTCGGTACATCACCACCATAACCCCCTGTGGGACCACCATATGACGGGGGCCCACCAGAATAGCTTGAAGGTGGGGGAACTGCTTCCATTCCATACCCTGAGGGTGGAGGGTAACTTCCAGAACCATCGTAGGATGGAATAGCAGCAAGAGGAGGAGGAGCCTGACCATACGAACCATTTTCCCTCTGTTGACTACCACTACCATAGCTACCACCACCACTGCTCCTACTTCCACCATCATATCTACTACTCTCATAGCTCCTACCACTATCATTCCTACCTCCACGACCACCCCCACGATCACTGGTACCTCCACCTCGGCTATACCCACCACCTCCTCGATCACCAGCACCAGCACCAGCACCAGAAGGAGCAGGTGCACCACACTTGTTACACTCAACTCTCCTTGCAAAGTTCACGTTCCCACAACTATATATACAAACAGTTTCAAGTGTAAACAACTTCAAAACACACTTCCAGGAAACAATTCAACAGGGAATCAACTTCATTACACAGTAAGAAAAAATATTTTCTAGATACACCAAAGATTAATGCAATCATTACCTAGGGTTAGGACAACGCCAATCTCCATCTCTGCCGCCACCACCTCTGCCGCCTCCACCACCTCCTCTTCCACCGCGATCACCTCCTTGATATCCACCACCACCACCTCCTAAATCAAATCGAATCATTAACATATGGTGAGTAAATCACGATTTTACAGCAGAAACCAAGTAAAGAGAAGAGAAATCTAAAGATCGTAAGAGTGAATCCGTCAGATCTGGAACAATCTAAATCACAAACCTCGATTTCCTCTACCACCGCCGCCGCTGTAGCCACCGCGACCACCATATCCACCTCCGCCAGAGGAACCGCGTCCTCCATATCCAGCATCTCCACCTCCGTAACCTCCCCCTCCGCCGTATCCATCACCACCGTACGACGGGATAGGCGCACCTCCGCCGCCGTCTTGATTGTACATCCCAGCCATGACCTAGGGTTTGCGATAAACAACAGACCAAACTCTTAACGAATTGTTAGCCTTTTTAGACGTTAAAAAAATTGTCGCCTGCTGCTATTTATATCTCTCACGAATACAGAAACCAATATAATTATTTCTCTTTTTATTCGCATTCAGCTTAAATTCCTAATATCTTATCTTTACCGACCGGTTTCCAAAACAACTGTACTTTTCTAGAAAATACGACATCGTTCCAAGGCCCATAATCATCCAACCTTATGGAAGCCCAGCCCAATAGCAGTTTTTTTTTTTGTGCCTATTTGAGAGATCTTTTTAATTGTTGGTACAAACACTCAAG
Organism: Cardamine occulta; assembly: GCA_028015245.1. Lineage (NCBI taxonomy): Eukaryota > Viridiplantae > Streptophyta > Magnoliopsida > Brassicales > Brassicaceae > Cardamine > Cardamine occulta. The sequence goes on from CM051390.1 coordinate 17,524,099, forward strand.
CCACAAGGAGAAGCAAATTCCAAAATTTGTGTAACTACAACTTCAATTGAAGTCCAGACAGTAGGAATAATAAGAGGAGAGGCCAACTCTGAAATAAACTAGGTATTTGAGAAGATGAATGAGAAGTGTCAAGTTGAATCAAGAACTTGCAATTATCCTCAGAAGGATCAACGGTAGTGATCCAAGTCCACCAAAGTTACAGCTTTCTGCCTTGTGATCATTTTCCTGGTACAAGCTATTGAACGCATAAGACACGTTGCCTGGCCAGCCGATGCCTGAACACGACCCACCGGGAAGTATCGAGGTGCAGTCCGCAACAGCACACGCTTCTAATGCTCTTGCTGATGCGTTTGACAAGTCCCTGTTATTGTTCACCACGCACCACTTAGAAGGAAGGTACTGAACGGTCTGTGCGTTTACCAGGTTCTTTGAGTTATGGTTGAAACTGAAACTGTATTTGGCTTGACCATCGAATGTGAACACTCCCCAATGCCTATCAAAGTTCCCAGAAGATATGTTTCTCTAATCTTCGTCCAAGAGGCTTTCAATGTATGTTTCAACCGGTGGTCGCAGCAGAGAACCTGTCTTTTTCTCCAAGTGACCCATTAGTCCTTTCAAGAACACCTCAGCGGTCGGTGATGTGGCATTGGCTGCTCCATCTGTAGGCCAACCGATCTTTGACACAACGATGTCTACCTCTGAGAACCCAATTGTGGACAATGCATTGACAAGTGTGTCGTAGCTCAGATCAAAGCTGTTTCTGTAGGTTTTGTGTCCGTCTTTGTGAGCTTGTGCTGTTTCTTTGAAGAGGCTAAAGTCGAGAGAGATGTTCTTGTTCTGGTGAAAGCTTAGAAAAGGAGAGATTGACAAAGAAGGGAGAGTGATGCTTTGTGAGAAAGGAGAGGAGTTCAATCATTGTCTTGTTGATGTCAGCCCTGAAGTGTCCCGAAGAAGGTCTACCAGATTCAGAAAGAAAGGAGTCAAAGCTGGAGGGGACTACGGCTTTTACTTCACTTGCCAAGCTCGCTTTAGCTAAAGCATTTTGAATGTTCATCGCTGCTCCAATGACAAAAGGTCTATACTGATTGCCATAGCTCTGGAGAAATGGCTCATCTCCAACTGCTACATACCTACAAAACCAATCCAAGCGAGAAACTATCCTTTAAAGATAAAGTCCAGAATAAGAAGATTGGCATTGAACAAATTCCAACTGAGCTATCTCTATATGTTAGTTTAATAAGAAAACGCACCAAGATAGTAATTGAAAATAATTCAATTGAATGTTTCTGAATGCGGGTTTCAAAACATTATGATAAAATCATTCACTGTTTGTGCAGCTGCCTGTAAAATCTATCTGCTAACAAAAGTAAAGGAGAAGAGGAGCATCAAAAGCATTTGTTCTTCTGAAAGTATTATTCGTTTCGAGTTATCTTCTACACTATTGTTGCAACGGACGCAAATGTACCAACTTTGACACACAACAAAAAAAACAAAAGATACAAAACAAAATAGGAAACTAGTCTATATAGGAAATTTCCAACTTGAGAACACGAAATCTAGAAAGATCAAAACTTTCGGGAAAAACAAAAATAGGGTAGCTAATTGGAAAATACAGAAGAGAAGGATAAAGAAGATACTCGATTCTAACTCTGTTTCCGCCGTTGAAGTAACGAGTGACATTGTCATGGACCCAGCTCTCTGCTACCTTTATGGATGCATTCAAGCTCTTGAGCATCGAGTTAGGGATTCCGACAGTGACACCAATATTTGAACCAGCGAGAGCTCTGAGAACTTTTGGGTCGGCATCGAAGAGCTTCACTTTGGCAATGCCGTTTGATTTCAGAAGCTCTACAACCTTAGAAGATGGAAGAGGGTGCGAAGCTTCCCTCCCCCAATCCACTCCGACCTCTCCGGTGGTTATTACCGTCAGGCTCAACTCTGCCGTGACGGCGAGGAGAAAGAGAAACAGCCGACGAGCCATCAAATTAATGAATATCCTCGTTCCGAACTACTGTCTGGCCGAGAGTTTCAATGTTTTAAAAAAAGGAACTACGTGCCGTTTTATGACTTAGCCATCCCACTGGATCCTGTTATTTAGCTATCCAAATGGCATGAAGTTTACATATTGGGCTTTACATTTACTACTTGGGCTTCACATTTCTTCAACAGCATAAACTAATCAGCTCTCACAATTCCGTTGTGGCCACGTGGCATTACTAGATTCTCCAGCTTCAGACAAAAGCCATAGAGAGAGAGTGTGTGTGTGTCTGAAAAAGAAATTGTCTGAAACTGAGAGAGAGAGCTCTAATCAATCATCAATGTCGACGGAACGAGAAGTAGTCTGCATCACCGGCGCCAGTGGCGGCATCGGCTCGTGGCTAGTCCATCTGCTCCTCCACCGCGGCTACTCCGTTCACGCAACCGTGAAAAACCTCCGTAATCTTTACGAATTCCTCTCTTCGATTACGCCTCTGGTAACCGTATCTCCTCCTAATCACCATGAATTTGTTAAATTTGTGTTGTAGAGGATGAGAAAGAGACGAAACATCTGGAAGCTCTCGAAGGTGCAGCCACGCGCCTCCATGTATTCGAGATGGATCTCCTGCAATACGACACCGTTTCCGCCGCCGTCAACGGATGTTCCGGTGTATTCCATCTCGCATCGCCTTGTATCGTCGATGAAGTCCAAGATCCTCAGGTTCTTATATTCCCTGCTTAGAAGCTTTAGAATAGACTGATAGTTTCACTTACATTTACATATATGTGTGTGAAAACAGAAACAACTACTTGACCCGGCGGTTAAAGGGACAATAAATGTACTAACGGCGGCGAAAGAAGCCGGCGTTAAGAGAGTTGTTGTAACGTCTTCGATATCGGCGATAACTCCAAGTCCTAACTGGCCTGCCGATAAGATCAAGAATGAGGAATGTTGGGCTGACCAAGACTACTGCAACCAAAATAAAGTATGCTTCTCTAATTAAGATCTTATAGATGATGTAAATGTCTTTATATGAATGTGATTCTTGTGTTGGCTGTTGGTAGTTGTGGTATCCACTGTCGAAGATACTTGCTGAGAAAGCAGCTTGGGAATTTGCAGAGGAGAAGGGATTAGATGTGGTTGTGGTGAATCCAGGCACCGTCATGGGACCTATCATTCCTCCATCTCTCAACGCTAGTATGCTCATGCTTCTACGCCTTCTTCAGGGTATTTGATTCTGTGTCAGTGCTCGTTGATTTTGGTCTGAGTTCCATGGAACGTCTTAGAATTTACATAGACATGAATGCACAGGATGTACAGAGACATACGAGAACTTCTTCATGGGGTCGGTGCATTTCAAGGATGTGGCCTTAGCTCATATTCTTGTCTATGAGAACCCATCTGCGAAAGGAAGGCACTTGTGCGTTGAGGCGATCTCTCACTACGGTGATTTTGTAGCTAAAGTTGCTGAGCTCTATCCCAATTACAATATTCCCAAGTAAGCCACAAACTCTCTTTCAAACACATGGTATATTAGAGAGGTTTCAATAACCCTACATTTGAAATTTTTGTTAGGTTACCGAGAGAGACTCAACCCGGTTTACTCCGAGCAAAGAATGCAGCAAAGAAGCTGATGGAATTGGGGTTAGAGTTCAGTTCTATGGAAGAAATCATCAAGGAAGGTGTTGAGAGTCTTAAAAGCAAAGGATTTATCTCTTAACTCTAATGCTTGATTGAGCAATGCAGCAGAATTATTACCTATGTTATACGATTTTCCAATTTGATAATGAATAAGCTGATTCTGAACATTGTATTGACATCTAACTAATTTTATTTTATTATGGTCTGTGAATCGATCATCTCTGAGATTTTTATATTTTTATATTTTTATATTTTTATATTGCTACTACAACAATGAAGTGGTTAAGGAGACAGACTCGAAATCTGTTGGGCTTTGCCTGCGCAGGTTCGAATCCTGCTGTTGACGTTCACTTTTTTTTTTTTTTTTTACTATATCAGAGTACACACGTTTATGTCCGTAACGAGCATCACCTACCTGAGTGACATTTGATCAGTCTACTCATTTTATTATTGGGTGCTTCAATTTAATTCCAGAGTAAATATTTAGCACAGAATTATTTTTCCATTCTATGATGTTCGTTTCATTTAAAATAATAATTATATATTTTTCTTGATCAAAGTAATTATAAAGCTATTAACTCCTTTTTCTAGGTCAGATTTAGTAATCCATTCTATGGTCTATTGTAATTTAAACAACTATCATAACTTTTAAATTTCAAGATATGGTGTGTGTTTGTTTTTTTGGTCGACCAAATATTATTATGGACCTTATGGTCGTGATTTCAGCCTCCTATCTTACTATCTTACTAATTTGCACGTCCAAAGCACTATCCCTGGATTTGAAGATCATGTACACCCATTTCTACTGTAAAATAAAAAATATTTTATACTATAATAATCTATACTATATATATGGTTATTTGGGTAGCTTTTTTTTTCTTTCTATGTGGGTTAAGAAGTGAGTTTGAGATTTATGAAATGATGAAGATATGTATTGGTTAATGAGAGAATTAATGTTAGGTTGGCTACTAGTCCTTTTCAAAAAAAAATTATTTTTTTTGATAAATAGTCCTTTTCAAATTTTAACTTATATGATTAATTAAGACCACCCACTATTTTTTTTTTTTTGCTTAGATTAATGGATTTTTAGCTTGTGCCAGTATTTCTCTTTTGTTATCATATTTCTATATATACACGTTTATACAGGCTATATGTACATATAACTAATTAATCGTTTTCTCATGTAAAAAAATAGTCCACATTTATATGCCTATCAAGTGTAAATAGTTTCTAAATCGAAACAAATGAAAGGAAATTAAATATTTTAAGTGGCTGAATTTGTAAAGAAGAAAATAACATAAAAGTGAAAGTAAGAAGATATGATCATCTTCATTCTGAAAGCTTTCAATAAGAAAGCACCTGAAGATTTTGTGACTTTTGAAATAAATCACTGTCTCACGTGAGACCCGAGAGTTCGCACATCCACACATCACAATTATACACTTTCGTACTGATCTAGCTATTAATCACGGTGAAAAATAAATGAACATAATTATAGATATAAATCATATAATAAGATCTTACTAATAATTGGTGATCGTCTTTTCCATCTATACAATTGCAATTTATATCTCAAATATATAATTTGTAAGTACGAATTTAGAAGGTAAAGACCTCAAGAAATTAATACTATACCATAGACTTTTTCAAGATTTAGCATTTGCAGAATTGCACGACTATAGTCGGACTATTATGCCGTAGTTGCAGCGGTAACGACCAAAGCAGAACCACCACTTCCTCCGGCGTCGTTACCATCACCGGCGGTTGGAGTTGCCGTGGCTGTAGGAGGCCGTTTCCGTTTCTTCTTGTCGTAGGGAATCCCTCGAGCCTTGGCTTGAGTTTGACGGACTTCTTTAAGGTAGATCCTAACGGCCTTGGCAGCGAAAGGGTTTGACTCGGGAAGACCACCGCCGATTTCTTCGAAGGCAGCCCTAAGACGGCCGATGAGAGCATCGAGGCTTCCCCAAGCCTGTTTGAGCGGGCAAGTGCACTGAGCTGGTGGGTTAGGCTGTCCAAAGAAGGGACAAGACATGGCATGTACTTTGGTCTTGCCGAACTGATCGAGGTACTTGAGGAACTCGATGACGTGTGCGCCACTGCAACGAGACAGATTCAGAGGTGGCTTGTGGTTCTTTAGATACTGAAGGAATGTGTTCCAGTCTCGCCTCTTCTGCGACTCGTACCGGCTTGGGGAGGAGGAGGAACTTGCGGCTGCTTTCACTGAGGTTTCTCCCTCCATCTATGATTATATATGATTATGTGAGGACGTTCTTTAGAAAATTAGGGTTCTTGATTTTGTTTCTGAGACTTTATGTGCGTGTGTGGGGATCGTGTGCTTGAGAGAGAAAGAGAGAGCAAGAGTTTTATGTTCAGTCACATAACTCAAAAGTCAGAAGCAACAAGTGGGATTTGATTATTCACATTGTAGTTTCTCACTTTTATTTACGTCCCATCAGCCATCATCATATTTCTTTATATAGGAACCAAGAGAAAAACAAAAGAGTAAATGGAAAATGAAACACATCTAATTTTTATTGTCCACACTGTATTAGCTTTTCACTTTAATTCCTTAAATGTTTTAGTTTTTTATTTTATTTTTAACGGGTCTTCTTGGTAAGTAAAGATTAAAGAATTACATCTATTTTAATTTTGGATTAAGAAAACAAATAAATACGTCCGAGAAAAATTAAGGATTTAGATAAGTTTTAAGGGACTGTTATTGGATTAAGTTTTTATTTAATTTTAATAGATTTAAAGTTGCAGTTATTATAAAATCTAATTAGTAAATTTTGATGAAATGACAAGACTCAAATGTGAGTTCTTAAATCTATTGCTAAAATTTTTGTATGGATTACTTTGTATTTAGAAATCATTAAAAATTAAATAATACTACATAAAATTTTCAAATTAGTTGTAACAAAATAACATTAATCAAAACATTTATAAAAAAAAATATTTGTTGGTAACAAAAATATTTGTTCAGTCAACCAAAATATTCGATCTTCTAATTATTGACCAATAATTTGTGCATGAGTAGAACATGTCGAATATCTAATTATGATAAATTCAAAAATAAATTTGAAAATATAATATATATTTCCAACGATACTCAATTTCCACATGATCCAAAATTTACACTGGTAATTATTTTAAATTAATAAAATTAAATTTCAATATGATATTGTGAGAATCTCCATAAGCAATTGGAAGAGTATGAGGAGAGATGAAATATATTATAAATACTTGGGTAAAATGTAGTATTTCATTTACTCATATTTTAGTTAAAAGATTACATCAAAGTTCATCCTTATTATAAAAATACAATAAAATCATATCCATGTTAATAACATGTGTTTTAATGTATTTTAAAATACACTAAACAAATGTTGTATCCAATAACAGATGATTTTATTGTATTTTTTCAAATACAAAATTGAATAACACTGGATTTCTCTATTAATTTAAAATACACTCAACTTCATTAAAATAACCCCACCTAAGATTTAAAATGTTTGCAGAGAATATATCAGATTAAAGTTTTTGCAGACAATTTCAATGTTTTCAATAAGAGAAATTGGTTCTCAACCCAGTATTGTCTATTTTTAAAAGAAATAGTCAGGTCCACAAGCGGATTAGTTTGTTCTATTCGTTGTAACTATTCAAATCCTAGCAAGTTTTAACATTATAGTATACTAGTGGGTGAGCCGCGCTTCGCGCAGAATTTATATTATTATTTATTAATGTTAATATAGTTATTAAAATAACTTCACTAATAAAAAACATTAGTATATCTCTTTTGTAACAGATTTATATGTACTTTATAAAACAAAATTTATCGATAACATATATATAATATTACATTATATTTATCAAAAGTCAATTTTTAAAATATATTTTGAATTCATAAATACTATACAACTGACTATATCAGATGCTCATAACTACACACGACTCAACCAATCTAACCATCCATAAATTCAATCTCCAAATCTATATCCATATGTTAATCTTGAATATCACATAATATAAAATGAAAAACTTTTAAAATGATTCAAAACTTATGTTAGAGAACAACCAATGCTTACACTTCTCTTTTTCAAAAATTGAGTTGGATTTTTTAGATATTGATCTATATTGATAAACTTCTGATATATTTTGAAAATATACACATTCTATATCTCTCTAGTTCTCTTTTTTTTTCCTCATCAACACGATAAAATTGAACCATGCACCGTATTACATAGATCACCAACAACATTGAACTTTTTCCATAAGCACCTTATATGTTTCTAAGTTCCACTCGTATTATCTCTATTTCTCTCGTCGTTGCAAAATATTGAACCATAGATAATATGTTCGCCGGTTTTAAACATAATATTTATTATCTTCATCATGTTTCTCTTTTCTCTGTCCATTTTCAATATATAGTCAATGACTTGAGCGCTGTAAAAATTTATGTGACTTAAGTCAATTTTTCTTTCAAAGATTGGCTTGAACATGTTAACGTTTTGGGATAATACAACATATCTCTCATAATATGCATTTTTATATGGCATTTAAAATTTTGGAGTTTGTCATTCAAGCTTTCTAGAAGCTTCCATGTGTATTCCACTATTGAACAAATCATCGTTCGCTCAAACACGGATTTATTATAATCAAAATGAATTTTATTTTTTCATATAACCTATTTGCATTAAATATTTTCTTCTGATTATAAAATGAAAACCAAATTAAGAAATGTATTTTTAGATTTTTGGACAGTTCTTTGAACTAATCTTTATTAATTACTTTAAATTATAAATCATAAGATTTTAGAAATAATGTATACACAATTTAATCTACTATTTATAAACATGAAACTCTTTAATTTAAGTTTATAACTTACAATAACAATTATTAATACTTTGATATTTATTTAAATAATTTTATAAACTATGTAAATACAGAATTTAATCTATTATTTATTAACATGAAACTCTTTAATTTAAATTAATAAATTGTAATAACAATTATTAATAGTTTGATTTATTTTTAATAATTTTCTTTTCAAATTCTTTTCAAAATTATTATATTAAAAAATGTTAATTATTATGAAAATTAAAGTGTTTGTGAAGTGATTAGAGAAATAAGTAATGAGTTGAGTGATGATAATGTGTCAAGTTTTAGAATATGAAAATGTTGATGTGACTTAATGAGAAGAGAACAACATTTTACTTTATATATATATATTAAAGAATTGGATATCCATTTAAGAGTTGTTAAAATATCATTTGACATAGATATAATAGATAACTACGGTATAACCCTAAATCTTTATTAAGATCTCACATGTATACTTTCATCTGTCTGATATATAAAATAAAAAATAGCAAGGTAATTATTCATATATAAACATATATATGTCATCACCTTTTTCATTACATATGTATGCATGGTTCACCGTAACATCCGACTAACTTCAGAGGTGAGTAGATCTATTGCATAGAGTTTTTTTTTTTTTTTTTGGTTGTTGCAAGCTGACCACGGGTAAAACATTCGAACCAAATACCAAAATTTCAAGTGGCCCAACAGTAATGAAGTTCTTACCAAAAGGAACCGAACTTAGGGAGAGCGAGTTTCATCACTGCATACTGAAACAATTTTTTATGTAATGATTTTCGAAATTGACATTTCTAGCTAATGTGCACCAAAAACATATTTTTCACGAACTAGTGTTATGTTTAACGCACGTCAAGTTAACGACGTTAAGGTGACTACCATTCAAAAGCTGTATAGTCCTATACCTCCCGTGATTCATTTGATTTAATCATCATAACTTTATATATCTTGTTGACACATCAAATCATATCAATGGTTCGTCGGTCCAATATTTATTCCATTATAAGAAATGCAACTTTGTCCCTTTCAGTTTATTTGGAAACTATATAATTTTCTGTATCACGTTCACTCTTCAAAGATCATACCAATGATTCTAGCTAAGTGTGCAAACTACATAATTAGTGCTTTATTGACGGCGTATATAAATTCTTGTTTATTTATTTATTTATAAAGGGTATGATTTCTCGTCTTAGTTGCGTCTTAATCTGAAGAGTATCAATATTAATTAAAATTTTCACACATTAAACTATTTAACAAGTAGACCCATGATAAATGGACTACCAACTACCATATAGAGAGACTCAAGTCTGAATGTCCTTTTTAATTTTTTAAGAAAATTATGAGTGTCCTTAATACTATATAAATAATGTAAGCTAATTAAATCCTGAATTTATATTTATCAGTCTTTTAGCTAGAAATAATATATATATATATATATATATATATATAGCGTGGAATAAAATTGTAGAAGGTCCATAATTTGAGGAAATCATGGAATCGCAATATGATTTGGTTCGTAATAACAAGGACTCATTGCGATGGAATTGATCAAATATAAAAATGAAAAAGAGAAAAGAAATGGTGAGGAGTTGGTTGTTGGTCAAGAATCAATGAAGAAAGGTATTGGCCATTAATTTCTAATAATCCAATCCACGCAATTTCATCACTGACTCGCCAATTTACTTAACATTCATTATAATGTTTTAGTGCTTAGTCTCACGCCTTTTAACTTTAGTCACACCATATCTTATTTTTATATGTATAAATTACTAAATTAGGATGGAGAGAAGAATTATTATTATTATTTGTCACGATCATGTCAAACATGGCAACTATTTAATTCTTCATCGTTTCTTTTATTCATCCAATCATCAAATTTAGAAACAAGAATAAAAACGTCATTTCTACCAATAACAATAATAATATATAACATCAATTCAATTAATCTTTAGATCTAATCACTATCGTCGTGTCATGATTTGAATCTTTTTTGGACCTACAACATAATCATACTTTCATAACGGTGTACAATGATGAAATCTCATCTTAAGCTATATGTCCAAACGTAATTCAAATTGTTTGTATAGCTTAATAAAATACATTATCCTTTTTCTTTTGCACAAATGATCTCAAAGACTACTAAATCTAATGCTTCTAGAAAGTTAGCATCACATGATTACAGTTTATATTGCAAAAGTAACAAAATTAATCTTCTTTTGTCTTTTTAAAATTTGATTGCGTGTTTCGTCTTTAATTTATGACGTTCGAAATGAGAGAGCTCTCTCATTGCGTGTACGTCGTGTTCCGACTTCTTTGAGCATCAACAGAACATTAAAACAATAGCAGCAGATAGACATATTTCTCACGAAGGACTGTCCTAACAATAAACACAAAATCAAATTATATCTATCAATGCAAAAATAAATACACATCAAACAAAAATTTACGCATTGAAATTGTTTAAGCAAAGTTTATTTGATACTTTCTATATTAGAGAACAAATGTGTTATACCTATCGAAAGGTTAAAATAAAATGAAAAAGAATCAATCGCAGGAAGTAACAGAGAGTCCAACCCGGAGATCGTTAGACGTTCCAGAGACGTACATTCGATGTGTCTCGATTTCTTCTCCCTTCCGGTCACTGGTGGCAGCCACGTCAGCAGCTGCTGCGTAATGGATTCCGTTGTTGACATCGTCTCCGGTGGAGAAAATGATCTCCCTGAGAATAGGTTCGTGTCCGTTTAGAAGGTTTCCCATACTCAGCACTTTTCTCCATGATTGGTTCGCCGATGGCGGCGAGAACAGATTCGACACTACTTGTCTCTCTCTCAAAGTCACTTCCTGTCTTCTTACTTCCATCTCCTGTGTTCAATGACCAGACACGTTTACACATTATCCAATTATTACAATCCGAGAAATTCTCGTAAAGTTTAACTGATGACTCACCGTACTGCTTTTGTTTTCTTCATCATTTGAGTTCATTCCCATCTTTGGAGCATAAATGCCGTAGAAGTCGCTGAATATTACTTGAGCAAGGCGTGATGCATCCAGGAACTTTCTGTGAAGAGATGCCGCAACCGTTACCAACTTCTCCACGTGTTCAAAGGCGACGCAGAGTCGCCTCAAGTCACTGACGGTCTTTGCTCTATCCAGAAGATTGATGCCTGCATCCGAATATCTGTTATATAGAGACAAGGGGGCCAGAGGGAGAAGATGGTTCAAAGGGTTTGTATAATTAAGGAGAATAAAAGTATTACGTTGTAGAGACCCGCAAGTAGATTTGATGATGAGGTAGAGTTGCTCCAATTTGGAAGTCATTTGTTTCATGTTCCCGAATTTTGTCTGGTTAAGAGTGTCGGCTGATCCTCTGAAGCCTGTGCAGACCATTTGCTCAAGAAGCTGATGAGGCCGCACTGTTTCCAGGTAATGTAGAATCTGAGAAATTTGTTAATACATTGAGGTCAAACCTACCTCTCGCAAGAGACTTTCAGCATGAATGATAAAAAAAAAAGACATGGACCTTCTCTCCCTCACGGTTTGGATCTAGAAGAGGCTTTTGGTCATCAGCTGGCAAAGCGGATGCATCATTCCAACTTTTTCTCCACAAGTTTCCTTGATCAGACATCCGTTGAGAAAGGCGGCCATGAGGAGGCCATTCATCTTTTAAACCATCAGTGATGGAGCCTGCCGATGTTTCAGTGGTTTTAGGTTCAAAGCTCTCCCAATCTCCAGGTGAATGCCATCTAATAAAGTCCTCAAATACTGCATCTGGATTTGCCGCTTTGAATGCTGACATGTCTGCAATCACCTTTGTGAGATCAGGAAACAAGAAACAAGGGATGTATTGAAGAACGGTTTACAAAACTATGAGCTCCTAATGTTCTCTTGCAATAGACTCAAACTTAGAATTAGATGAAAAAATTAATGAACAGTTCTCTGTTATCATCTCTAGAAAACCGAGGCAGAATTTTAAATCTCACCAGATAATAAGATGTCTTTCTCCAACTGGCCAGGAACGTTCTGAAATTCAAAGGGAAAAGATGTGTGTTTTTAATAAAAGAACAACAAAATGAACTAAAAAGAAGCACGATCAATCATGTTTTTTTCTTCAAGGTGTAGTAAGGCACAACGCATCGACACATTTGTTAAGAAACATTAAGCTTATAGAAAATGTTCTTAGTAGATAACCAAATCATATTCATTTCTATTGGGAAATAAGTTGAGCTTACAAGGGAATCACCAAACGCCTCAACAGCCTGGAGTCTTTCTTCATGCATGTCTTCAGTCATAAGAGGTGGATCCTATTATAACTCAGGAAATATGAGATTATTAACGACAAGATAGGAAACAGACCGGTCAAGTCGAATACTAACCTGGGTAAATGGAGCATGGAGTCGCTGACGTGACTTCAGGAGCATCATGGTCCCTACCGGTCCAGCTGAGCCTATCCTGATGGCATCTGTTGGGCTTTGGTTGACAGAATTTGTGTGTTCAGTTTTCCTCTCAAATCTAAGTCGATTAGATGTATCTTCTGCAATTGAGCTGTATCCAAGCAAAAGGGATTTAAACACTTAGCCTTGGTAAATATTTCCTCTATGTGATTTAGTATCCAATCAAGAGCCATCATCATTTAAAACGGAAAATGGAAGAAAACTAGAATAATTACTAGTAATAATATGAAATCCGGGTTTCATCTATTCAATAACAACGAGATCCTAAGAGCTCTCACTTGCTAAGTTCACCTGTCACGTTTCCTCTGCTGCAGATCTGCTTCTGAGGATGTAATTATTCTCTTGTCGACCTTGTCATGTTCCTGAGGATTTATTGAAAGAAATGTTTCAAGCCAACAACACAGAGGCACTGCAGCAGTTAGGATCTTCTACTTGGTTAGTTGAAGGATTTATGAACTCCTACACTTTTGATATGTGTATTTTTGTTGCTTTTGTTAATTTAATTAAACACATACTGGCAACACCTAACAAAAAAATGCACAAAATACAGAAAATCTTAGCCAATCACCTCCATAGAAATAGAAGCGTCTGAACTGTCTTCACTTCCTATACAGTCTAGGAACTCTTCATTCATTTCACGTTTTTTTTCAATGCAAATTGCAAGCTGATCAACAAAGAAGAAATTGTTAGTATCTTCAAGTAATTTGTCATTTCCAATTAAGGATATATAGAGGCTTTTACCAGGTGCAACTTCTGGTTGATCAAACAAGTGGATAAATCAATAGAACTGTAGATTGGCATTTTTGGCAACGGCTGTGTCTCTTCCCAGCACCAACGGACTTCACGGACAAACTCTATCCAGAGAAAGGCAATGGCTACAGATGGGATGCAGCAAAAACAAAAGAAAAGTCTTATTAATCAGATCATTCCTTTCATTCAGTCACTGGCAATTTAATTAATTTTGCCTATAATGATACATGGCTGACAAAATGTGGCATGGCCTACTGGCACATACCACGGATATTGCAGTTGCCAAACCACAGTGAGTGCAAACAGAATTGTGTAAAAAGAGATTCAAGCGGTGCAGCCTTAAGAGCTCGAGAAAGCCTGTGTTCGCCTTTAGTAAAATCTGGGAGTTTAGATCCTGCGAGATTAGAGGAAAAAGGTGAAACAATACCACATAGCTGGATTCTACACATGTTTGGGACCTAAGAGGTAGATTTTCAAACGTACCTAGCTGCTAATTTTAAAATGCATGCATCAAACTTGAATTATTGGCGCAGCAATATAATCAATATTCAATGTTATGTAACAATAACACAAGCTTATATATATGCTACCATAGACATAGTATGCATACATGCATCTATATTCACACATAATATAGTGGAAGAATACCCTCATGGAAGAGATCTTTAATCACCCGATCAAGAACTGTTGGAGGAGGAATGACCACTGAGGTTTTCAAGTTTTCAGAGCTTGGATTTTCGACTGCAAGAGATTAAAAAAAAACAAACACACACATTAGACAGTATATGTGTCAGGAATAGCTAATGCTTTAAAAGAATATAAGAACATAAGGGTAATTAAACATATGCTATAACTCAATCTCTTGCTAGTAGAGGTTTGTACATTTATTTGAAACATGAAGAAAACAATTAAAGCACAAAAAATTGCACAGACCTGACACGAAATCATCCATAAACTGAGCTGTGAATGACATATCCAATGCTTCAACCAAGCAAAGTAGTTGGGAAGCAAAATCAATTCTTTTCCCATGGGAAGGCTCACCCCTGTTAAAGCAATATTTTTTAATAAAACTGAAAGGGAAAAATAATATACCACAAGACATGCAAACTACTATTCTTTCCTAGAATGAGAAACTATGAGAAGTTTCTTACAGATACGGTGAGAGGATTGGGTGTAAAACCCACTTTTCAGCCTCATGGGGTGAAGCATTCTCAAGTTCAGCCATCTCAAGTGTGTTTTCTACAGTCCTGTCAGCCCATGTGACCACCAATTCGAATCCTGTCGATAGCAACCACAAAGTTAGATAATGAATCCCTTGAATCGCATATACCAACAGGCAACAGCAAAGACTAGCCTATGCTTGAAGAACAATACAGGATTTTCATCACATCAACTCTAATCTCTGTGTATGCTGGAATACAGAGGTGTATAAAGACCAGCTATTAAATTAGATAACTGATTTGTATAATCACGGAAAACACACAAGGCCTTAACTAATCTGTAAGACTGAGAGGTAAAATGAAAATTCGAAAATACCGTATCCAAAAAGATAAAATTTTATTCATACAATGCACGGATGTACCTCTTAGTGGATCTTCAGCAGAGTACCACTCACTCCAAGGACAATCATCATCCCAGTGCACCTTGTTGCGTGACTCAGAACCATAGTGTTCTGCAGTGTCTGCTTTGTCATTCATAATTTCATCCATATCATTTTCCTCATCCTCCTCGTCATATGGGAAGGTTTGGTATGTTAGCCTCATCATAAAATGAACTTTGAAATTGTGCATTGAGAAGTCGACTCCTGAATAAACCTTCAAATAATAAACCATATAAATACATCATCTAGCAAAACAATTTGATCACACGATAGAATAAGCCACACACCCTTCTGATATCAAGCTTGAAGAATATAGTATGTGAAAAAGATATAAGAACATTAAGAGCTAGACTGGAAACCAGCTTTTCATCATTGATGGCTAATGCTTGGTAAGTTTTCAAGTCTGCTTTGATGAGCAATTACTGTACTAATGAACATTACTAATTAGGAGCCACAAAGACTTACAAACTTAGAAACAAACAACTCATATAGCCCTTCCAGGTGCATGAGTTTCACAGGGACTTGACTGCCGATACGATCTGCTTCAAATCTTCTAGTAAAAACAGTCCCCATATTTTGGATTCCAATATATGCTTTGCGTGAAGGGTCATGCACAGGGACAAAGGCTGGCCACAAGCTGCATACCAAAAGTCGTATGAAAATAATTCAACCAAACAAATATGCGCCTAATCATGATCTCCTTAGCATAGACCCTCAAGGATAACACATTTCAATCAACTATGACTTCCAAAACTTCGGAGCAATTGGTATCGACTCAAAGAAACAGTGTATTGTAAGAGTTTCACTTGACAATGCTAAAGCTAAAGAGGTGTTACTGGCTAACACATCGTACCTCCCACAGTTAGATAAGGCAATAGCAACCGAACTCAGAAGCTTGCTAGACTCTGGTGTATCAAGAAGCACCCCACTGGCACTTTGTGGAGCAATCAACTAGAAGATACAAGAACAATTAATAAAATATTGAATATGTAAAAGAGCATGAACTACTTCCAGAATAGAATATGGATTTAAAGCGTACCAGAAAATCCTTCACCCCAAAGCAAAGCTGGAGATCATGTGAATTACTGTTCCAATTACCAATTCCAGCTGCATCAGTCAGATACCGAATCATGAAACAGAAAATGCAATTTCTCCAAGATAAAGCGTATTATCCTGAAAACATATACCTTGTTGGCTACCATTATTCTCAATTTGAAAATAGAATTCCATGCAATAGCTCTTTGCAACATCTTTTAGGTCGTGTTTGACCCTAAACAGATTCTTCGAATCCTCCATTGCAACCGCACCCTTTTCCTGCACTCACACAATGCAGGTAACCTAAGAAGTCAAGCAGAAAACAAAAACTAAAGTGGATTTCACAATACACATCCAACTCCATCTTGTACACGTTCGTGTGATTCTAACGAGTTCAGAAAGTCTTATTTGGATAAGCTAATTTACCACCAAGTTTTTGGGACCATCGGCTAACCATTGACGACAAGTTGCTTCAATATCTGAAATAAACCTAAAAGGCAACGTGATCAGTGGTGACATTCGGAACGGTAAAGAACAACGGAGTATTTGAATCCCAAGCAATTCAAATCGTGAAGATGAATACCTTTCCCAGGAAGAAGCTAGAGTAAAATCATCAAAATGTTGCACCTACAAATAAATTCCTGATCCATGAGTATAAAAGCAACAGCAGAAGAAGAGCACATGATGATTAAAGTTTGAGGTAGTAACTGGTATTACCTCTTCTTCCGCACCATCATCTTCTTCGAGAGGATTTGATCTGCTTGTAGAAGCCATATAAATTAGATAGTGAGTTTAGCTATCTTCTTCTTCTGGGTGAGGAGCTCTTGCAGATCCTCCGATCAAACAGATGAAGAGATCCGCTTCTGGGAAAGAACAACGACGATGATGGTAAAGTTACAGATGGTACTCTCGGAAACGTCGTCGTTCCAGGCTGACTTGGGAAGTTATGATTTAGTCACTTTGACAAACGGTGAGAACAACGCATGCCGTTTCGTTTGATAAAAAACGGGTTGCATTCTCTTTGTGAAGTTTTTTTATTTGATCCGACCGGTCAATATCAATGGGCCTAACATAACGCCCATAGTAATTTTTATGGTAAAGTAGTCATATGATTCAACCTCGATAATTTTTTAACAAAAAAAACCCCAGTTACAAGACTTCAAGTGTGAATACTAATTTAATTTTTTTTCGTCATCTTAAATTCCTTTATAACTTTAATAATTTTGGAATTACTGGATCGTGATCATTTAACTAAACACAATTATGTTTATAGGGACCACAATCCACAACTAAGAAATAATTATCTGAAAGAAATTAAATGAAATCATTTTTTGGTCCAACACAATGACACATAACAAATGATAACTTGCCAAGGACAATTAATAAAAATAAAAATACTGGAGCGTAGTGGATCGAAACAGTCTAAAAAATGGGACTGCTTTACATAAATGAAGAAGTCGTCGTCACTAAAGCAAATGAAGATGAAGAAAACTGAAAATCTCTGAAATCTGAAGCACATTCCATTTTCATCTCTCCCTGAGCTCATAGTCATTGCCGACAACGACGACCTACTACAATGGCTGCGGCCTTGGAGTGCTGGTCTAGCCGTGCCGGAGGTGACGCTCTCAACGACGATCTAGTAGATCAGGTCCTCATGCGCACACACGACAGGTCCGAGTCTCTAATTACGTCTCCGCCTGAGACGACTTTGGATGTCAAAAGATCCACACCGGTTTTCGATCAGAGCTCATCGGCTATGCAGAAACGGTTTCAGCGTCTCAGCCGCAACGTGTCCGAGGCAATTGCGTCGCTTAAAAACTCGCTCAATCTCGATTCTGCGCGAGATAACCAGAGTGTCGGCGGAGCTCCGTTTCCTAAGACCGAAGTCAGTGGCGGCGGCGGTGGAAGGAAGCTCGTGTGGGCTACTGTAGTGAGGAACCTTGCTAAGATGTATCCTGGTAGCCAATTACCGGAGAAGCTCGTATCAAATCTCAAGAAACATTACGATTCCTTGCCCTTCAGGTAAACCAGATTTATCAGTTGCTCTGAGTTTGAATCTGAATATATATTTGGTAGATTATGGAACAATCTAGGTAACTTGGATTTGTGCTTGGTGTTGTTTCAACAGTTACAATCAGGCTGATTTCGATATGAAAGAAGTATTTCTACACGTGAAGTTGATAGAGCAAGCTTCTGGAGATGAAAATCCTGTGTTTATGATTCAAGAAGTGTCTACTGAGGAAGCTCGAGGTTCAGTTCTAAGACTCACATTCGCCTGTAACTCATCTCTTTCATGGTCAACTATGTCAGGCGCTCTTGATAGTGCTTCGATTTCTTGCAAGAAGATACAAATCTTTGAGAAGAAAGGGTTGACTCTCGGGGTTGTTCTTCTTTTGGATCAATCTGGGCAAGAGAATTTGTTTAAAACCCGGGTAGAAAATGCCCTCAAGTCTGCAACCAGAAAGCCAAAACCAACTTCTGTTAAGCTTCCTTTTGGGCTTTGTGGATGTCAAGAACAGAATGACGGTTTAGGGGAAACAGGAGGTGTTGAAGAAGAGTCTATTCAGCTTAGTAATAAGTTAGGGGTAGAAAATTTGAATAGTATGATCCAGCTTAACATTCCACTTCCGAGTTCTTCATTTGCTGTATCAGTTGATGAATGGCAGACCATTCAATCGGGTGGCAATGAGATTGGGAAATGGCTATTGAATTCTGATAGTTTTGAGTTTGGTGATCAGATTGGACCAAATTCTTTCAAAGGAATTTTCCGAGGAAAAAGGGTGGGAATTGAGAAACTAAAAGGTTGTGATAAGGGGAATTCATATGAGTTTGAGCTCCGAAAAGATTTCTTGGAGTTGATGGCTTGTGGACACAAGAGTATTCTGCAATTTTATGGTGTTTGCATTGATGAGAACCATGGATTATGCGTTGTGACAAAACTGATGGAAGGCGGGTCAGTCCATGAACTGATGTTGAAGAATAAGAAGCTTCAAACCAAGCAGATACTGCGAATTGCTGTTGACATAGCCGAAGGGCTGAAGTTTGTGAATGATCATGGTGTTGCTTATCGGGATCTTAACACACAAAGAATACTGCTAGATAAACATGGCAACGCCTGTTTGGGGGATATTGGAATAGTCACCACTTGTAAGAGCTTTGGTGAGGCCGTGGAGTACGAAACTGATGGCTATCGATGGCTTGCACCTGAGGTATGTGTTCTTTTACCCTTGTCTTTGTTCACCAGTTTACTTGAGAATTAGATTGTAAGCATCATTATGCTTTCTATTTCCTGATCGTTTTTTACCTCTAAGCCAAATGATACATCAAACTAGACACCTGATAGCTTGCTCACAAATTTCTCTGACCCATTATCATAACTGTCGTAGAAACAAGCCGCAGGCCCTATATGCTCCATCTCAAATTGTCCTCATATGGCCCCACTGCATCTTATTTTGTTTTTGTTCTTTTTGAACGAAATAAGTCCTTTGTTTTTGGCAATATCTGCTTTGCCCTTTTCTGTTTGTCTAGGCACTTATTGGATCTTCACTTTTGGATTCATATATGTTAGACAAATGTGGATCTAATTATGTTCTGTCTAATCTTCACAAAAGCATCTTATATGAATCCAAAAGTGAAGATCCATCATACCTAACTTTTTTGGTTATATTAGTTATTCCAATTGTTTCGAACCACCGTGGTAGGCCTTTTAGTTTTGTCAATTGCAAATTTGCAACTGGTCCACCCATTCCTACTAGAGTACACTGGTTCTTGGTTATACATAGCCAGCATTTAGTTCAATCCTGGGATCTGAATAGTTACTAGAATTTGTGTAATGAAACTTGTTAACACTCTCTTTTCTTTATGACATGGTTTAAGCAGATAATAGCTGGTGATCCAGAGAATACGACAGAGACTTGGATGAGCAATGCTTATAGTTTTGGAATGGTACTGTGGGAGATGGTGACGGGAGAGGCGGCCTATGCATCTTGCTCGCCTGTGCAGGCAGCGGTTGGGATTGCGGCTTGTGGCCTAAGACCGGATATTCCAAAGGAATGCCCTCAAGCCCTGAGAACTCTGATGATCAATTGCTGGAATAACTCTCCTTCCAAACGCCCCAACTTCTCTTATATCCATAGCACGTTGCTCCGCGCCATTTCACGCTAAGTTTGGTCTTTTATTTGATAAGATCATATTGTACATTCAGATTGTAACAATAAACTGTAATCGTAAGTATTAGTATGCATTAATCATAATGGTGATATGAAATGTAATGAAAACCGATAACGAACTATGTGACTTTATATCATATTGGAAACGTTTTGTGAGATTTGCGGCATTTGCCATGTAATATCGGGCCAAGCCCAAATATTAATAGAAAGATTGGACAGGGCAAACAACTATTTATACGATTTGAGGTTTTTGCTAGGCCTGTCATAAAGCCAGTCCATAGGCCATACAAAACAATACTACATATATATATGTATTACGCACACGTATAAGTGAAAACGAACATAATAAAGAAGCATATTGGGTTTCGGGGAGGAAGGAGACATTTCATCTTTGGCTTTCGTCAAAGTGGTGACACGTGATGCTTTTTTCAGAATCCACCACTCCCCACGTGCCCTTTTAGTTGTGCACCTCAATCCACAATTATTGATTTTTAGATATTCAACTTTTTAGTTATGTGCCTTTTGGCTCTTCCCCAATTATTTTTTCCATTATAAAGTCTCAGTTTTTAAATCTTTTTGTTGTGTGTGCCCGCGTAATATTGTAAAGATAACCTGATAAACAAAGCTACAAAGAAAAAAACAAATTAAGCTATAAATTTGTGTGGTCATCAAAAGTTGTCAAAGACGTTTTTCTTAGCATTTAGCACTAAACTCTTTGTATACTATTAGGTATATACATAGAAGAATCATAGATATATACGAATTGAATAATGTTACAGATAATCAAAATAGTAGTATAGGCTTTGGTTGTACCTTTTTCAATGTTACAGTAATCATTTTGTTCGGTGGTCCCGCCTCACGTGATTATTCCTCTTTAGTCTTTACTCCCACTTCTCTCTATTGTTGCTATCTTATTTATTTTTAAACCCACGAAATGTTTTTTTTTTTAAGTATCATTTTTTATAAATCCATTACTTAGTCCAGATTTTTTTTTACTATTCCATTTTTTTGTTACTTAGTCCATTTTTGAATCAAAAACAGTAGATACGAGATTTTAAAAACTTAAAAAGTCAATACATAAATTCAATACTGTTGGGAAAATATATGGTATGTATATAGTACTCCCTCTGTTTCATTTTATTTGTAGTTTTAGGGTTTTTTTTTGTTACAAAATAAGTGTTGTTTTGGGTTTCCAATGCAAATTTTAAATAAAATTTATTTTATTACTCTTACTATTTTAATATGATAACCAATGAAAAAAGATGTTTAGTGTATTAATGAAGGGTAAAAAAGAAAATTTGAATATTTTCTTAATTTATGTGTTAAAACCTAAAACAACAAATAAAATGAAACAGAGGGAGTATAAGTTTAATACAGCTGTATTATTATATTCTATAAACTTAAATCTCATTAACCATTGCCAACACTATCGCCAGTTTTCTCTTTGACTTTGAATACATACATAACTGCATATAAATATATACTCCATCTCTTTATAAATAAATGTTATTTTAGATGATTTTACACCTATTAAAAAAACTATTAAATTTTATATTTTACCTCTAGTTAATATAGTTTATCTATTTTTTCATTAGTCAATATATTAATAAATAAATAATAAAACTGTAATTATTAGCTAATATTTGATTTGAAAATCTAAAATATCACTTAATTTTAAACAAAAAATTAACTCTAAAATGTCACTTATTTATAAACAATGGGAGTATATAATTAAAAACAACTTGTGGAATAAGAAAATAATTACTGTAACTATTTTCGTTTGCCCACCTTATAAATGTTTTGTTTTGCCTCGAGAAAAACCAAAACGAAGATTGAACAACACTTTTTCATTACTTTTCTAAGTTTTTTTACTTATTATGGGGTCTTTTTATTATTCAGTTCATAACTTGAGCCACTTTCCCAATTAAGTATTATTATAACGTTTTGTATAGTGTTTTAGTGTATAATTAATTACGTGTGTAGTATAATCGATGTAATCATGTAACCTGCAAATCTTTGGGAGTTACTTCTGAATGGTTCGTTGTCCGTTAGATTTCCCTGCTCTGAGATACAATCCGATAATAGCTTCCGAGCTATATACCAGTATTTTTATCTTCCTAAATTGAAGGATCAGTTTAAATTTCATGCGGATTTGTGTCGCACTATATATAGGTTGTATCTACCCAACCATAGATTAAGTTGTTATATGAAAAAGTTAACCGACAAGAAAAGCAAAAAATTATGGTTTACCCGCGTTAAAATAAACTATTGCATAAAAACGTAAGATTTACAACTTCAAATTTTTAAAGTTTTGATAGCTTAGCATCTATAGTCTATGCTAAAAAAAAAAAAGCATCTCTAGTTGGGAAAATCAGATGCTATACAATTCCGTAGGAATAAATTGAGGATTTCGTAATTTTAACCATTTCTGTTTAAAAACATATTTTTCCTATCCCACAATTTAAAATTTTCCTTGTTTTTACTAAATGCAGAAATACTAATCGCACCTGCAGTAAATTCCTGAATTTTTTAATTAATATGTGTGATCAATCTACAAATCTCGGAAATGAAGAAAGCATTAAACAGAATACTACTAACTATAATTAGCATCTCATTTTCTTAACTAATTATAATTAGTAACGTTAAATTACCTTGTCCAACCCACAAGCAAAGGTTAGAAGAACAAAAAAAAGAGAGAAAAAAATAACAAAACCAAACAAAGGAAGATTTAACAATTCCACAATTTTCCAACCACTTTTTTTAAACCAGCCCACACATCTCTCTCTCCCCAAAAACTCCATTTCTCTGCAAATCCCAATTTGTACACAAACCCTAATTTAGTCACCAAAATCTTCAACTTCTCCGCCGTTTCTACACCGTCAATGTGGCGGCCGTGGCGTAAATCGTCGGTTAAGATTCACGACACATACTCTCCCACCGCTTCCTTCTCTTTCAAAGACATCCACCACCTCTGCACCACCGACGATTCATCTTCCTTCCCTTCTTCTCCTTCTCCATCTCCCAAACACGCTTCTAGAGTTTTCCATCGAGTCCGCGCAGTCAATTTAATCCTCAAATCCTGGCCAACTCGTCCATCAACTCAGCTCCTCCGTGCAGATCCCGAGCCTATAAATCTCCGACGAAATCCAGAATCAGATTCGAAACAATCTAATCCAGACTCAGATTCAAAACAATCCAAATCCGAACCAGATGTACGAATTTCAATCCCTGGCGCTGATACCAGCATCGTCGTCTACTTCACCAGCCTCCGCGTTGTTCGTTCTACGTTCGAAGACTGCAAAGCCGTTACAGCGATCCTTCGTAGCTTTCCTGTACGAATCGACGAACGAGATCTCTCAATGGACGCATCTTTCGCCACCGAGCTACAACGGATCTTCGGCGGCGAGAAAGACGAGAACAAAAACCAGACGCAAACACCGAAAGTTCCACGAGTATTCATCAGTGGCAAATACATTGGAGGAGCGGAGGTGGTGAAGCAACTTCACGAAATAGGAGAACTAAAGAAGCTTGTACAAGAGTTGCCGAAGATTGAACCAAGCGTATGCGAGATGTGCGGTGATCATAGATTCGTACCGTGCAATGAATGTCACGGTAGCCATAAGGTGCATACGGAGAAGCTAGGGTTCAGATCATGCTTAGCCTGCAATGAGAATGGTCTCGTCAGGTGTTCATCTTGTTCCTTTCCGCATCTTGCGCCTAATTCCTAGATTTTTTTTTTTTTTTTTTGGATTCTACACGAAAAAATTGGAATAATTAAATATTTGTTTTAATCAAATTTCAGAAATTTCCAATTTGCATAATTCGAAATGGAGAAGAGTTTAGCTTCAGCTTGTTGTTTTAGATAATTAGATTCGTCAAAAGAAAATGAAAATCATTAGATCTGAGTGATGTGAACGTGATTAGTAGCTAACATTTGTTTTTTTTTAATGATTAATTTTAGACTATAGCTCTAAATGCGGTAAGGAAGAAAAAAGAAAAGGAACAATAAGGTCGAAATTGTTCGGGAGGGATGACTAGTGTAGATTGGTGAAATGTTATTCTAGTACAATTGAAAATGTTTATAGCAAAAGAAAATAAAGTTGGCAGAAGTTGCAAAGGTGAATAATTGATGATGGGATAAGTCGATAACACATTTCTGGCCTAAGAAAGAAAGTCACATTTATGTGCATGTTATATCGGATTCTCGGTCTCATTTTCTAGTTATGTATGATATTTTACTCTATAAAGTCATAGACCTTAAATTTCCAATATCAATGAGTTAAACGTAAGAATAATATTGGTTATTTGAGTTTATATTTAATCAGTTTTCTGAAAATAGGTGAAATATAACCATTGCAAAATTTACTAGTTTTTTATTATCCGCGAATTTTTTTTGTTTTGTTGTTGTTTATAGATGTTTTTAGAACAAAACTCGGTATTACCATTATTTTTAAGCAAATATTATGCTGGCCAGTGGCATAACAAACTCCGAAAAACTAACAACTCTAGTCAATAAAATTGTTTTTTGGTAGAAATATCAAAAATACATGTGCAATTTTAATTTTAAATTTAAATTATGTTTCAGCATACTTCTACTAGTTGGTGTATTACTATATTACTCTAAACTTGTCCACTAAATTGCAACACGGAAAACATAAAATAATAAGGTATTTTAGAATACCTTTTATCTCTCGAATAATAATTTATAGAGGTTATTGTGTATATGTGACGTACAGCTACTCGAACTCTGGTGGTGCCGAGCAATCCACTGACCTATAGATGCTTTCACCATCGAGTAGCCGTAACCTGAAATGATATAAGATGTTATATATAACCTAAAACAAGGTACTAATTTATCAGCCATTTCTTTTTTTTTGAAAATAACCGTATCATAGTTGGTGTTTTGCAAAAGAATGTACATTACTACTATGTTGTTACCTTTTTCAAAAGTAGTTTTTGCAAATGCATTTACACTAGCAATTTATTCCGCGAGGCATTATTTTTAATTTTAATAACTTATATAATACTTCAAGAGCAAAAATTTTGGAGTAGAGATTGGAGAAAACATCCATTGTAAGAAATGTGATCTGATATGCTAAAAAAAAGGGATATTCCAACATACGATGTCCGAAGATGTGATTAGTCCAACAACTCTTTAGGAAAAGAATCTCAAAGAAAAAAAAAACTCAACAAACTATAAAGAGACTAAACAATGGACGTCAAATTCGACGGGCCGTACCAATACCATACCGTCGTCTTCCATCGTCATTCAGATCACGAGAGAGAAACAAGAATCGTTTCTGTGAATTATTAGATTAGTCTACAAAATCAAAACACCTTTTTTGTGTAAAAATTTCTTAGAAGAAATACATGACAATTGCGCGTAAAACTTGTATACAAACTTTATTATATGATTATAACGTTTTTGTAACTTTGTTAAGTAAACTACTCAAGTGAGTAATAAATTTCAAATTGTGTCTCTTTTGGGGAAAAAATATATTAAGAAAGTAATCAAAGTTGGTGGCGGGTTTATGATGATAATAAGAAAATTAAAACAAGTTGAAAGAGTATTAGCAACCGTTGATTAGTCTTACTTGTCCTCAACGACGACTTCAACTGCTTCCTCCAACATTCTCTTCCTTGTTTCAGGAAAAAAAAAAGCCACAGAAGCAAAGAAATCTCCTATGAGTTCCCATGGACGATGGAGATTCAATCTCCTTATCATCTTCCTCACCTTTCTTCCTCTGAATCTCGATTCCCAAGGTACTTTTCTTCCATCCTCATCTCTCTGTCTCTCTATACGATCTTGTTATGTTTTTGGATTATGAGTATTCATTTCTTGAAGAGCTTGTAGAAGTCTTTGGTTCTTCTCAAGATCACTTGTTGATCCAATCCGGAGTTTATGAGAACCGTCGCATCCTGGCTGAGTCACCTCGTCCACGCAAAGATCCTCCCGTGGAAGCCTCCCCTCCATCTCCTGACCTCGCGACCTCGAAAAAACCCCCGCATTTGTCACCACCAGAACTTAACAGAACCCCGAGCTCTCCGCCAAGTGGTCAGACAGCAGAAACACCAGAGACCCCACCTGCTATTATTCCCCAACCTCCACCTCCTCCTCCTCCAGGACCTAAAAATAAGTCTCCCAAGGTTTATATGATCATCGGCATAGTCGTTGGCGTATTCATATTCTCGGGGGCATTAATCATCTCCTTTCTTATCTTCAGCCGAAAAATTCCAATCAAGCCTTGGACCAGTAGTGGTCAGCTTCAAGATGCTCTTATCACAGGCAAGCAAAAACACTCTTTAGTCTTGACTCTTCACAATGAATTTTCTCTAATTTTATAGCTTTGCATTGCAGCAGATGTTCCAAGGCTGCAGCTATCAGAGCTACAGGCAGCCTGCGAAGATTTCAGTAACGTCATTGGCTCTTTCTCAGACGGCACCATTTACAAAGGGACTTTGCCCACTGGTGGTGAAATCGCCGTTGTGTCTATCACCGTTGGTTCTCGTGCAGCCTGGTCCACTGCCATGGAAACACAGTTGCTACAAAAGGTATCAGAACCTCGTTTGTGATTGTCTTGAACAGAGATTTGCATTGTCATGGAAGAATAATTTCTGCTATGTTTCTGCAGATGCATAAGTTATCCAAAGTTGATCACAAGAACTTTCTGAATGTGATCGGTTATTGCCACGAGGAAGAGCCCTTCCACCGAATGCTGGTTTTCGAATACGCTCCCAATGGATCCCTCTCCGATCATCTCCACTGAGGATTTTATCTTCCCCATAAATCTTTTTAAAGTTAACTTAATTCAACTGTTTGAAATTATCTTTCATGGCAGCCCAACACATGGAGCACTTGGACTGGCCTACTAGACTCAGAATCTTCATGGGTATAGCTTACTGCCTAGAGCACATGCACAATCTCAGCCCACCCATCTTGCACACCAATTTGGACTCCTCTTCTGTCTACTTGACTGAAGACAACGCTGCCAAACTCTCCGACTTTTCTGTCATCAACTCCATCTTTCCATCTAAGGAAGGTTCCTCAAGCAAGAACCTTCTAGAATCCTCATTACTTGATACCGAGACCAATGTCTTTAACTTTGGTGCTGTTGTGTTTGAAATCATCAGTGGGAAGTTCCCAGACCCGGATTCTTTGTTTATCGAACCCAAGCACGCAAAAGATCTTGTGGACCCGACCCTGAAAACTTTTCAGGAGGATGTTGTTGAGAGACTGTTGGAGGTGGTTAGGCAGTGTATGAATCCATACTCAGCTAACCGGGCAACAATGAGAGAAGTTGTGGTGAAGTTAAGAGAGATAACTGGTATAGAAGCCGATGCAGCAATGCCGAGGCTGTCTCCAAGATGGTGGACGGAGCTGGAGATCATATCCACATAAAGAAACTAAAGCGAAATGATTCGTCGTTTTAGGTGTCCCCTGTATATATACACAAAAGTGGTGATTGATCATCTTTTTCTTCTTCTGCATTAAAAAAACTAAATACTGTATATATATACTAAAAAGTTGGTTTTGCATAGAAACCATTGGTAAGATTAATAAATGACAGTTTATTTACAGCAATGATGTATAAAAGAAGAAAATAAAAGTTAAAACTATCCCAATGAAATGTACAAAGAGAAAATGAGGTTGATACCTTAGAACTATTCTAGGTCTAGAATGGTGGTTTCAGTGGAAGAAGTTTGATCTTTGGATCTACTGTAGAGATGGAGCGTCTCGGAGTGGTCAGGGTCCAAACAGAGAGCAGCTTCGCAGTCTTGAGAGGCCAATGACAGCTTCCCCGTGGCCTCATGGAATGCTGCTCTGAGATGCAGCGTTTGCAGTTCTGGTCTGAAAGCTATCGCCTTTGACAGCTCTTCCACTGCTTCTGTCTCTCTCTGATCATCCATCAGCACTGCCACACAGAGACAATCACTTATTTAACTACTAGAATTTATAAGATGTTAATAAGGAACAAGAAGAATTAGTTACCAGCAGCTCGGTATCTGTAGGGATAAGTTCGCAGAGGGTCGAGTGTTGTGGCCATGTCAAGATCCTCTTTGGCTTTTTCACGTTCACAGTACTCTGAGCGTTTCTCATAGGCTGCTGCTTTGCTACACGCCTTCTCGATCAGCTTTGTCATCTCCTCACACGCTTCTTTACGTTGATTCTTCAAGAAATACACTCGTGCAAGCCCTTGATGTGCACGAGTGTGTTTGACCTCTAGAGCGTTCTTATATGCGGTTTCAGCTTGATCTAGCATCCCACAATCGATGTAGATGCTCCCAAGATTGTTCAGAGCCTGCAGAAACATAGCAAAACGATTAATGAGAAAACAGTGGGAATCATAGAAAGAGAAAGGCGAGATGTCGAAATGCCAACCTGTCCTTTGCGTAACCCATCCGAAGGACACTTGAGGGCTTCCTCTAGAACCGGAACAATACAAGAAATCTCATCCGGACCGAGATTCTTGTCAGATAGAACATAGGCTTTGAGGAAAAATGCTTCAAAGGATCGTTGAATAGAGATTGCCTTCTCGGCCTTAGTAAGAGTTTCGTCCACATAACCCATGTCGTATAAAAGCCACCCTTCGTAAACCAACCTCTCCGCCTCAGAAGTAGCCAAGTTCCATGCCATTCGCAAACACCTCATCGCGGCTCCTTGACAATTTAATCTGTCACAGATCACAACACAATGTAGCTTTTGTCAACTCCTGAAAAAATTACCAATGTTTGCCTAAAAAACTGAAAAGAATCTTCTTACCTTAAGAGAAGAAGAGATTGTCTAAACCTCAGAAAGTTTTTACTGGGATCATTCTGAAGCATCTGATGAACAACAGCCAACGCCCCAACATCATCCACAGCTGACCATCTCTCGTAAAGCCTCACCCAACAATCTGCTTCGCTATCTACTTCAGTATATTGCGCAGTCAGAGCCTCCACCAAATCATCTCTCATTTTCCCACCAAACACAACATAATTTGGCTCTAAACACAGCACTGCTCTAATATCTATCAAACAACTCTCACGGTCACCAATGGCCAAAAACAGCCAAGCCCTCAGTTCCAGAGAATCTGGAGTAAGCTTGAACTGAATTAATCTATCAACCTCCTCAAAGGCTTCTTTAACCTGCTTCTGCTCGAATTTCATCACGGCTCTGTATTTATAAGGAAAAGTCAGTGTCGGGTCAAGTTCTGTGGCAGTTGCTAGATCTTTTAGTTTCTCAACCCCAACATTATATAGAGACCTCTCCTGGTACATCCATCCTTGTGGTTTGTGATTAGAGATGATATAGGTCATGAGCTTGTACGCCGAGTACCTCTGCCCTTGTTTATATTCAGTTCTTGATACCCCAGCCAATGAGTAGACATGCCCTAAGCTTGAAGCTAATCTGAAATGAAACTGGGCTGCTTTGTAATCCTTTCTATCAAACAGAACACAACCCATTTGATGCAAAGACAAAGCCTTTTGCCAATTTGCGCGTGCAAACTCTCGAGTTCTCTCTAGCAATATCAGCATAGGCTCCGTTGTGAGTTTCTCTTCCATGCCTACTTGGCTGAGGAAGTAGTACAACAGGAACAAACACTCTGAACCCAGAAAAAATAATTGCTCTTTTGCTTCAGAACAGCAAAAGAATCTCATCACTTTGGGATTGTGGAGAGACTGAGGAAGCTCTCTTAGAAACACCTGCAAGCAAGCAGATAAGAGAAGCTTTGTGCGTTCCTCCAGCGCGATCTCTACAAAGGTTAAAGCTTTATCAAGGTTAGTGACAGATGAAGCCAAGCGAGCCTCACACGCAGACTTCAGATCATCACAACAGAACTTGCTGGCTAATTTAAGTAGCTCAAAGACAGTTTCAACACGAAAAAGATCAACTCTTTTGATCCTACTATATATGTTCAGTGCCACCATTGCTTCAACTGAGATGCCATTTTCCGTGAAATCAATCTCCGAGGTTCTTGATTCCACAAAAGAACCATATAACATGGCCTCAAATGGTCGCGAAAGCGCTGCGATTCGCGACCTAACACACTTAGCCTTCTCTAAACCCACACGAAAGGAGAAATCGCTAACCTCATCTAGACCTAAAAACTCATCAGCCAAAGAGATTTTAACGCCATCACTACCAAAGCCCTCCTCCTCACACACCTTAGAGCAACTACAATGCTCGTTGACTAGATCCAAATCATCACCATGAGTCAAACTAGTCTTAGGGCATTCAATAGCAAAGCCATTACAATCCATAGATTCAACTCCCACGAGTTCGTGTGCTCTCCTATCAAATCTCAACCAAGCAGACAAAACAACCTTACAAGGGACATCAAAGGCGTAGCTTCTAGCGTTAATAAGGCACCTTCGCAAGAGCTTAGCATCACCGAGACTGCGTAGAACAGCGTAGAGCTCAAGGTAAAGCATGGACGTCTCGGAATCCAAACTTGACTCGATTCTCCGATATAGATTTGATAATGACTCAACCAAGTCGATGGGTCTGAGGTAAGGGTCCAAAGGAGGCTCGAGAAGCTCTGTGGTGGGGAATCCATGAGAGAGAAGTGAACGAGAGATCGATTTGGGATTGGATTTGGGATGCCTAAAGAACTTCATTCGAGGGCTATCATTGTTACTGGTAGAAGGAGAGTCTTGTGAACTAAAGGCGTGGATTTGAGTACTCTTAAATCTCTCAAAGAGTTTTAGATTCCGCATTTTGCAATATCACACAGAAATAAGAGAAAGGGGTTTGATTTGAAGGAGAGAGAGAGAGAGAGAGAGAGAGAGAAAGAGAGTTGAGAACACCAAGCTCTGTCTCCGGTGACAACAAAAAGGGTGGAGAGAACAAGAAGAAGACGATGAAGTGTGATTGTGAATAAAAACTGTTATTTAAAAAAAGGTCAATAATTTAGAGAAGAAAAAGAGTGTTTTTTTTGAAGTAGTGGCGTCGATTCTCAGAGAAAAAAAGAAGACAAAAAATGGTTGAGAAATTTGTTTGTCTCTCAGTTTTGTGTAGCAAAGCCAAAAACAATTTACAGTATATGTATAATGCAAATATGGACTCATCTCCTTTGTCTTACTTTCTTTTGTGGAACAGTTTACGAACTTCACTGACCAATGGGGTGCTCTACGAACCAGACCCACTTACTTTTTTTTCCTTTTTCTAATTTTTGGGCAAAACCAGACCACTTACCTTTTCTTTTTCTTTTTTGCAAAATATTGTATTTTTTTTTCCATTAACTTGAAGATAATAGTTTCAATTTTATTTTTTAAATGCTTCCAAATGTTGCAAGAATTTTTTTTTTATTAAATATTTTTTGGCTGTTAATTTATGAAAATTTGGGTTAGGGAAAATAAATAAATAAAATGGTTGGTTCGTTTTGCTTATGATTGAAATAAGCCTCTCTGACTATCCAACATCATGGTTCATGTGATGCCAAGATAGGTTGCTTAACTAAGTTATGTGGTCTTATCGGTGTTATCTCCTATCTAATTAATTGAGCTTAACATTTGAAGAGTATTAACTATTTAATTAATCAACGAGGATTTTGTTGGTAGATTAGTTGTGATTTAAATGACAACCAAAAAAGTGGTCTTATTATGTACTTAAAACCATTATTACACATTACACGATTTAAAAATGATTAGAAGTCATTTGTCTTTATGGTTTTTACTTTCTACTCAGTAACGTGAGCGTGTTTGTTTGTATCTACAAAATTAAAAAGAATATTCAATTATAAAATAGTTTCTGAAATTTCGTAAATTTTTAGCTTATTAGTTAAAGTTATATAGACTCTAATATGGGTTTGGATCAACAAATCTCATAAAACGTTTTAAAACAATAAAAAATAGAGAAGTAGAAAGAACTACAGAACCAATTTTGTTGTCTTGCCCGCACACCTGGAAAACACATGCGAGTGTACTTTTAAAAGATATATGTATATACACACCAATAAGCGATATAATTAAAAAAATATATTTTGTCAACAGATAAATAATTGAAGATTGTTTTAAAAAATTAAAGATAAGATAACTAATTGAGGATTAGGTTGGCATTATTTGATGCCAAAAAATATATCAAACAAGGAAATCAATTGAATAAACTTGGTATGTCTTTTTTTTGTTGTTGGTATAGTTGTAAAATTGGAATAAGAACAATTAACAAAGGAAGAGACGTGT
The DNA here is from genome assembly GCA_028015245.1 of Cardamine occulta. Classification (NCBI taxonomy): domain Eukaryota; kingdom Viridiplantae; phylum Streptophyta; class Magnoliopsida; order Brassicales; family Brassicaceae; genus Cardamine; species Cardamine occulta. The sequence goes on from CM051390.1 coordinate 17,556,763, forward strand.
GGTCATGTGTCTCGGCAACCCATGTGAGGGAATCTGAATCACTTTTCTATGTTCTCAAAATCTGCCTATTTGCACAATAATTGAATTGTGTTTCATAATTGAATTGTGTTTCATAACTGAATTATTTTAATCATAAAAGATAATTCGATGAAAAAAAAAACAAATCGTGAAAATGTTAGTCTACTACTAACAAGCCCAAATTATTTAGCAAATTTAGCAAATATAAGCCCATACCAGACTAGGCCAAGAATGGTTTGATTTTGTAAATATAAGCCCAGAGTAGCCCATCATAATAAATTGTGGTTCGTCTGGTTGACCACACGGACCGGTTTGATTTTGTAAGAACACTTAAAGAATGATTTGTAACGATAGGAGCTTAGGGAGACCAAATTCAAGCTCATATGTCATTGGCTGCAGTCATATCTCCCAATCCGTTTTCTTGATGAGCATGTCATATAGGCCAATTTTTTACAAATAAAATGTTGGTTTTATTTTCGTGACGAGCATAGTAAAAAAAAAAGTGGAGTTAATTTTGCTATCTTAACGAGCGTAGCAAAACGCAATAGTCGTTTCGAGAGTGTGTGCTTTGAGTTTGTTTTCGTGATGATGACCTAACAAATAGGATAAATCTTTATGCTTTTTCATACAAACAAAAAAAAAGTCCAAGTAAATTAAAAAAGCTGAGAAACCAAAATAGTAAATCGGATACCACCGCACGCATAAGGAAATAAATATCCACTTGGGCAAATAAATATTTGTGTGCTTGACTTGAGCAACTACCAACAAGTTGAGTAACAATTTGCTGTCAAAAATTTAATGCATCGATTAGAAAAATAAACGAAGAAAGGTCGTTTGTTGCGTTTCAGAAAATGGCTACTCAGTCTTCTTCTTTCATTTCTTCATCTCCTCTTCTTCTTGTTGACTCTCATTCTCTCCCTATCTCTAACTTCTCTTCTTCGATCTCACGATTCCTCACTCTTCGAATCACCACTAGTCTTAGATCAAGCTCTAGATTTCCGGCGATCGATTTCCGAAGCTCTTCTTCAGTCGCCGTCATGTTGTCGGGAAATTCGGTTTTATCAGATGTCTACGCGACTGGAATCTCCAGCATCGTCGCGTTCTCGTGTCTCGGTTTCTGGGGAGAGATTGGCAAGCGTGGCATCTTCGACCAGGTTCAATATTCAACTCACATTATACACGCGTCGATTTTTTGAACCTGTATTTTTTTAATTTTTTTTTTGGAATATAGCTCGATTCTGCAATTCCTGGTATTAGCAATATAAATTGATAGTAGTAGCTTTATTGAGTAATGGCATTAATGGCGAGGACAAAAATCTTAGTTCTGCAAATTTTAATGTGATTGGAGACGCTTTTGGGATAGAACATTGCAGTGAAGAGAAAGGGAAAGTAATCCCAAATCTAGTAAATTAGTCGGGGGAAAAAGTTCTGTACTGCTCAGAAACCAAATTGGGGATGAAATGTTTTGAAATCAGTGCGTATAATCACAATAACATCGTAACTTGAACATACCACTATATTTTTTATATATGAATTTTGTAGGTGTAAATGTTACATGATTTGTTTGCTATTATTTTTTGGATTATTCCCCACTTATTGGACATGGCTTGTTTCTCTTCAGTGACTTGTGTTTTCTTTATGTAATTTGGTTACAAGTAGAGGAATGATATAGTTAGCTTCTTGATGAAATTGTTGCATACAATAAGCACTTTAGCTAGTGATTAGCAAATATTCTATAAAGCATTTTTGGCTGGGGAAAACTTGTATGGCTCCACAGCTACTTGAATTTGTGTCTCTGACCTTATTGTGATCAAGTTATAATCTCAAAACCTATTTGACTTTATAAGAAGAGCCATATGTTTTTCTAGGAAGAGGCATTGGTTTAGCATCTGTGGTTGACATTGGTGAATATTTCTTGTTTTTCAGAAACTCATCCGGAAGTTCGTGCACATAAATATTGGGCTAGTTTTTATGCTTTGCTGGCCGTTGTTCAGGTAATATGTTGTACAAGTAACGATTTTGACTGACCAGCTTTGCCATTTCTGCTTTACCAGTTAATTCAAATACCAATTATTTCAGTTCTGGAATCCAAGGAGCGCTTCTTGCATCTCTTGTACCGGGACTCAATATAATAAGAATGCTATTGCTGGGATTTGGAGTGTACCAAGATGAAGGAACTATCAAGTCAATGAGCAGACATGGAGATCGCAGGTAGCTGGATTGGAAAAAGTACTTGTCACATGCTTAGTATTTGACCTAAATTTAATAACAGTTTTAAACTATCTCTTAGCAATTTTGGTTTCTATGATCAAGATTCAGTTCCTCTGTTTACTATTGCTTTTTGTCAATTCACAAAGTGTCTATAGTCGCTCTCTGCATCAGGGAGCTACTTAAGGGACCGCTTTATTATGCACTTTCAATCACATTGGCCTGTATCTTCTATTGGAAATCGTCCCCAATCGCGATTGCAGTGATATGCAACCTTTGCGCAGGAGATGGTACGTACAGTTAGCTCTGGTTTGATACAATAACATTAGCAACTTTTGTATTGGCAATTTGAATCCATTGAATGATGAATCTTATACACATGTGTGTTTCCTCACTTGTTGTTTAAAGGTATGGCTGACATCGTGGGGAGGAGGCTTGGAAAAGAGAAGCTTCCTTACAACAAAAACAAATCATTTGCTGGTAGCATTGGAATGGCCACGGCCGGGTTCTTAGCATCTGTTGGATATCTGTACTACTTTGCTTCATTCGGTTACATGGAGGCTAGCAGAGGAATGATTCTTCGTTTCTTCATTATCTCTATTGCATCAGCTCTTGTTGAATCACTTCCCATAAGCACCGACATTGACGACAATCTCACCATTTCCTTAACCTCTACGTTGGTTGGTACTCTACTGTTCTAACAATACCGTCTCTTTGTCCTGTATCATCAAATAAAAGATCAAGCTTGATTGCATCTATGGAGTAAAACTTCATTTTAACTCCCATCTTGTTGTAAATGTACTTTATTAGTGAAAAATATAATATTGTTGTTTGTTGTTGATGTCCACGGATCTTATTTTTACAGCTGCAATTGCACTAACGGGTACAATGTTGTAATGTTTCTATCCATTAGTGAGAGATATGATAACTAACAGACACTTCTACAAGTTGTAATAGATTACTTAATAATAATACATTTGCTTATTTGTTATTTGGCCTGTGGCTTTGTCGAAATCGATTGTTTGCTTACAACAGGTGAGTGCTTGTTGAGTCTTCCACTCCAAGAAGCGTCTTCTGACAGGTCGGACTGGTGACTGTAACGGCGTTTGAGACAAGGCAGCAACACAAGGAACAAGAGGAAGACGGCGAAGATGACCACAAGAACTACCATCAAGATCTCACCATGCATGGCGTAGTGTCTGTCTCTTGTGAAAAGACGTCGCTCGCCGTCTTCAGGACTCAAGGCCTCCTCCACCGTCGGAGTCACCATTTGAGAGACTCGGTTTCTTTATCCTCTCTGAAATATAAAATTCAACTAGAAGAGAATATTTAAATTTAACAAAAACTATGTCACCACAGAAGAAAGAAGAGTTTAAATATATTTGTGGAGATAATTTACGAAATGGAATTTAGCATAAAAGTTGGTGTTGAATTGTAGAAAGCGAGACTGCGACATTGGTGATTGGCGCTACATATATGGGAGTTGGAATGATATCTAATGCGCGATGTCGTTTTCATTTTTAAATAAAATATCCTTGTCGTGTGGCTCCCATCACTTACTGTTGACTTTCCCGGAAATTTCCTTATGACTCAATTGAGTGCACCGTGTCTCTCTCTGCTTCTTCTTATGCCCTTCTCCAAATTAGTAACTGACTCTATCAATTTTGGATTATTCCCCAATTTGTTGCAATTTGAAATTAGTCAATTACTAATTTGTCCACGCATTCTCCATATAGAAAACGTTGTAAACTTGTGTTGATTGATTGATTGATTCTGAAAGAGATAGAAACGCAACTGTGCCAACCAAACCAGAAGAAGAAGCCAATAGAGGTGTGAATGGGCCTTGATATGGGCTTTCGTATATTTTTTCTAGGCCAAATTAGGACGACGTGGAGGGTGTAAAACGGAAACCTTGTCGTTTTGTTAGGTAAGTGGAGAAACGCTTGCCGTTTAACGGAAGTAGCTGCCTCCGTGCCGTGGCAAGTCATGATTGGTCGTTTCTTTCTCCGCCGAGTGGAGAGTTTTACATATCCAGAGAGAAAACTCGCTCTACTTCCTCCGTTCACCGTCGCGACTCAGCTGTATACTGTAAGCTTTCTGACTCAATTGGCGATTTCGTCTCTGTATCTATGTATATACACTGGATTTGTTTTTATGTCCACATGCTGATGTATTGTATAAATTTGATTTCAAACCTCCAAAATGAATCTGGTAGATAGTGATCGCCTTTGTTGACATCCTCGATTATCTGGAGAAATGCGATTGTCTAGGGCTCGTGATACAGATGAAATCTCTATTTGTAGTCACCTCTTTACGATTTGGTTTTGATTTTCGTTTTTTCTTTTTCTTCCGCAGACATTTTGAGCATCTCGTGTTTAGAGGAGGATTCAATGTCTGGCGCAGAAGATAATAAATCTTTTCATGCTCAGGTATTTTTTCATTCAGAGTATCATCTGATGATAAATTCTTCTACTGTTTATGAACATATCTGCTAGTGAACATAGTTTCAACATTTGACATCGTTACTAAATTATGAATTGGATAGAGTCAGTTCAAGCTTACAATCAAACTTTTTTGTGAACTTAGAATATATACAACTAGTAACTTTGATAGTGAAGAAGGTATAAATTTGTTCACCTAATGAGCAACACTTTCAGTTAGAATCTTGAAGCTAGTTTGAAAGATAAAGAAAGGGAAATTGTTTGTTAAATATACACTCTCGTTTTGTAAAACTATAAGATTTACTCTCCTTTGTCAAAGTAATTTCCTAGTTGAAACGAATTTTAGAGTTACGTTTCTTTGCTTTGTTTGCAGCTTTCGTCCCAAGTTTTCCTTGATCTTGTGGATTCAGTGATTGCTGATGTAGCATCTGAATGTCACCGGATAGCACGACTAGGACTTGATCGTGATTTGGAAGTGGTAGAAGAAGAGTTGAGGTTGTCAGTGGAAGCACGTGCTAAGGTCGCTGATCCGAGCAATAACATGGAAACCAACACCAAATATGTTGTTGATATATTTGGTCAGACTCATCCTCCTGTAGCTAGTGAAGTGTTTAATTGCATGAACTGTGGGCGACAAATTGTTGCAGGAAGGTTTGCTCCTCATCTGGAGAAGTGCATGGGGAAGGTAAACTATTGCATACCTCCTTATGCCCGTGAGCTATACTACTCCAAAACATGTTGCATAGTTAAGCCTCTGGTTCTTATTTTTGTTTTCTTTGGCAGGGGAGAAAGGCTCGCGCCAAGGCGACCAGGAGCACAACAGCTGCACAGAACCGGAACTCACGACGCAGCCCAAATCCTCGATTTTCTCCTTATCCGAATTCTGCTAGTGAGAACCAGTTAGCAAGTGGAGGAGCACCTGGTGTTGTAGGTGAGGACTGCACAAATGGCACAGTCCGAGAGAACGTGAAAGGAGACTGAAGCACAACGTTATGTGAGGCTTATACTGGACTGCAATGTGGCTGGTAACTGACTCACTAGACTGGTATAAATCGTATTACTAGGTTTATATTCAGTTTGCACAAAGAGAAAAGAAGAGGAAGAAATCGAAAAGTAAGTAGCTAAGGTTCATAATGTAGCTATTTCACCAACCTAACAATCTTGGCATATCAACTACAGAATGAAATGAAATGAGTCTTGGAATATCAATATATTCATACATGCACCATCATGTCGAAATTACAAACTAATTATCATAGAAACTCTGTAGAATCCCCAATCAAACAGTTCCCACTGTACTGCTATTATTGTTGAAGTCTTTAGAGCAAAAGAATAGAATAGTACAGACTTTTCGACCCTGGCAAAGGCAAATCCTGCATGGTTTCGATGCAGTTCATGTCCCGCGGTTTCTCGCCCTCATTTCGTCTAACGATTCTAAAATGCTCTGGATACGACAGACCTGTAAGGAGGAACTCAAAGACATCATTTGACCGTTTGTTTTCAGATAAGAAGAAGCAGAGTAGAAACAGAGATTTTACAGGTAAGTAACTTTCAGTTACCTCTCTTTTCCTCCGCACTTTAAGCTCTCCCTTGGCTTCAATCTCATCTAGTTTAAGCATTTGGATCATAAGCAATTCTATCAACACCACAAACTTCTTATCTTCAGCTCTGATTCCTCCTTTAACATTTCCCTCCAATGCAACAACCTAAACACTCACTTTCAAGTAACTATCAATAGATTAAACCAAAGTTAAACAAAGCTGCAATAGTTTTAGTGACACATTCTTAGAACATTCATTTTGATTATATCTCCTTAGATCGAAAATCCGAACACTTAAAATTTCATGCAAAGGTTGTTTAGTTTTGTATAGATTCACCTTGTTGGAAAGCCTAGCAACCTCATCACTGACTCTATCAATTTTGGCCTCTTCTTGGTTTCCCATTTTTGTCTTCTGCACCTTATCTTCTCTAACTGAGAGTAAATAGTTTAGTTTTTTTTTCTTTGGCGAAAGGATTGGATTGAAGAAAATGTGAGAGGTTTCAAAGTAAGGCCTACAAATACAAAGAATATTGGAGTAAACAATCAAAAAGTAGACTTTGAAAACAACTTACCAGCTTATTTGATTAAGATGATACTAAAATATCATATGGTTGTGGTCTTTACAAGTTAACGTTTTTCTTAATCCATCACTCGTTTTTGTTCTATGTCTATGAAAATGACTAATCCTTATACAACTGCGAAGAAAGGTGTCCTACCAAATATGAAATGATATTGGAAGCTAGAAGAAAAGGCCAAGAATATGGAAAATACCAAAAGCATAACTTCAAGTTTGTAACAATAAGTAGAACAGTAGATGCTTTGATATTCTCAATCACATTTCACTGTCGCTTTCTACACTTGTTCATTTTCTCTTTTCAATTCCTTAATTTCTTACATTTTGCATCACGAGTTCACAACTAAATGAATTTATGGGAATATGGGATCTAAGAGCATCTCCAACGGTAGTTGTTAAAGAGGTTCTTAGTGAAAAAATAAAGAAAAAATAAATGTAAAATGGGTAAATTACTAAGAACCGATCCTTAGTTAAGGATTTTAAGCATCGGTTCTTAGGATGACGTGGAGTGTTGCAATTGGGTGGTTACTGTGAAAAAGAAATCGGGGTTTTTTTTCGCGTTTCTATCTTCCTCCCAACTCTCTCTGTCTCTCATCTCTCTGGACACACCGTCTATACGCGCCAACTTCTCCGACCGCCGGGGGTCCGCTCGCCGAAGACCACGGACAGGAAATCTCATGATTGACGTGGAAGATTGTGATTGGCTGGGTACTGTGAAAGAATCTGGGTTTTTTATAGACAAGCCGGCGGCGTTGTGAAAAAAACAAGTCGGAGCTATGGCGATGCAAGCCGGACTTGGTTTCTCCAGGATTGTGCTCTTAGCCGGAGCAGGTATTTTCAGTCGACTTCTCTCTGCTCAATTTCGACTCGCTTCTTTGCTTACTGTTAATTTCGGGATCTGCATATACTGATTTGTTTTCCGATTTGCTGAATCAAAGGTTATACTGGATTACTGGTATGATCATGATGAAGAACGGGAAATTATCGGACATATTGGGTGAATTGCAGGTATTAAGAACTTTATTTGATTCGATTTTGTGCTCTTTTTTTTTATCTTCTCGTTGAATTTTCGATTTATTGTTGGGAATGATTTGTTCTTTCGATAGGCTCTGGTGCAAGGAATGGAGAAAACTGGAGAAGGATCTGAGGAGATTCTGATGTTTCTGATGCCATGGCTGCCCAGGTACTTACTCATTTCTGCCTTATTGTTTTTGTTCTTCTTCTTCCATTGACTTTAGGAATATTGGTGAAGAATGTTATTGATTTCTTTTTAATTGGGAATGATTTGAAGGTTCATCGATTGGCTATGGAGGTTCGTCAGCTAGCTTCATCGCGGCAGATTACGGTTATGAATCTCTGGTGGTATGTAAAGATTAGGGAATTGTAATTCTCTGAAATAGTTTTGCTAAATGTTGTTTTCTTCATTCTTTCTTGTTTTTGTTGTTGTTGTTAGCAAATTTGCAAGCCCTTTCTGTTCCTGCTGCTGCATTGGGAGCTCTTGGATATGGTTGTTTTTAAAAAAAAAAAAAATTTCTTAAGAACCCCTAATGAGGTTCTACCATTGGAAGAAGAAAAAAATTAGAATTCTTAAGGAGGTTCTAAATCCACAACTAATCAAAATTTATATTAAAAAAATTGGTAAGAACCCATGAGGGGTTCTTACCATTGGAGATGGTCTAATTCATGAACTTGCTGAAAAATTGATGACATCAAGAAACATCTGATGACGTAATCATATGATCATTTAGCTTCAACCAAATAGATTTTACCTCTCTTTTGGTTATTCATATTCCATTTCCAAAATTGTTCACAACAACATTTTTATTTACTTTATAGTATTATATTATTGTTACGAAGACGAATCTTGTCTCGCCGACGGTAACACTTTATTACGCTCCGATCTACTACTCAACATCCTCATCAACGAACTCGATGCTGATGACGTCATTGACATTGATCTCCATTCACTTCTTAAACCTCCGCCGTTGATCTCCTCATCAAACACTTCAATTCTAACCTCTCCTTCCCCGACGCCGTTACTGTCTCCGTCAATGTCATTAACCCCTGTTTTGTCCATCACAGCAAGAGACAATGAAAATCTCCGATCATCATCTCCGGCTGGAGACAATTGCATTCTAACCTCTTGTTCTTCTTCTTCCACGACATTAACGGCCATCTTGAGGTTAACTTCATCGGAGACGGCGAGAACAGTGGATCGACAAAGAGGACAAGTAGAATGAGAAGACAACCACATATCAATACACTCTACATGAAAGCCATGTCCACAATTTCTCAGCTTTCTTCCAAAATCTCCCACTTCCCATAAACCTAAACATATCACACACTCTTCTTCCTCGTCTTCTTCGTAAACGAACAGAGGAATTGAAGATATCACTGAAGAATCCAAACCTTTGTCATCGCTTGTTTGTGCAACAGCAACAACAGCAGGAGCTGGAGAAGATACTTCACCATCGAAACCTCCGACTAGGACAGAAGGTATGATTCTTGTTGTTGTTACTGTTCTTCTCCGGTTTCGTCGTCTTCTACGGTGGCGTCTAACGGCGGAGATATCTTGGTGAGAGGGAGACCAAAAAGAGCGAGCGTAGAAATGGAGAACCAAGACGAAGAGGACGACTAAGAGAAGGAAGACGAGAGCAGCTAAAAGGACATTGGAATTGTAAGAAGATAAGATCTCGAAGAAGCTTGAGAGATTGCTTCTCACATTCATGGAGTCGTCTTCTTCGCTCATAATCTTGATGATGATTTCAGAAGAGACTTCTCTATACTCTTTTCTCTCTTGAATCAGTTCATCATTTCTTTATTTGCTTGAGGTTGTTAACTATATATGTGTGTAAAGTAATAAAGTGTATAAATAAATGCCAAAGAAAAAGGCGAATATTGAGAACAGAAATAAATAAATATATTAACTCATTTTCCTTTATTTGTTTACAAACCCCACATAATCAGGATATTTGGTCACCAATAAAGTTGAATATACAGTAAATGGATTACATGCATAAATCTTTGTTTGGAATATTGATGAAATGTGATGTGTACAAGTACTTAGCAGGGAAAAGTTGTGGGGCTTTTGTATTTTAGTGTGTTGTAGTTGCAACCAAATAATAGAGTGGAGGTTGTGAGTTTAAAAGAGGGGTCAGGTTTGTTTGTATCTCAAAAACTATAGATCATGAACCAATATTCTCTAAACATATTTCTATAAGTAATTAAGACTAATTTATAATCTTGTTTTATTATACACTCGCATTTAGTAGCTAGGTTCAACACATCCCTTACTCATAAACAAGTTACAAAATGGTCTCAGTACATCATGTAATCTTATGTACCAACAACATATCTCCTATATTGTCATTTAGTAGAATAATGACTCATATAACGCATTACGATATCATTCTAAATATTAGTTTTAAATTTCTTTGACTGAATTTTATTGGCTAGTGTGATTAATCAAAGAGATGTTTTGTTTTGACAAATTATTTAGTAATAAAAATAGAAACATCAACACTAAATCGTGGAAGATCTCGGGAAATTTGGTAGAAATAAAGAAAAATAAGAGAAGTAGGTGATGGAGGTCACATGAAAGCTAGCTTAGAAAAGAAGGCAAGTAGGGAAGATTTAATGTGAACATAAAGCAAAAGTAGAAGACGAGGAACGTTAATGCAATTTCATCAAAATCCTCTTTACACGTTTTTCTATTTATCAATCTTATAAATATTTTGCCGTTGATTAAAAAAAGAAAAAAACATACTCTTATTCATGGATCCGATTATAATACTGTATCCTATTCATGTAAACCTGCGAAATATATATTCGATGTTCACGAGGAGTCGACAAGGGTCTAAATCTAAAATGATATACAGTACTTTTAAAACCAAAAAAAAAAAATCTTTAAATTAAATGACTCGTTACCCAAAAAAAAAAAAACAAATCCGCATGATTTTTAATTGATAAGAGAGTATTATTATATACTAGAGTACTCCTAGAGAATTATGCTTCCTAAGTTTCAGTTAATTAATGGTCAAACATGTTTTCAATTAATATGATCAGAGTTTTTTTTCTCTGTTTTTGTTTCTGCATTATTTCACGTAGTATAAAGTGTAGGTATAAATTATGATTGTCAATAGTTGTAAGAAAAAGACTTTGCTTGAAAATGGCAGTCATGGAAATGATAAGAAAGATATAAATGTAGATAGGTGAAGGGATTAATAGGGTCTAAAAAACTTTATTGACCAAAAGTCACACTTATTCCCATAAAATAAGGGTTGCAGTCGAAGTTCCAAACAGCAACTACTCCTTATTTTGAGCCTTTCTTTTTCCAACTTCCATGCATTTACCCTTTTTTTTTTGTTGACCTATTTCTTTATCTTTTCTGCTCATGTTGAAAATTGTTAGAGCTCTATGTATCCTGTTTTTCGATTGGGTTCAGTTCCAAACTTCCAATACTTTTGTTATGATTTGGATAAAATATAAAATACTAATATTAAATTTTAATTTATACTAAGATGTATTTTTGAGTATATTTGCATTAAAGTTTTAATTTTATTGGGTATAAATATTTTTTTTTTTTTTCGTTTAAACTAATATAAAATTTTGGTTCAATTTTTGGCAAATGAATTTCGGTTTTGCTCGGGTTTCCTTTCGCTCCACTATAAATAGTAATAGTATGACTACAATGTAGTAATTTACAATTGTATCTACAAAATAGTAACAGTAGTTACCTCTTCCATTAAACCTTTAACAAACCCACTTAAATACTAAGAATTTAAAATTGCATGAAATACATACAACTACAAGTAAGTATACATAGCAATGGGACATAAAAGTTGCATTGATAGTCAAGGCAGGACCAGCTCAACAGTGGCCTATAAACTTCCATGGGCAGAAGAAAATTAAAAGGTGAGGCGAGAGATAGGAATGGCTTAAAAGAACATTGTGTTTTTGTGGTGGAGACCTTCGTATTTTGGGTTTAGGGTCCATATAATCTAACCTAAATTAACTGACTAGTTTTTACTTTTGGAACCACCACATTAATATTCCCTCTTTGCTGCAAGACCAAACATGTCCGTACGAGTTGGAATTATGCTGGTCAACCCATTTCGGATGATTTATTTGTAAACCAAAGTTCAGTGCCAAATTATTTGATAACAATTGACAAATACTTAAAAACATAAAAATCATAAGATTCTCTTTTCTATAAGACAGAGCAGAGCAAAGACAGTGGGGAATGAAACCTTTTGCAGCTACCATTATGTTCAGTGCCAAGCTTACTGGCAAAGTTCGCATTGTTATGAGACAATCTAAAACCCTAAAGAGACAGACACTGACACAACAAAATACGTGAGTGAATTCACTGAAATGTAGTAAAGAAAACTATTCAAACATCGTTTCACGAACTTGATAAACTGTTATCAACAAATACTAAATAACTGTAAGGTATTGAGTCAGATAACAAATCAATCATCAACGGGATTAACTCCTCAGACAGGGATAACTGTTTGATTGATATTAGTTCTCATCTTCCACTACCAAAACAATTTCATAAACATATTTGTCAAAGAGAAGCTTCAGACCGTCCTAGTCAAAGAGATAGTAATTTCAACACTATTGAAATTTCAGTAACCAATTATTATCTAATCTTCATCAGCTTCTTATCAATTTAACAAAAAAACACAAATATTGAAATCAATAAAGAAGAAGAACTCAGTCCCTTAGATGTTCATATTGAAATGCGATCATTACCGCAATCATTACAGGTCTGTAAATTGACTCATCACTGTTCTTCCAAAACAATCCAAATTAACAAAAATTCATTGAAATAATATATAGTTGCTTAGCCGTGTTCTCCCACATCAACATCAGCAAAATTGTATAAATACAAATCACAGAAAATTAGGGAGAATATAATAAAAAAAACAAAGCAACACGATTAATATTGCTTCAAGGGAACGAATCATATGGGAACGAACAAATCCACATAGACTATCTAATGAAGCCAAAATTTCAATGAAAACTATTATCTAAAGTAAGCCAAATAACAGAGAACCTTTCAGACTAACTAATCAAGCGAACCTTAAAACTATAAAATTCTACGGAATAAGAAATGCTTTCTCAGTTAATTGAGATTTGATTGCTGCTGCTACAAATCCTACAAATTGACGGGAATACTGAAGACGATGTTTAGATTTCTACTATTTATAAAGAGAGGTTTAGGGAAAACCCTAAAAGGCTTTTCAGTAAGCCCATTTAGTATAATTTTTTAATAAGCCCAATCAGGTAATGATTTTTTTTGGTTGCATGGAAGGGTAAATAAAAATCATAATCATTATTAGAAAGAAAATTTCCTCAAAAGTTTATACAATTGACTGCCTCTTCGAATGTGTTAAAATATTACTAAACCGAATAATTTGATGAAAAGAGATTAATAAAAGGAAGCTAATAGAAGAGAATGGTATACAATAACTGGTTCCATGTATCAGGTAGACCAGGCAAACACCAATGGCTACAATCTGCAGACTGGTCTGGTCTAGACCGCTGTGAACCGCTAATTAGACCGCTGTAAACAGACGGATGACCATCTTTTCTAAGGGAAGAGAGGAGCGTAATGTCGAGAAGAAAAGCCGGATTGTGCATCCCATGAAGCACTTCAACGATCACTGATCTTAGCTGATCTGTGTATGAACTCACTGGATAAGCAGCTCCTGTGATCGGCTCTGTTTCTCCATAGCAGTTCTTTGATCCTGAAGATGATGATGCCGCCCAATCACTAGGGCTGATCAATCACAAAAAGGATTCAGGAACATGAGAAGTTATTCAATATAACAACTTTGAGATAAAGAGAGAATTTGTACTTGTCGTGTGTTGGAGAAATGGAGAGGAAGAGGACTTGTGTTCGAGATCTATCAACATGGGTTTCAACCCAATAAGCCCAAGTGCGAAGTGCTTTCTCCATTGCGACGAAACGGTCCATGTCTTGGTAATAAGAATTGCCTGATTGAATCAAGTCCCATCTGTGTTTCACAGTATATAATAATAAGTATATGAGACACTTGTTGGACATTGGAAAATGAAAATCATTTGTTTGAGATTTTATTACCCTTGCATAGATCCGGTGTGGCTCCACCAGTGACCAGTGTTAAAGATGAGGAGATCAGCGTCATGCCAAGCGTTGGCATTGCCAGAGATCTGATCTAGTTTCAACACTCGCTTACCTTGAGCAGCGTCTATATCCACCAAGAACGGAGCTTTGTAAAACGACATCGTTATCCCATAATCCTACATTGAAAAAGAACAGTTTTTTATAGAACTTGACAACAAAACGTGAGACATTGAAGAAAAAGAAGAAGAAGAAGAAGAAAGCATTATTACCAAGAATCTGAAGATGGAGAGAGGGAGGCCTCTGGACATTTGTGTACGAGTGGACGGTGCAGATGAAATGATGAGACAGATCAACGACTCCCATTGATTCTTCCCCAATGAATCACCCGCAAACATAATGCTTTTGCCCTTCATTTTCAACAGAAACTCAGCACCATTGAACCTAATCGATTTGTGTAAAGCAGAAATTAAAAGACTAACCATATAACCTGATTTTTAAGACGAAATTAAAATGGCATCAGCTCAAGAACAAAGAGCTTTAAAAGAATACATTTTGATAACTTAGCTAAGTAGAAATTTCAGATTTATGATATAATCAAAACCTCATACACAACAAGTACAAGTTAGCATCTCGGAGAAACTCAAGATTTAACACACACGAAATCAAGAAAATTTATGAAGAAATTCAATAAGTTGAGCCAACCCAGAAAGAAGAAGAGAGTGTGTATATATACGTGGGTAAATTGCAATTCTGAGGTTGCCAACGATACTTGAGGTAGTCAGAGTCAGGACGTCCGTACATCTGACAATCAAACTCAGGCTCGACTATGCCGGGACAATCCGCCGGTTTATACAGAGGATAAGAGCTATCACGAACCCACGTGCCGAGGAAGAGAGAGCACGTGCTCCTGTTCCCTTGGAAACCAGATGATGGTCTGCTCGAGCTGTATTGGTTACTACCACCTGAACTTCCATGGCGTTTCTTCAAGCTCAGTATTATGGCTGAAGAAGATTGTTCTACTTGTTGAAGAACTAGAAGAGAAAGTAAGAAAATGGCGGAAACTGAGATTCCAAGAACAAAACCCATTTTTTGCTTTTCACTGTAAATAATTGAGATATGGAAGAAATATCTTAAGAAAGAAAGTGTTTTTTGGGATTTTTGATTTTTATCGGCGTCTCTGTGCAAATGGGCATGGTTGCTCACGTGGGTCCTCTTCCTTTTGTAAGTATTTTACATATTCAAATTCGGTCATAAATTTTAAATAAATAACCTTTAGGGAGAAATCAAAACAGTTTTTTTTTTTTTGTTCTGCATATGTTCACATCTAGAATTGATAGCAATAAATCTAAAATGAATCTTTTCTATTAATATATGAACACAAAGGTCAAATAAATACTTTGCTTATTAACATCTGCTTCCTCTTTCCAACTTCATACAATATAAAAAGAAAAAATGTAAGTGTCAGAAGAGAGGCAAGCATTTGTTCCTTCGTTTTCTTAATTTATTAACACATTTCGACACCTTTGGGTTAGTTCCCAAAGGTGTTAGTTCCCAATTCAGGATTATATACCAACATTAATCGTTAAATCTTAACCTTTGAAGTCCCAAGATTCTGAACAGAACTTGTGGAGACAAAGTATCTGAGGATGCTCTCTTTCTAGTGTTCATACTTCATGTTAACCTCATGCATTTTAATCTTCTTCTTGTATAACACTTTAGAAAACGGTTATTTTTCACCAACCCTTCTTGATGTGTTTTTATTCCCCTGCAAAACAACGAACATAGATCAAACAATTGTACCAACTTGTGAACCGTAATAAGTTGCATTGACTCTTAGTCACATTCAGGTTCAGAAATCACAAGTCTAACAGTAGTCGACATCTCTTGAAACTTGTTTCTCAATTCGTATCTGTCATCTTATATATCTTATGGATTTAATCTAAACAGTTATATCACAGAGCCATGTAAAGCATCAAAACCACAACAATATCATATCACCATGTAAGGATCCTTAACTCATGGACTATCCTATTATAACCTCTAGATTTCTATTCATAGTCTTTCATCTTGATTAATTCTCAGGACCCATGTAACACATCTGCATCATGTTTTCATTTTCATATTTTTTCCCGTTATTGGTGTTTCTGGATTAGTGATTGAGAGGAGTGACAGTTTAAAGAACATACTCTGCTGGATTTTTGGTGGAGATAGACTCCTCGATGTGCTGTTCTGCCTGATGTACTTCTGATCTATCATCAGAAGCAGCATTGTATTCAATCATGAGGATGTCACATCGTGGTTCACCTAAAGACACTGCATGACAATGAAGGATCTTACGTTTAACACCTTATTCAAGATGATTGAGTTTCAAAGCTTACATTCTCTAGTGATAGCATAGCAAACATGGAGACACCCTCATTAGCAAAAAACACATAAGGACTAACCTGTACTTGGAATTGGATCTGCCCCGTTGTTCTTGATCAAGATCTTCTGGCACATTATTGTTCGTCCAAATTCCAAGAAGGTAAATTTCAGAAAATCATTCTTTTCGGAGATTGTCATCTTTGTAAATCCAAATGAGTTAGTCCATGTGTTCAGCACGCTTGGAACCGCAGGTAGGACAAGTCTTTCAACTCCCAAGTCAATGAGCACCTGGAGAACACAGCAATTTCAAGAGTTCAGTTAGAGGTCTTCAGGATAATCAAACAAAGCTTCTTCACCAAAGGGGAAGTAAAGTTTTCAAAAGTAAATACCTTTTCGAGTTCATTAATCAAAACCCGGCACATCCCGCTGTGGCGATGCTGGAATCTAGTACCAATGAAGGGCATTTCTGCAACCTTTTTCCCAAAAATTCTGAAAAGAGAACAAACAGAAAAAGTCAAGCTACCAATTCAATCTAGGTTAGGTACAGGCCACGAGATTCTGGAGTTTTAGTAATCTCTAGAGGCAATATAAGCTTTAGCAAGCCTACCTGACAGTAGCCACAGTAACCAGTTCATCGTTCCTTTCTAGAAGTAAGGTGTAAAATCCACTGAAGTTCAAACGTTTATACTTTGACCTGCAGTTTTCTTAGAGTTAGAAAGTCTGATGCGAAACAAATGTAATAGAAGGCTTTTAAAATGTAATACTTTATGGTATTCTTTGTTTGTCTCTTACCATCTGCTAAAAATAACATCTTCAGCTAAATCTCCCCCACCATGAGTACTTTTGACAGGCTCGAAAAGTTCGTGCATCACGTCAAGGGCAACACTGAGCTTGCAGTGATTTTCTGCAATCGCCTCAATTTTATAAGTGTCAATCAATGTATCTTGTTCCAACGACTTCACCAGTCTCCAAGTTAAATTCTCTATGCCCACCTCTCTCGGCTTTCCAACAAGCTCAGAAAGATTTACAAATATCTGGATAAACAGTTTTTTTTATGTAAGAGCAATGCTGAGTAAATTATCATATCTGCTGCAGTTATTAACTTGGGCTGCTTAGTTAGTTTTATGATGGCTGTTAACAAACACGAATGGAAAAAGGGGTTTGGATTTATGTACCTCTTCACAGTCCTTGCTGCAAAACCACCTTTCTCCCAAGAATGTATCCAATGAATCACCGGCACCATCATAACGCTGGCAGCTAGGGTGATCTATATGAACCAAATAGAAAACAGAACTTTAAATTATTTAAATATTCTGTTGACCTTAGTATTGTCATAAGGAAGAATTTCATACATTTAAGTTCGCACTGCTTGCAACAGATAAACTTTTCCTCGGCATATTTGGTAGTATCCTTGAGAATGAATTGTCCACAAGCACCACAACAACATGACGCGCAGAACCAGTCACCATCCGGAACATCCTGCATATTTCAACAAGAACGTGTTAAGAAACCACGAGAAAAAGCTGTGAAAGTTCAATTACAGTCTTAAGTGAAAATTGGTGAAAAAGATAAAACCTCCAGCTCGAGACAATTTGCATGGAAAGCAGCTGGACATCCATCACAGAGAATCAGTTTGCCGCCATAGTGACAAACCGCGCAAACTATATCGTTCTCCCCTTGACGCAATTTTATCTTCAGAATATCAGGTGGTTGTGTTTTCTTTCTTGTTTTATAGGCTTCTACTTGGCATTCCAAAAGAGATCTTCCATCATCCAGGAAGATATTGGCTGTTGCTCTGCAGGATCCACCATCAGCATGAACTTCAAAGCCACTTATGGTGAAAATTCTACGGCAACAACTGCATTTTATACCCTCACGGGTTAGTTTCCCTTCTTTTCTCACTGAGTCATCCTTTTGGTTACGGCATCGTATATTTTCCCTTGGTAGAACCACATTGTTGTCGATGAGCCAGGAAAGAATACTACGTGGAGTGTGATTTCTGGAGATGGGAGTTATTACCCGCTGCACTCTTTTGCTTGACCGTGACACACGGGTTTTACCACGCCCAATTACTCGATTCTTGATACCCATTAATATTCTGGAAGTTTGCCCCCTTCTCATGCTCAGATTGACATTCCGCAAACCTACAACCGTTTCGTCCTGCTTGGAGTTATATCTAACGTTAGGTTTCTGCTTACGCTTACTTCTCAAACTTAGGAAGCCTTGAGCTTTTGTTTCTGGCTTGAGCCTAACACGTAGAGTCTTTTTCTGACCTTGGACGGCATGTCTGGGACTGAAATTGCGTCTTTCTCCCTTATAGACCTCCTCATTTCCGTGCATTTCACTTTCAGGCAAGATTTCAGCAGACGGCTTCCTTCCTTCACCAAGAGCAACACGTCTATTATAAGCAGGCAAAGCCAAAACAATGCACCTCATTTTCTGGGTGTCACTCATCCGGTTTTCACAAGGCATAGAAGGAGGCTTAGCCATCCCCGAAAGAGTCAGGGATTTATCACTTTGTTTCAACATGAAACACACTTGAAGAAGAGACTGCTCCGTGAGTCTTCCATCTGGTGAGAGGTAGCGTAACCTTTGCCTTCCAGCTTCTTCTACCATATGTTCTATGGTCCATCCCAAATACTTAAGATGCTTCCTGACGTGTATGGCCATTGGCTTTTTCCTTGTCCTGATATAGCTCGACACAGCTTGTGGGCATGATTTAGCATCACAATCATAAGGTTGCCAGTGTCCAGGTTTTTTGGGTAGTATCATCTTTTTATGAGCGACAGTGGGTTTTTTGCTGGAGAGTTCTGCTACCCTATTGATGTAACTCGACTCCGAACTTGTGCCAGAAACAGAAGTCAAGACAGACATGGACTGGCATCTCTGGCTTGCCGGTGTGTGATCTTTGTCAATGCAAGAAGTTAGCTGTTCTTGTGAGGCAATCACTAGCACACCACTGGGAGAAGCATTGGTCTCACTAACCGCCTGAGAAGCTTCTTGTAAGAGCTTCAACTCTTGGTGTGGGTATTTTTCAGCATCAAAATCATGAAGAAACTGATTTATGGTGATTCTAAGATTATCATCAATCACCTCCATCATCAAATCTTCCCATCTATGCCTAGTAGTGCAAGTCCATTCTTGGATCCTCGCAAAACCAATCCTGTCCCGTATGTCATACCAAAGTTGCTTTACCGAAACCGGTAGATAGTTATCTTCCCTATATTTCTCAATCAATTCAAGAAACAGCCATTTCCCACGACACTCCCACGTATCTGTACCCTCATTCCAATCCTGAGTAATACGTAAAGACTGAAGATCAGCATCCAATTCATCACCCAAATCAGGGAAAAACACTCTTCTTTTCTCAGAACCGTTTTCGTAGTCGAAAACCACACCTTCCCACCAAGCTTCACTGAAAAATACATCAACGCATAGTCCATACACAAGGTTCAGTTTATCAACTTCCAGTTTTGGCGGCACAGGTCTTAACCGACCACGGAAAGTATCAGAAACGTCTGTGCAATCAGAGTTTAAACGTTCTACTACCTCAGAAACATCAACAGTTTCCACAAGATAATCAGTACCATCATCAGAGAGAATGTTATCGTATCTGATACGACGCTGACATCGCTTTTTAGATGCAACTACAGTTCCTAAATACCAAGAACCCAGAAACCCGTCCTCAACACTTCTTACCTAAAGAAGCCAAACAATTAATTTCCAGGATTAGAAGCCGCCAAAGCAACATTAACTACTTTGCAAACAGATGTGATAAAATTCCTCAAAAAGCAAGATATACATTTACATTTAAGAACAGAAGCTACATAAATTTTAAAGTTTTAAGTTCTAAAAGCTATTTAGCGACGCAAAAGGAAAAATCACAGCCAAAAGAAGAGACAATGCAGCTTTCATGAAAGTCGAATCCACGATCAAACCCAAAAAAGGTGAAAGTAAACTGAAATAACCTTAAATTTATCAAAAATATATAAACGAAAGAGTGCAAAATCACCGAAATTAGAAAACTCAAAAACCCTATAAACCCTTACAATCAAAAGACCCATTGTGGAAACGGAGTAATCAGGGAGGGGAAAGAAGAACCAATAGCTTTGTTTTACCTCTATTCTATCTCCGACAAGAAGCTTTCTCCGGCGGAGATTTCGTCCACCGTTGTTGCTGTTCCAGCCGAATATCGGCTCTTCTTCGTCAGGCGCCGGCATTGAAAGCTTCAAGTGCAAAATTAGGAAAATAAAAGGAAAGCGCAGAGTTCTGATAAGTAGTATTCCGAGAAAATCGAAGAGAAGATTTCTGAGATTTTAGAGTGAGAGGGGCAACTTTAACAGCTCCGTAGCAGCTTTCTCCCCAAGTAACGCTCTGCTCTGTACCTTTAGTCTAATCCCAATTAAATGCGGAAAATGATTTTGTTTTTGTTTTTTGATAAACGAGAAGGATGAAAATTTCGAATTTGATATAAATTAGTTTACATAAGTCATGCACTATTTATTTCCTAATTAAAACCCCAAATTACCCCTTTCATCTCTTATTCCCTTTTTCTGCTACTTACTAATTTTTATGCACTCTATCATATGTAACTAGTTTAACATAATAGAAAACATGGAGTAACTTATTATTTCATATAAAAGGCTATTATGAAATTATATTGTACTTTATCAAATGTACATGAGATTGACGAATGCCAACAAAAATCGTTAAAGGTGTTAGGTACGTGGTAGGCATGGACACTCGGATATTCGGGTCGGGTTCGGGTAGAAACTGATCAGATTCGAGTATTTCGTGTAAAGAGGTTTTGTACCCATTAGGTACCCATAGAGTTTCGGTTCGGGTCCTAAAATTTGCTATCCGTTAAAACCTAGAAATTTTCGGGTTCAATCCGGTTTGGGTAGTATCAGGTAAATTATATCCGAAATTGATTATTTTTAACCGAATTATCCGACATTATGCCAAAAATACCTAAATTATTACCCAAAAACGTTTTAAGTCCAAACATCCACAAAATAAGTAGCCACAGAAAAGATGAAAACTCTGAAACATTCTAAACCAAAAGAACCAAGAACTTGTCTTTAAAACAAAAAAAAACCAACAACGATGTTTCAAAAGAGAAGCAAGAACATGTCTTTGTCTCATCTTTCTTTTATTCCTTCTTCTTCAGTCTTCACTCTTCAACAACCTCATCAGGCGTATCTTTTCCACTACTCAACAAAAGCATAGTCAGAAACAATCTAAAGATTGTGAATTGTGATATTTAAAGACTCAGTTGTTAATTTAATTACCTCATTCTTTAGGTCGTTAGAAGTTGAATTCAGGCTCAAACTCTAAGCACAAAAGAATGAACAAAAAGTTAATTCAATATTACAAAGCAGAATTGAAAAAAAATTGAAAGGACAGAAGAAATTACCTCTCATAAGATCATCTTGCAACTGTACCTCTGCAAGCATATGTTCAATTCTTGTCACACCTTTTCCATCGGCTTTGAGATCACATTTCATCCATTGCTCGGTGCACATCAATACTTCAATCATGTAGTGTGTCAAACAGCTTCTAGATGGCTCTAAAATTCTACCACTAGTGCTAAAAGCAGATTCAGATGCTACTAAAAATACTTGCATTGCAAGTATATCCCTAGCTACTAGTGATAAAACTAGGAACTTTGCACTGTTTGCATTCCACCAAGAAATCACATTATATTCTTCACCTTTTTGAAGTTTTGGATTCTCCACACCCTCTTTCAAGTATAAACCTAACTCACTAGTTGTTAAATCTTCAATACCTGTTTTTTGTACAAGCTCTTTGTAGTTATCATTCATCTTTTCATAACCAAAAACTGTTCTTTGAAAAACTTGTTCTTGTGGCTGAGGTTGAGCAGACGTTGTTGATGTTACTTGTGACTGACAAGATGTAGCCAACCCACCACTACCAGTTTTGTTCACTAGAGTACTATACTCATTAAACAGCCGAGTCAAAATATCCCAAACTGAATCATAAAGCTGCTTAGCCTCATCACTATCTTTTCTATAAAGTTTCTCAAAACAGAGTTGAGCAAACTTCATCTTATTCATTGGGTTAAAAACACTTGCCACTATCATGAGCTTATTCATTTCAACTCGTACTCCAAAGGATCCCAATACTTATCTAATTTTTCTAACATAAGTGAGGCTTTGGTGCGTAAAGATTCATCAGGGCTAGGACTATAGGCTAATGCACTAATGTTTCTGGTAATAGTGACTATCTCATTGTAGAGTTTATATGAGGAAACCAAATTTGAAGCTGAGAGAACCAAAGTGGAGTTGTAAGAAATGATAAGGAATTTGACTAACCTATCAACTGCTTCCCAATCAACACTAGTTGGTGGTCCAATCCTTTTTCGCCATCCACAGTTTTCAAGAAGTACTCATTATACAGTTTATCTCCAGCCTCCATCTTGTCAAATGCCAATCTGAATTTCAAAGCTTGTTATAGCATAAGATAAATGGAATTCCATCTAGTCGTTACATCTAAAGGCAGGCTTCCTCTGGTAATCTTTCCAGTTTCCACACGAAGCTCAAATGACTTGAGCATGTTTGTTGTAGACCTCACATACTGAATGCCATTATGAATAGCAGCCATATTTTTGTTTATCTCCTGCAAACCTTCCCTCACAATCAAGTTAAGTATGTGAGTAGCACACCTTATATGTAGATGATCACCTTTGAGAACTAGTGCATCAACTCCAACTTGCTTGAATTGTTCTTTAAATTTCTTCATTGCTGAACTGTTAGCTGTGGCATTATCTACGGTGATGGAGAAAACTCTCTTGATATCCCACTCGGCTAAACACTTAAGAAGAACTTTACAAATTGTTGAACCTTTATGATCAAAAATGTTTTTGAATCCCAAAAAGCATCAATAAAATGAGTTGTTATTACCATATAACTAGCTTCAGTATTAGAAGCAATCCACATATCCGTAGTCAATGACAACCTTTGCTTGTTCTATTGAAGAACCTTCTTCATAAGGTTTTTCTTATTGACATACATCTACACAATGTCTCTTGTAGCTGTTCTCCAAGAATGAGGCATGCATAACTAAACTCTATGGTAGAAATGTCTCTAAGCTACGCTCTCTATGAAAGCTAAAGGTAATTCGTCTAACACCAACATCTCATTAGAAGCTTTCCTAACCACAACATTAGAGACCTTACTCACCTTAAGACTACCACCATCACTATCAGGAGCTAAAACAGTCTGATATGTGTATTTATGACCAGCTTCCCAAACACCATAACCTGTGCAGGTGTTTTCTAAATGTTTCGCCATGTTGGTTGTGCCGGACTTTGTTGGACATGCCAACTCTTTCCCACAAAAGTTATAATTAGCTTTGTTATAATCGTTTTTAAGTCTGTTGAAGTGATCCCAAACCCAAGACCTTGTCTTCTTTTTTTACTTAGAACCACTATCTCCTTTAGTTGCTTTCCTCTTGCGTTTCTTTCCAGGAGTTGATGTTTCAGCATCATCGTGTGTTCTATCTACTTCTTCATCATCATCAACATCTTTGTTTGGTGGAGGATCACAAGACGCCATCTGCGTCAAAATGACAAAACAAAAAAGAATTCATAACAGTTCAAATAAGATTGTATTCAGTTACTATAATTTAATTTCTAATCATATAACTATATAAGATAACCACACAGATTAACAAACCAAACAATAAAGCAACTAAAATAACCAGACAATAAGATTCCACTATCAGAGATCGTTGAGCAAAAATACATAATAAAGCAATTCTGATATCAATAACTCAAACATTAAAGCATGACACAAAAAGGAGTATTGGAGTAACATGTAAACATTAAAGCAATAATTTAAACAATCACATATCAAGTGAACAAAAAACAACGAGAGCCAGAGTTGATGAAGTGAACAATCAGTCAATGACAACTATTTTAAAATAGAAAAAAATAAGAAGGATAAAATTGATTTCGACATATATCTCCGATTGAATTCGTGACAAAGCTGATGAAGGCGATAACTCCAGCAGCGGCAAGGTCACAGAGAGTTTCAGCAAAGAATCCAGATTGATAATTTGGTATTTTGCCACTGATATATAAAGGGAGTGAAAACCCTAAGAAGATGGAAAGCAAATCGACAAAAATTGTGAAATGAAACCTAATGGCCGCATAAAAATAGAAAACCCTTAAATGCCTAATGTCTATTTTATTCGGATATCGGGTATTACCCAGATCCAAACCGAAATCCATGGGTAATATATTTTAGACCCGGCAAATATTTCAACTATAATTGAACCTAAACCGAACTGATTATTTTGGATCGGTTTCGGTTAAGATTTTCGGGTTTGGTTATTATGCCCAGGCCTAGTACGTGGTGTCGTTTGACTCGTTTGTGGTAGCATTTTTTTTGCTGGGTTGCAGTTTGTTATTTTTGTTTTTATTGGTCATATAGTAATTCTTTAGTTCAGTTACCTGGTATATAACTTCGTTTACATGAAACGAAATAATGGTCAATTCTATCTTTTCCTGCATTTTGTTTCAATCATCTTTTTGTGATCATTTCAAGCTTATCATCTTCTAACAACGCTTTCTACATCTTCTACTATGTTAGCATATCTTTTACATTTTGTTGCCAAGAACCAAAAAAAATAAAAAAAATCAACTCCATTGGATAATAGACTTTTGAATTTGAGGGAATTCGACATGAACTTGGCATGTAAAACAGAAAAGAAAAAAAGTTTGGAGCAAATAACTCTTTAGAATTTATTTTGAATCAAATGTGTGAATTATTATATACAAGTCTAAAACACTCATTACTTATAATTTTTTTTTTTTTAAACAATTAAAACACTCCTATATGAAGAGAAACTTAGCTTCCATAATGTGCATATCTCAGAGGCTTTGAATTGCCTAAAGAATAGGTATCAGCTCTGGGATAATTCGATTCTATACTGGAGTTAGTGCATCCCTCACATGAAATTAAACTGGCCAGCTAAAAATAATATTTCCATTAGGTGTTTTTGGTTACCATTTTTATAGTTTCCAGTTTCCCAAGTCCTAACATATACTTCCGTCTGGAAAGAAAAACGGCGTCGTTGTGATAAATCCAAAAGACGAACTACTGGGCCAAATCTAGGTCTTTATTAAGGGGCCCTTAGAAAGGTCATTATCCTCGTATAGCCACATTCGTGTCGTTACCTGCTCTTCTGGCCCATAATTGTTTGGCGGCTAGTTTGGGAGAGATAATAATTCACTGCATCAAGGACCAAAAAAGTCAAGATAGTGCATCCAATAAGACTCTGCCATATGGGTAAGCCTTTATTTTGTCCTCAGCGATGTCGACTGATAAAATGGCAATGGTTAGTCACTTTCAGTAGGGTCCCACATGGTTCTTATTCCATTCATTCTAGTCAGATTATGGATTCTGCAAAAACTAATAATATCTCATCCTGCAAACAAGATCCTGACCGTCCGTTTTAATCTTTGGCATTTTCCATGTGTTTTTTGAGTGACTATAATATACAGTAAAACCTCTATAAATTAATAATATTTAGATTAATATATTTTTATGATATTTTATTAATTTATTGATGTTATTAATTTATAAAAATGATATTTGAATAAAAATTATTAATTTATTGAAGTATTAATGAATCGAGTATTAATTTATAGAGATTTAACTGTACATTAGAAAACTAACAGTGTTTATGTTATCCATAGCATCAAGTGAAATAGAACAATTTAATGATCAATTATAAACCAACTGACACACTCGTCTAAAATTATATTTTTTATACATAAAAGCTCCGGAAATAATAGTGAAAATTAAGACCAATACGATTTTTGCAAAATTATTTTGATACTATCATTGTACATTAGAAGAAAAAAGTGGATATGTACAAAATAGATAAACTAAAGGATTGGGAATTGTGTGTTAATGGAGCAGCTTCGTTAATACCACTGCAAAAAGCATTGATGGGTTCGGTTGCATGCAAATGCATTTGGTGTGGTTGCAATACAAAACCGTAGTCGTTTAAAAAATATATTTTTATATTTGCATTGTACTATAATTAATATATTAAAATATCGTACAAACATTGTCATGGATCACGTATCACTTATCATTAATAATTTAATCAGACCAAACAAATTATTATTAATATAATACAAGCTTAGCGACAGAAAATACAAAGTTTGGTCAGGTTTGTTCGAATTCTTGCCATTACCGAAATTAAATTCACATTATTTTAGGATTTTAGGATATTTGTATTACCTAATCGTCTTTATGTTGGAATTGTCGACCGAAGAAAACTGAGCATAAAGGTCAATTTCTCGACTTTATCGGACTAAAATAAACAAAAATAAATTAATTATCTGAATAATCTAAACTTTATGATAATTTTATAAATAACAGAAATCATATTAGGACAAAAAAAAGTTGCTATCCAAACCCATTCGAGACGGTTCCGATTCTATGTTTTTCGTGAGTGTTGGATTATTCTTGGCGGTGACAGCCAATAAAAAAGCAGCGGCTGTGTAACTTTATCTCACAGGGGTGGTTTTATCTTTAGCTCCTGAATGGAGAAGAAAAAGTAAGTAGCTCATTTTAAAAACATGCTGACGATGCATGGTTCCACGTCATCCCACCAAAAACCGGAAAAACGCGTGAAGCGTGACAAAACCGATGAGCTACGATCCTCTACGTACACCTTCGCTTCCTTCTGACAGACTTTAGATATTTTTACATTTGAAAAGAAAAAAACTTTACAAATTCAACTTGAATGTGGAAATTTTTTTTGTTTTCTTAATAATTCAGAGGTGAAACAAATAATAAATAAATAAGAAATAAAACGGAAAGAAATACGAGAGAGAATGAGAAGAAGCAAGATGGAGATGGTGGTGTGTTTTAATATATATAATTTTCTATTATTTTGACCTTAAGAAGAAAGTGACAAGGAGAAGAAGAAGAAGACTAAAAAAGTTAATTGGAGGAAAAAAAGTCGGATTTGTTTTTCAATAAATTGAGTAGTTTAAAGGAAGTGAAGAGCGGTTCTGGTGGTGGTGGTCGAGAAAAGAGAGCTCTTTCTCTGTGATCAGATTTATCAGAGGTAGAAATCTTTTTCTCTGTGTTTCTTTGATTACTTAGAATAATCTGAGAAAATCCAAGAAAAATGATGAACTTGGAAACTTGGGTATTCCATTTAATTAGTCACTGGTAATATTAGTTTCACTTGCTTCCGTGTACATGTCGTTTCTTAAGTTGTTTGTTTTTAATTGATTTGCTGATTGTGAAAATGAGTTAACAAAAGGACACATATTTTTGTTCACATGATTAGTTTTTTTCGATGTTGTAAAATAGTTAATTATGGATCTGTTAGTGTTTATTTTTGGTTTGGTTTGTTTAAAGTTGGAAACTTTGTATCCGAACTAACAAACTCTTCTTTTAAGTTTTTTTATTAATCGTTTCTGCTTTTTTAAAATCTGTTTTCATGTATATATGTTTATGTATACCTTTAACCAGAAGGAAAGATTCATCTTGGTTTTTTGGCTCTGGATTTCAAATTAATTTCTTCAAATTTTTGCAGTGAAATCAATCGAGCGGTAAAGATTTGTGCTTTTGCCATGGGAGACGATGAGCTGTCTCATCTCAAATTCTCTCTTCTGCTTGAATCATCAGCCTGCAATGATTTATCCGGTTTTAAGTCTCTAGTTGAAGAAGAAGGTCTCCAGAGCATTGATGGGTCTGGTTTGTGGTATGGGAGGAGATTAGGATCCAAGAAGATGTGTTTTGAAGAGAGGACACCTCTTATGATCGCTGCGTTGTTTGGAAGCAAAGAGATCGTTGATTACATCATTAGTACTGGTCTTGTAGACGTGAACCGCTCTTGTGGCTCTGATGGTGCTACAGCGCTTCACTGTGCGGTCTCTGGCTTGTCTGCGAATAGCCTTGAGGTCGTTACTCTTCTCCTGAACGGCTCTGCGGATCCGGATTCTCGTGATGCTTATGGTTACAAGCCTGTAGACATGATTTTCCCCTGTTTGAGTCCGGTTTATAGCTCAAGGAAAAAGGTTTTGGACCGTTTGTTGAAAGGAAGCGATTATTTGAATGAAGTGGATGGGCAAGAAGAAGGGGAGGTTTCGGTTTCGGTTTCGGTTTCGCCTCCTCGGGGTTCTGAGAGGAAGGAGTATCCGGTTGATCCCACACTTCCCGATATCAAGAACGGTGTCTATGGGACAGATGAGTTCCGGATGTATGCTTTCAAGATCAAGCCGTGCTCTAGAGCATACTCGCATGACTGGACAGAATGCCCGTTTGTTCATCCGGGTGAGAACGCGAGGAGGCGTGATCCGAGGAAGTACCATTACAGCTGTGTCCCATGTCCTGAATTCCGTAAAGGTTCTTGCTCTAGAGGTGATTCTTGCGAGTATGCTCATGGTATCTTTGAGTGTTGGCTTCACCCTGCTCAGTACCGGACCCGTCTCTGCAAGGACGAGACGAATTGCTCAAGAAGAGTTTGTTTCTTTGCCCACAAACCTGAAGAGCTGCGCCCGTTGTACCCTTCAACTGGATCAGGTGTTCCTTCCCCGCGGTCTTCCTTCTCATCTTCCTCCTCTGCTTTCGACATGGGACCGATCAGCCCTCTCCCTCTTGGTGCATCAACCACACCTCCTTTGAGTCCTAACGGCATATCCTCTCCTATAGGTGGCGGAAAAACATGGATGAACTGGCCCAGCATTACCCCTCCTGCATTGCAGCTTCCAGGGAGCAGATTGAAATCCGCATTGAACGCAAGAGAAATTGATTTTTCTGAAGAGATTCAAAATCTTTCTTCTCCAACTAGATGGAATAACAACACGCCTGTGCCAGCTCCTTCATCTCCATTCTCTGGAAAGGGTATGAACAGGCTTGCGGTAGGAGGAATGAGCCCTGTTAATAGCCTCAGCGATATGTTTGGAACGGATGATAGTCCTTCGGGTTTGCAGATGCGACGCAGTGTTATTAACCCGCAGCTTCACTCCAACAGTCTTTCTTCATCACCTGTGGGAGCGAATTCTCCGTTTTCAATGGACTCCTCAACAGTCTTGGCTTCAAGAGCGGCTGCATTTGCTACACAGCGAAGCCAGAGCTTCATAGAACGTAGCAACGGACTGAATCACCTTCATGTAACGTCTTCCATGACTACAACTTGTTTAACCGATTGGGGCTCATTGGACGGAAAACTTGACTGGAGTGTCCATGGAGACGAGCTACACAAACTCAGGAAATCCACTTCTTTCCTTCTCAGAGCTGGTGGCATGGAATCAAGATTCCCCAACGAAGGGACAGGGATCGAAGAACCAGACGTCTCTTGGGTGGAGCCAATGGTGAAAGAGCCACAGGAGACACGAGTAGCTCCAGTTTGGATGGAGCAATCATACATGGAAACAGAACAGACTGTGGCTTGAAACAGAGGAAAGATACCAAAGGTCGTTTGCTAATCTATTACATTTTTTTTTTTTAATGTTTTGTTATTTTTCTTTTAGAAATAAAAAGTGAAAAATTTCTTGGGGGACATAAGAGAGATTCTTTGTCTCTCTTGGTCTCCATAGAAAAACAGAGCTGGAAAGGTTTCAAAAGCAAAAGAAACCTTATGTTACCTCACTTCCTTGATTCTTTTCTTTACTATTCACAATGAGTAATCGATTTTTTTTTCTTCGTAACAATCACTCTGTTTTGTAAATAGATGTTTTTTTAATGAATCCAAGTTTCTCCTTTGTCCTTACTATCCCTTGCTGAACCATACATAAACCTGAAAATATGTTTAGTTATATAATATAATTGGAAGACAGAAATGTCTTTACATTTGTGAAGATAGGGAAAGTGTTGTAATTGTTTCTACTAAGAGTTGATCTAAGATCTTTGATACTATATCTTCGCTTATGATTCCTTCGAAATCTTTGAGCTTTGAAGCTTTTCCGTAAACCCAATTCAACCCCGCAAGCTCGGATACAGTGAGCCTGCACATCATGAGCCACATCTCTTGGTAGCCATGGTGTCGGAAGTTGGACTCTCTCGACCTGCTCGTCAATGTGTTATGATGATCTTGAATTGCTTCATTACGCGAACTGGATTCGAGTTCCGAAGATAACCGTCTTCTTGAACTGTTCTCTGTTACAGAGAAACAAAATATGCTTTAACAAAAAAACAAAAAAAAAAGACCATAAGCGGAATGATGTTTTAGTTTTGAATTTGAAAAATTACCAACCTGGTTCTGGAGTTAGTCGAACACAAATGAACCGGTCATAGTCAAGAACCGAGACAGGGCTTGAATCATTGCAACTTCCACACTCTTCTTCTTCTTCTTCTTCTTCTTTCATTGATCTCACTTCACAATTGACCAAATCTCCTTCTCTGGACCAACGACCATTCCTTTCGATCCAGTTCTCCTTCTCGATGTTCTGTCTCAACTTAATTTCTCTTCGTTTTCTTCTGCTCTTACGTTTCTCCTTTCTATGTCGTTTCGATTCTCCAATCTCAAGCCTCTCACATCTTGGTGAAACGTTCATGGCGTTGATGTTGTTCTCTTTACCCTCTATGTGTGTTTGATTCTCTCTTGTTTCTCGTCTCTTCTTCAATTCTCCCATAACCTTGTCACTTTTATCCATCTCGAAGCTGAGAATGAAGAACTTATCGTCTTCAAGCTCAACATACTCCGGAAAATGGTGCGGATCCAGAGTGGACTTAACTCTTCTATGATTTCCCTGAGTCTCATCGTTGTTCCTCTTCAAATAATCAACAGAATTCACTGAACGGCTCCTTGAGACGACTCTGGTTTTATCAGTTACAGGAAATGATTCCAAACCCATGAGCCTCGCCACAGCTCCTGGCTCATCTCCTCTGGCTCTAGGTGGTTCGGAGCTGAAATCATGAAACTTGAAACTGGATTCAATGATTTGATCAGATGGGTAGGTAGAAGAGGTGCCGGAACAGAGGAATCTTTGAAGAATTAGAGAGATACAGCCTAAAGACTGAGTCTTTGAGCAGAGTGAGAGCGAAGAAGAAGATGACTTCATCTTCATGGTCTATGCCTAAAGTGTCAGTATCTTGAAACTAACGGAGAAGTAACGAAGAAAGAAACTAACTTTTCTCTTTACTTTTTTTTTTTTTGGTTCGGCTTAAGTGATGGAGAGCAACAAAAAGTGTGAACAAAACAGAGCGGGATCTAGGATTTGAACTAACTCTCACTCAAAAATAAAAATATATTCAGCTTTTTCTTAAATTTGTATTTTACTTTTTGTGATTGAGAGTAACTGCAGACAACATTTGAGATGATGTGCACTGCACGCGCTTTGACAAGTCAATTCTCGGAGAACTTCATGTCGTCCGGTGCTACTTTTTTGTAACAAACCTCTGTCACTTTTTTTTTTCTTTTACAGCCGAATCGAGTTTTATTATCAAAGATAAAATGTACTATAATTGAGTATTGAAATTGTCAAATTAAATAAGTGTTTGGATCTAATTACATAAAATGTACAAAATATACGGGATGCAATATTCAAGTATTTTGTACATTTTATGAAATTAGATCCAAACACTTATTTAAATTGAAGTAAGACGCAAAACCCCACACCTATAATATGGGAGAATTTGGATTGGACCAAAGTCTTTTAGTGGGGCTGTATGTAGTATTGATTTAACTGGGGGTTAAAATGTACTAAAACATAAATATAGGGGTGCATCAGCAAAACATTTAAAATTAAAGGCGTAATTCGTAAACAATAAGGATAGTGATATTCCAGCATCCAAACAAGACAATATATATGCTCTCTCTCGTTCTTCTTCGATTCGATTGGACTTTTTTTATACAACTTCCCTCGTAATCTCTCTGTTGAGTCTGTTAAATTGTTAATCGGAGATCAAACTATTCCGCCATGGATAGGGCACAGTTGATCTTGTTGGGTTTACCTTTATTCTTATTTTGTTCAGATCTTTTCAATCTTTTCACTCCTCCGCCTCCTAAACCTCCGCATCACCGTCCTCATCAACCACCGCATATCCCTCACCAGCAACGTCCGGCTGCGATCATCCCCGAAACCCTAGATTTCCCTTCACAGGTAAAATTAGCTGATATTTCACTTGTATTACTTTCTTTTATTGAATCTCACTTATTGTCTCTTGTAACGTTCCTCTTTTGCAGAAGCAAAGTGGCTTAGGAGCAATTGGATATGGAAACACTGTAGAAATCAACTTCTGCGTCTCCTGTTCTTTCAAGTAATTTTGAATTTCTTACTTTCAATTACTTAGATTTTGCAATCTGTGTTGAAGGACTCGATTTTGATTATATAGTGTATCATAGTGTAGTCAGAGAACGTCTTATGCAACTGTTAACAAAGTCAGATTATTTGGACACTGTATAAGAATTATCAGGCCTAGTTATAGTTCAGGATACCATTAGCATCGTATCCTAATTAATCTCTTGATAAGTTTCAGTGTATTCAAAACGTAAGTCATTGCCTTTAGGCAGTTTGGGATTTGATTTCATAAGACTATAAGAGGGTTTGCAACTTAGCAAACCTGTTTAAAACAGTTACTACAACACAATTCGTATGGGTTCTTTCAACATATGCATCTCTGTAACTGTTGTTTTCAGAGTTCCCATGGTTTATTAATCAAAGTTACATCATTTGCAGTTCTTGAGTTCTTTTTTTGGGATTTATTATAGCTGCAAGGTGAAAAATATGAGATTTTTAGATTACAGATGTGTGGTCGAATAAACTTTGAATCTTGAACATTTTCACTGGGGATGATTCTTAGATGTGATCAAATCTGAAAAGCTCTGGTTTTGTTTTCAATGCTAAATGACATGACTTCTTTGAACATTCTTTATATTTAACCTTAGCTGTAACTGTAACATTTCTTGATTCCCGTTTCTTGTTGATGTATGTTAAAAGCTGATACCTTTTGACAGTGTGAATTATGTTCTGTACATTTTAAAAGCTTATTCTCTCAAATTTCTGATTTGCAGGGGAACTGCAGTCAACATGAAGAAGATGTTAGAGACAGCTTTCCCCGGTTTAGATGTGATTCTCGCAAATTACCCTCCACCAGCACCAAAGCGCCTTCTAGCTAAGGTTGTACCTGTTGCTCAGATGGGAGTTATTGGTATGATAGTTGCTGGTGATCGTATCTTCCCCATGATTGGAATTATGCAGCCACCTGCTTGGTTCCATTCCTTGAGGGCCAATAGATTTGGATCCATGGCTTCCACTTGGCTTATTGGAAACTTTCTGCAGTCTTACCTTCAAAGCTCAGGCGCGTTTGAAGTTTACTGCAACGGTGAAGAGGTTAGTTTTAAACTCATTATCAATCCTTTCGAGACTATTTCCAGTTAAGATCAGTCAGAATAACTTGTACAATCTTGTGCTTTTATTGCAGGTGTTCTCTAAATTGAAAGAAGCTAGATTCCCAGGGGAGATCGAGCTGAGAGATCTCATCAGCAAAACTCTAACAAGACCGAGCATCATCTCAGGTAACTACTGAAGTAGTATCAGAAGATAGAAAAGGTGGAACCTTCCGGGAAGTTCCACAAAGTTTTTTTTAACACGAGATTATGTCTCAATCTCATGTGCCAAAAGTGTCTTTATACTTTAATTGACATCATGTTTGAACATTCTCGATTTCTTTGTTCATGTAGCATACCTTTGTTTACTTGGTTTAACTAAAATTTACTCTTTGATTCATTAATTTTGGATAGGGATAAACTGTAAAGGAATAAAATCATAGCCATTTTCAAGAAAAACAAATGAAGAAATTGTCTATAATTGACGATAAATATTTATATAGATATACAGACTAGAGAAATTTATAAGAAACAGAAAATTTTATCTGAGACAAACTAAAGTGGTAAACAATACGACTTTTGACTCTTCTGGTTAAACTAACGTCAGGTCAGCCTTTGTCGGCGATACGTTGACCATTCGTTGCCGGAGGAACGTTGGGATCGTGTTTTGGATTTGCAGATGGGTCACTGTAATCTGCAACGTTCACCATCAACGATCTCCTTTCCAATTCAGTATTCCCAAATCCTAAAATGAAACGAACTCAATTAGAAATCAAAACTCAGATTGAACCGTAAGAACGAAGCAAAGAGAAGAGATTCAAACCTGAAACGGAGACAGAGTTACGGGATGAAGATGAAATTGTGAGCGTCAATAATAGACACACAACAAGACGAACTACAAAACTCATCTCTTTCTGTCTGAATTTTTTTTTTTTTTGATTAAAAAAAACTTATTTTTTCCTTTGGAAGGAATCTTAAAAATCTTCGGTTCGAGATTCATGTCCGTTGTATTTATAAAGAAACGACAACTATGTGTTTAGTTGTGTTTATCCAAACTGATTTTACTTCTCAAATCTCAATCAATATATACGTTTTTACATAAATGAAAAAAAAAAGATGAAAAAGGTCAGAGGAAGACCATGTAGATGATGACACGTGTCGAAGAGGAGGATGGAGTGGAAGATGACGTGTGCAAAGTGCCACGTAAGTCACATCAGTGCCAAGCAAGTGGAAGTGTGGAGGCATATGATAAGGACTTCTCATGGTGTCATTGTGTGGTTTGTCAACGCTTATTACGAATTTATTACCAATGACACCCATGCCCCCAACCTTTTTTGTTGACTTTAATGACCATTTATTGGCATTTTCCCCACTTTTTACTGTTTTTTTTTGTCAAACTTATAAACGGTTCGATACCAAATGGATGCGATATGATACTTCTTAGAAAAAAAGAAAAAAAAAAAAAAAACAGGGGCACATACGAGTTAGAATAATGTAAAAATTAGTAGTTAGTGTTCAATATACGGAAAACATATATAAATTAAGATATGTAAGAATATTTTAGTTTTTATACAATCAAGATAGACAAATCTTGTAATGGATCCTCCGTCTCTGTCTTATTAACTGTCAAGATTCCAGATAAAGCTTACCAAATAAGATTATTGGTTTTTATGGTGGTCTTTTGATCCTCTATACTTTATTCGTAAATGTTTATTAGTGGCTGCTAGAGCAAAAGAAGAGGATTCCATCTTTAAACTTTTGAGTTGCCTAATATCCGAATTTTACATAGTACTGTACATTTCAGAATTCGAAAGCCCCTAACAATATCCATCTTCTTGAGTAAATAAACCACATATCATATCACTGTTCCAAGGATTTTAAACCGTCATCAAATGATTAACCACATGGTTCAAAACTCAAAACGATCTTGGTTTCACATCTGCTGACCAAAGTTTTGTCCAGAATTTAGTTTGAAAAAGGTCTTCTCTTGCGCAAAAACATCCTAATAAGAAGATTGTATCATGCATTATATCCCGAGAGATGAATATTCAAACTGTTATTGTTTTGGCAGCTAGAAAAATAAATAAAAAATAGAAAAAACTAGCGGCATCCTTCTGTTGCCGATCTAATCCACAGATATATTTTTAATGTGTTTAGAAAAACTAGCGGCACGATACTCACCGCCGGACCTTAGTTATTCGAGGCCTAATACGAAACATAAAATCAGGTCTTTCGATATATATTTAATAAAACTACAAAGTTGCTGAAAACATAAGTTCCCCCAAATTAGAAAACTATTTCATCTTTTTCACATTAAAACGTTGAAATTCAACAATTGCAAAGAAAGAATAGTTACAGAACGTAACAGTAATTATGTAACTGTAAAAATTCTGAAATCAAATAACAATTCTTGTTACCTTTGATATAAAGTCAAATGTTAACAGATGAATCTAAAAATCAAGTAAGAAATTGACTCCAAATCACAAAATTTGATTCTCTAATTTTCATTCGCCCTAAAGTTTCTTCTCTATTTCTCTCGCGTGGCCCTAGTAGCGTTTTTAATTAGTTTAAGTTTGACATTTGATTTTCTATTATTAGTTTAAATTTATTATCTTTTACAATAGACCTTTAATAATATTCTGACCACAACATCCGACACTCCAAAACTTTTCTAGGCATTGCAATTTTTTTTTTTACATTGGATCCTAAAATTTTGAGGCCTGATACGCATATTTCATAAGTATATGTGTAAGGCCGGACCTGACTATACTTATTCTTCAAGTGGTTTCTGCATAAGATTCAAAAATAAATGGATGCAACCCCATTTTAAATGAATTGATATCTGATATCCCCGGTAAAAGTTTTTAATTATTTTTCTTCTTCATCTTGTAAATACTAAATATCATTATAAGTACCATTTTAAGACATCATATTGTTTGGGACGAAACTAATATTATATGTTGTGGTTTTAGATTTGAAATAGAATTACATGGTTAAATCCATAACTTTTTAGTAATCCAAAAAAAAAATGTGTTTTAGGATCAAACTAATATTTAAAAATGTGCTTTTTGCATGTGTATCGGAGAACTTTTAGACTGCACCACCCATTCCGGTGATTTGAGCCTTTGAGTAAATTTGGCACGAACGCTTATTAATTATTATTTTTCTAATTTTTATGTTGTGCATTCTATTTTAACCAAAATTATAAAATATTTGTGTCCAGTGGTATTTACTTCCCCTGGATCATATTATTGGGCTCATGAGAAACCCATATCGGACCAGTCGAACATTGCTCTCGTCAAATATGTATCTGTAAATCTACGGCTATTTAAATATTAAAATACTAAGTAATAAGTTCTAATTTTCAATTAAAACCAAAAAGCGTTTTGAGTGATGGACCGAGAAGTATGATATGGTACACGTAGCCATCATGCATGCAACTTGGTTTCATTGTTTTTACAGAATCTATGCCTTATTTGCGCGCGTTACAAATAAGAAATCCGTGACCAGTGACAAATGGCAATATCTTCAATTAATTAGGAAATTTTAGAGCATCATTAATGGTAGAATCCCTCGTGGGTTCTTACTAATATTTTAATTATAAATTTTAAGAATTCCATGCTAAAAAACCCTAAAATGATTCTAAAATAAGAACTTTTAGATATCCTTTCTCTTCATGTTAAGAACTCCTTTAATATTTATCATTATTTGTCATTATAAAATTTTAAGAACCCCTCCTCTAAGAACCTCCAATAATAATGCTCTTATATTACTCCTACAAATAAAATGCACCTATATATATGTACCCACATATACACATCAAACATTTCAATTGTTTTGCACACAACTTTTGAAAGAGAGAGAGGGAGCCAGAGTTTAAGAATTTCATGGGCGAAGAGATGAGTAACAGTGAGTCATATCCACCGGCTTACCGGTGTGTATTCAACGACGGAGATTCTCCAGCAACGGCCGAGGCCGAACCGGTTATTTTCCAGGACAAGGATATCGATATTCCGGTTATCGATTTGGAGCGTTTGGACAAGAAGATACTGAGAGAGGTATGCATGGAGTGGGGAATATTCCGTCTGGAGAATCACGGAGTACCCTTGGCGTTAACGTCACAGGTTCAAGAAATATCGAAGTCTCTACTAAATCTGCCGTATGAGAACAAACGGAAATTGTTCGACGCCGTTAATTCTCAGATAACGTATTTTTATGGAACACCTGCTCTAAATCAATCGGGAGATGCACTGCCGACTCGAGCTGCGAACGTGAACGTGGTCGAAGGTTTCTACGTTCCTATCTCTTCTCTCTCGAAGCTTCCAGCTTCTTCTACTTCTGATGATGATGCTCAACAGTCAAAACTCTCGTCTTTCAGGTAACATACGTCGTCGTTTTTTTCTTTTCCTTTTTTCCCTTAGTAGCTTAAGACTGCGGATTTACTTATCTAAAATCCATTTCGGATCACACCATTATTCTTGATTAATCCATTGGTTTTGTAACTTATTTTTGTTTGTTTGTTTGTGTGTGAGTATATATGCAGAGTGTTGATGGAGGAATACGGAAGGCACGTAGCTAGAATTGCTAAATCCTTGTTTGAAGCTATAGCACAAACACTGAACCTAGAATTATCGGAAGACATAAGATCAGCATACTTATCGGAGTCGACAGGGCTCTTACGGGTTTACCGGTATCCTCGGATATCCAGGGGAGCAGCTGGAGAAGCTCTAGGAATGGAAGCCCACAGAGACAGTTCAGTGATCTCAATATTAAAAGAAGATGAAAGTGGTGGCCTTGAGATCATGAAAGGTGAAGAATGGTTCGGTATAAAACCAGTTGCTAATACTTTCATAGTCAATCTCGGAGATATAATGCAGGTACTTTAAACATATTCATGACTTTGATTGTATTAGTCTTACTTATCATCTGACTGATCTAGTACTGTATTATATGTACAGGCGATAAGCGATGATGAGTACATCAGTGTGAAGCATAGAGTAAAGACAAAGATGAATATGACGACAGAGAGACACTCAATGGGTTATTTTGTGCTTCCAGAGAGAGATTTTGTGATCAAGTCATCAAAGTATAAGCCATTCACTTACTCAGAGTTTGAAGCTCAAGTTAAAGCTGATATTCAGTCTGTTGGAGCCAAGATCGGCCTTCCTAGATTCAACCCAAATTCTCCACTCTTTCTCTGATCGTGTAAGAAAATTTAGTATCTACCAGTTTAATAAGCTCTTGATACTTTAAGTGGTGCAAAACTTTGTAACTTGGTCATCTTATGTTATTTGGTGCAAGTGGAAAATGAGACGGTTTGAGATCCGGTTTACTTTTATTCCTATATTAGTTTAATTTATGAGTTTTACAGAAAGTCGAGACCCTTCGTTTTGATGCGAATTTATGTTGGTTCGATTAAAGCACTCCTGTATCTCATTTTAGTTTAGTTTCGATTTAATTTTGGTATAGCAACATCAAACCTAATTAAAGGGTAATTGATTGAAATGGATTCCACACATTTCCTTAGGTTCCACTTGTGGCTTCTTGACAAGATTCTATGGCTACAGCAACATCGAATTGTATGAATGACTTGGATGAGAAAAACTAGACAGATTAATAACTCAATTACACTAAAAAAAAAAAAAAATTACAATAGAATGATTTAAATAATATGAGTTTTTTTTTACAGCGCGACCACACGCAGATATATGTACGTACTTTAATTTTATGATCAAATTTCATATCGTAACAGCCTATAGGAAGGAATATGACAAAGGTGCACAAACCCAGAGCATCCGCCCAATTTCTATAATGTATATATATCTACTGCTAATAAGTTCTTCTAATTTTCAGTTAAAACCAAAAACGTTTTCATTATTTGGAAAGAATTGGAACTTTTTGAGTGATGGACCGACACGTACCCATCTTGCATGCAACTTGGTATCTTTGTTTTTACAGAATCTATGCCTTATTTGTGTTACAAATAATAAATCCGTGACCAGTAATATATTCAATTCATTAGAAAATATTATATTATAAGGAAATATTGACAAGAAATATATATATATTTATGTGTATATCTAGGAGGAAATATTATATTATAATAATTTAATAAATTTATCAACTGTAACTAAATGCACCTATATCTACAGACACACACATCAAACATTTCAATTGTTTTGAATAGTTTTATACAATTGTTGAAAAAAAAAAGAGTGATCTAAAGTCTCTTTTGAAAGAGAAAGAGGGAAACAGAGCTTAAGAATTTCATCGGCGAAGAGATGAGTAACAGTGAGTCATATCCACCGGCTTTCCGGGGGCTAACCAACGACGGAGATCCTCCAGCAACGGCGGAGATCGAACCAGTTCTTATCCAGGACAAGGATATCCAAATTCCGGTGATCGATTTGGAGCGTTTGGACAAGGAGATACTGAGAGAGGCATGCAGAGAGTGGGGAATATTCCGTTTGGAGAATCACGGAGTACCGTTGCCGTTAATGTCACAGCTTCAAGAGATATCGGAGTCGCTACTGAATCTGCCGTTTAAGAAAAAACGGGAATTGTTCGCCCCCGTTAACTCTCCGTTATCGTATTTTTATGGAACACCTGCTCTAAATCGTTCAGGAGATGCACTGCAGAGAGGAACTCGAGCTTTGAACATGAACATGGTCGAAGGTTTCAACGTTCCTCTCCAATCTCTCTCGAAGATTCCATCTTCTTCTACTTCTTGTGATGATGATGATGCTCAACAGTCGAAACTCTCGTCTTTCAGGTAACATACGTCGTCGTTTTGTCTTTTTTTTTTTTTTTTTCCCTTAGAGCACCTCCATCAACTAAGATAGATATCCAAATGAGTTATCTAAGAAATTAAATATTAATATTTGTAATATAATTAAATTATTTAATTAAATAAAAAATCTTACTCAATCACTATTGAACACATGGCAAGAGGAGTTCTAAATGGTTTGAGAAACGAGTTCTCACATCTCTCATCCTTTCAGTATTTTTATTTTTATTTTTTAATATTTAGATACTTTATTAGAGCATCTTCATTAGTGATGTTCTAAAAATGGGTATCTAAAATTTTTATAACCTCACTTCTAGATCCCAACATTTTTGTGTGTTAATTTTTAGAGCATATATCTAAAAGTTTCAACTTTAGATCTCCTCTCTTTTTTTTTTAAATACTTTCCAATATTTATCAATTATATATCATTCTGATTTTTTTAGATACTCTCCATTATAACCTAGGAGAGATGGTTTTAGATACCAGCGAGAGCCATGGAGCTGACCTAGCTTAATAATTCTTTATGGGTTTTGCAAATAAATTAATCAATCAGTCAACACTTGAAATGCTCAATAATTTAAATATAGGCTATATAGTTTAGCTAATGTAGATATATACGGACCGTCCTATAAGACCAAATCTATATGGTCTTTGTTTTCGCATGTCGACTTTTACTATAGAACAAATAACAACAAAAGATAGCGGTTTCGATGAACTTGGTCATTTAAGTGAATGTATTACCAAATTTCGAGCTGTATCTGTGATATTAAATGCATATTTACGAAGTCCATTGAAAAGTGTTGTAAATGAAATTGATATATTTATAAGATATTTTAAATGCACCAGATAATAGGTGTGAGGTGAATACTGTAGAAGTGTGACACGTGCATGGAGTTTTGATTGACTAGATCTTTAGTTTTTTCGTTTGGATACTATATATTTACCTAAGAAATCAATTTAAATCCGGGTTAGTGTTGGATTTGTGAGACGTTTTCTGAAATTTGTCCACTTGATTAAAGTTTATGGCCACTATAATCTTCTTTGTTCCACTAAACTCCAACAATGATTATTGGTTTCCAACATTTTGGCAGCATCTAAAAAATGGTTTAATAATGGCCTTTAATTGTTTATTATTAACTAAATACCATGATATACAAAAAAATCCAATAACATTATCTGAATTTAGTTAATAAATATATAAGATTATAAAAAACCAGCAACATTATTTGAATTTGAATTTGATTACCAGAATCCAATGTACATGTCTACCTCAACGTGTTCACTGTTCACACATGCACGTAATCTTTCATGTAGTGTTGATTGTAACGCTTGTTAACTATTGCACTAGTTAATGCACTTGTCTTTTACTAAAAAGCTTTAATCTAATACTATGCAGTTTTGTGTTTTGATCCGTATATACACACGACATTGGTATTGTAGCTTATTTTTGTTTGTTTGTGTGTGACTATGCAGAGTGTTGATGGATGAATATGGAAGGCACATAACTAGAATTGCTACATCCTTATTTGATGCTATAGCACAGACACTGAACCTAGAATTATCAGGTGACCAAAGATCAGAATACTTATCAGAGTCGACAGGGCTCATACGTGTTTACCGGTATCCTCGGAGATCCGGCGTAGCAGCTGGAGAAGCTCTAGGAATGGAAGTCCACACGGACAGTTCAGTGATCTCAATACTAAAAGAAGATGAAAGTGGTGGCCTTGAGATCATGAAAGGTGAAGAATGGTTTTGTGTAAATCCTGTTGCTAATACTTTCATAGTCAATCTCGGAGATATGATGCAGGTACTTTTAAGTTTTAAACATATTCATGACTTTGATTATATTAGTTTTATCATTTGACTGATGTTGTATGTATACAGGCGATAAGTGATAATGAATACAAGAGTGTGAAGCATAGAGTAAAGACAAAGAAGAATATGAAGACAGAGAGACACTCAGTGTGTTATTTTGTGTTTCCAGAGAGAGATTTTGTGATCAAGTCATCAAAGTATAAGCCCTTCGCTTACTCAGAGTTTGAAGCTCAGGTTCAGGCTGATGTTCAGTCTCTAGGAACCAAGATCGGCCTTCCTAGATTCATCCCAAATTCTCCATTATTTCTCTGATCGTGTAAGAAATTTTAGTATCTACTAGTTCAATAAGCTCTTGATACTAAAGTGGTGCAAAACTTTGTAACTAATTAGTCTATCTTATGTGGCGCAACTGGAAAACTTAAACCCTCATATCGCAAATCTCTTTTCTTCAACAATTTTGGACACTTTTAGCTTGCATAACTCTTTATTTTTTTTTTCTTCCATAGACTACGTATTGTAACAACCTAAAGGAATGTGACACAGGTGCACAAACCCAAGGCATACCTCCAATCCATAAGAATAAAAAAGGCCGCATTTTTTTGGGTGTTAAGAAGAGTCTCAAATAATGTTGGGCTAGCCTGATGGTATTAGAGAATTTGACAATAATTTGTATTTCTTAAAAGCATCTATTTATTAACATTGTTGATTTGTTGAATATTAAAATACTCTTTGTACTAAATCGTCGATCCATTGTTGCCAAAAAAAAAATGACGATCCATCTATTATTATTCTATTGTAACAGTGACATTTCAACTAACATTATTATAGAACTATTTTATGGCATAATGAAGCAATTTTGCTTTAGTGAGAGTTGCCATAATGAACCATTTTTGCTTTAGTGTTAGTGTGAATTGACATAATGAAAGTTTACTTTAGTGTAAAATTGCCAAATTAAAACAATTGGTATTAGTGGTTAGTGGACCATAACAAAC
Organism: Cardamine occulta; assembly: GCA_028015245.1. Lineage (NCBI taxonomy): Eukaryota > Viridiplantae > Streptophyta > Magnoliopsida > Brassicales > Brassicaceae > Cardamine > Cardamine occulta. The sequence goes on from CM051390.1 coordinate 17,599,941, forward strand.
GCTTAAACAATAGTTTCTTCATCAACTGTTTGAACAAATTGTTGATACTAAAATCACAAATCTTATAACTTTTTGTTTATCACCTTTTATTACATTGTTGCTTAGTACAACCAACTAACGTGTACCGACACTTGCTTTATTGACACGAGTGATGAATGAACTGTGAACATCATCCACAAAAGCAACTAACAAGGCTCCAAAACAAACCTCATGAGCAATCTCACGTGCTTGTAGACCTCTCCGGCACGATCGTGGAGCCGGACAGCACGAATACCTGACTTGAGCTCCGACAACGGAAGACATGTCTGGCCGGCGAAATCGTTATGAGTGTTACTATCGTAGTCTTTGACTGTGATACACAGAAGTGCTAATTCAGGAACACGTAGCGGAAACTCGAACTCTTTGTTCCAAATCGGAAACCATTCGTCTGTATCTATTTCTGTTTTGTCACTTGCTGTGTCCAAAGGAACCCCTGCGATTCCGATCTGAAAGAAAACAGTTACATGTAAGTCGCGTTGGTTGACTTGATAGGCAAGAAACCTAATTAGGTTTCATTAAACCATGTTTTTAGTCAGTGTTCTCCATGTAAATGAACACTTGCCTTTGCGTAGAAATCTGGAGGAGAGTACCGATCAAAGTGATCTTGAGGAAAATCCAGATTCCATCCTTCTCCAGTGTAGATCTTCACCTACTCGTACACCACAGACACAAAACTAAGATGTTTTCTTGTTTTTCAAGAAACGGATGAAACAGTGACGAAGACAGAAACAGAGACAAATACAAAACCTTAAGAGTTGTCTTGATCTGGAGATTTTTACTGCAAGGGTCAAAAATTTCACCTCCAGGACCATTGGAGAGCAAAACATCAGGCTTTTTCACATAGCCACATCCACCATTGCCATTAAACATTCCTTGCATCATCCACAAAAACTTCCCATGGCTCTGCATATTGAAGGCAACCATTTGAGCACCATGAATCCATCCAACGAGAGGATCATAGTTAGATGAATCAAAACGTGTAGTCTTGGGAAATATCCTCAGAAGATTCCGCTGCGTGAACTTCACTAAATCCGTTCCACGGGTTTTAGCCAGAGTCTCAAGCCACTGCTCGCTCATACTTAAACGTATGACTCGGTTAGGATCTCCATTCAAGCAGTTCTTCAATCCTCCTTTGCGGTTCCCTGCGTGAATCGAGATCAAGTCTCTGTATTCTACAGCTACAGTCTCTTCATCTTCATCTTCTATTTGTTCTTCTGCATCTGCAACTTTCTGCCACAACACAAAACTCTGAGAAGCCCATTAAGAAACACTAATTAATGGTTACTTTAACTCTGTTTTAATTTCTTACTTTGGCACTAAGGGATACATCTGTTGTTGAACCTTGAGAGATTTGAGTCTGAAGATACTCTTTTGGTGGCTTTGTTGAGATCAAAATTTTATTCTTGAGTGTCTCTGGTGAAGGAAAACACTCTGTGTACTCATCTTTATTACATTGAAACAATGTTCCTCCAAACGTCTTACTCACCATCTACAAAACAATTTCACCATATCAATCAAACTCAGTGTTGTAAACAAGATTCCATGATTCATCAGAATCTTACTTACATTAGCGACTTTCTTCTGAAGATTTGGAGGCAAATGGTCTTCTAAAGTAAGCACAACAGGATAATCAGACACCTGAAACGCGTTCTCCTTTACCGCGTTTAGACATTTCTGCAGATCTTCACAGCTCGTTAACGTCCTGAACTCATCATCAAAACAAATCAAGAAAATACCTAAATTTATTGAGTGATTCAAGAAAGGGTTTTGATGGTAAGATACAGACCCGCCGTGACGAACTTCAGCTTCTTTACCAGAAGAGTTAGGCCATAAATCAAGCTCAATAACACGAACTCCTCTTCTCAGAGCTTTTACAATCGGCTCAATGCTGCTATTACTGTTGAGTTGATTCCCAGTCAAGTAAGAGTTATGTCCCGTGTACAAGAAGTAATGAGATAAAGGCTGATTCATATCTTGCCAAACCTGAAACCAAAACCCCCATTAACAAAAATCTCTCTGAAATCAAACAGATCTTATCCTAACTTTTACCTCGCGGGTCAGAGGCAATGGAGAGTTGAAATCACTGAGAAGATAACGGTAGAATCCTTCAAGATGAAGTCCACGAGGATGGAAAACGCCGTGATGTTTAAGTCTGTGGAATATATCCTTCACGTAGTTTAAATCTGCGTGTTTCTCTCCTTGAACTTCGATGACGAATCTAAGCATCTCATCTGTAGACATCCTGTCGTTTTGAGAGTAGTCATGGAAGAGTGTCTTGATTTCTTCAGGTGGCTCACTTGATTTCACCTTGAAGCTTCTTACACAACAGAAACACACTTTGAATGATTCCTTCATTTTTGTTTTTTTTTGTTTTTTGGTGAAAGTCAAGGCAGAGAGAGAGAAAAGAAACAAAGAGATATGATGTATTGTTCTTGTTTGAGAAACACATTTATATTCTCAAATAAAGTGAGACTTTGCTCTCATAAAAATATAGAAAAATCTGAAGGCCAGAGATGATGTGTTAAACATAGATGAGTCCGAATTAAAGTTGGTAGTTAGATACAAACAATGCCGTGGACCAAAAACATAACCATTGACCATAAGTTAAAAAAAACGTGGAAGAGTGTATAGCCAATAGCTGAGATACTAGTGGTACGTTTATGACCATATAAAATTAAAAACTTTATCTATCATTTATTTTTCTAGGATATCATTTATCATCACATGTAATTGTCAAACACAGATCATTTATTATCAATACAATTGAATTGATCCATTATCAACACTATTGATGATGTGATTGTAGAACATATCAAACTAGTTGCTTAAGAACGGTCAAGTGGGAAAAGTGCAAGCCAAACTAGTGCCGTCTAACCTGATTTTAGGTTGCTCTTCACTCAAATAACATATCTGTTTGTGTAAAACTAAAATGTATATTTTACAAAGGCCCACTAAGAAAGCCCAAATCACTAGAAGCTGACATCAAAATGCTCTCTCTCGATTTCGATTTCGTTAGAAATAGAATCAGAGTGTCGTTGTCGTTGTCTTGGTTGCCTTAGAAGCTCTATCAACGTCTCAGTCTTCTGCTTAGCTCGACTCTTACTGCTCTCCGATAGAGCCACAAGCGGAGGAACCGCTCCTTCACGAGCCACCATGGTTCGATACACCACACAGTCCTCACAAAGCTGCAACAATATCGACACAGCCATCTCTTTCTGCCTCTGTGTTCCCACTTCCACAATCTCCACCAACACCGGAACCCCTCCTTCCTCCACCACCGCCGGCTTCGATCCCGGCACCGACATTAACTGATTCATCACGTACGTCGATTTATCAACCATATTCGATTCGAAATCCGCCATTAACTCCACCAACGGCTTCATAATCCCCGATTCCACAGCTCTGATTTTGTTCTCCTTCACTGAACACAACGAGTATAACGCCGTCGACGCGTCTTTCTTAGCTCTAAATCCTCCCGTTTCTAGAAGATTCACGAGTAAAGGAATCGCTCCAGATCTTCCGATCGCGATTTTATTCTCCTCCACTTGCGATAACCGGAGAAGAGCACAAGCAGCGTTCTCTTTCGTCGTCGGTGTTCCTAATTTCAAAGCCTTAACGAGCGGTTTAATTGCACCGGAAGAAGCAATCAGCTCTTTGTTCTCATCGCAGAGTGAGAGATTCAAAACTGCAGTGACTCCGTACTCCTGAAGCTGAAGATCGGAAGAAGAAATCAGAGAAATCAACGGTTTAATCGCACCGGCTTTAGCGATTTTGATCCGGTTCTCTGGTTTATTCTTGGCTATGAGTCTGATCTCCATAGCAGCTTGCTTCTGCTCCTCGATAGAACGTGAAGAATCAAGATGCGATACGAGATATCGGATTAAATCATCGGAATTCTCAGTGGTACAGGAGAGGAAGAGACGTCGGCTCTCGGAGGAAGTAGTTGGAAACTCGCCGGATCTGTCGCTATTACAATCGCTGAAAGCAGAGGAATCGTCGTTGACGCTTAAATCGCTGAATTTTCGGTTCATGTAGGTTAAACCGTTACGATTATTCATCGCCATGAAATTGAATTTTGGTTTGGGTCAGGTTTGAGTACTCACAGCCTTAAACGTTGGGGATTTGGGACTAAGCTGGTTTGTCTTTTAATATGTGTTTGCAGAGTGAAAGAATCTGGATTATATTTGTAGTTGATGATTTTTAATCAAATTTCACCAATATGAACGATGATTAAAATTCAGCTTTATTTTTAGAGTCAATTATTTTTCAATAATCAAATAAAAACAAACCGTTGTCAGAAAAGACCAAATCAACCAATGTTTTTGTTTTTTACCTTCATTTTAGCTATTTTTTAATCTGTCCGCGTTTTTTCATACCAAATTTTGATGCAAAACAAAAATACATTTAAAAACTTCTAATTAAGAGCCGGTTCTTAGCTAATTTAGCAGTTTTGATTTTTTTTTCTTGTCTTTTTACTCTAAGAACTCCTCTTAAGTCCCCATTGGAGGTGATTTTATGGTACTAAGATATAAGAGGCATTGGGAACTTCCTCCTTAGTATTTCTTTTTTGGCCATATTTTCACTGGTTTTAGTATTGGCCTGAAAATAGACAATTGACTACACTTTCTTCGCCTCTTCTAGAACCTTTGAGCCTTCGATGATAGAAGGTATAACTTTACTGACTAAGTAAATGGATTCTATTTTCTTTTATTTTTGGGGTACGTTAAGAAAGTAATTCATGAAAGTTAGTTTAGTGGATTTAGTGTAGATATATAAATACAATACGAAACTACCAAGAAGAGACGGCTTATGTTGAAGGAAAGAGCAGAGTGGGCCGTTGTGGTACGCGACACGGACATCCAAGTCATATTTCAAAGTGTTAGTTTGGATCGTATCTTGATATTCTTTGCTCAAACACGGTCACTAGACTTTTGGTGAACTTTAAACTAATAAAAAATAGCAAAAATCTGACATAGGGATATACTCAGAAGAAGTCAAAACCCTATAAGCCGTTACATGAATCACTGCAATTATCTAGATTAAAATCCCGATTGTTTGTTTGCATTTAATTTTGGCTTCCCACTTCCCATACATACTCTAAACATTAGTCATGCCTTGAAAGTAAAAATTTGTATATATCTCCATGTACATATTAGTCAAAACATATCAATTAAGGATATTATTTTTCTTGTCAAAAAAATGAAACTTTAAAGATAGTGTACGCAAATAGTCAATCTTCTCTTATATTGGCTTGTGGCATCCCTTTCTAATGATCATTGATTTATAAAGCTTCTCTACTACAAACTCTTTGGATGATAATAATAAGAAGAAAAGAACTCTGTCTGTTGTTAAACAAACTGAAACCGCATGAGAAGTGTAACTGAAACTATTCTCTCGCCTTTGCGATCATACAACGGAACAGAACGTATGCCCTGTCTCAGCTCTGCCACTGGCAAACATGTCTGCCCCGAGAAATCGTCCTTCTCTGGCATGTTGTAGTCATGAACTTCAACTCTGAGCAATGCGAGCTCAGGTACTGTAAGCTGAAACTCAAACTCCTCGTCCCAGAAAGGCTCCCAAGTGTTGTCTTCTTTCTTTGTTTTCTTCATTACCTTATCAGCTCTTACTCCTGTTATCCCTACCTGGTTTCACACAATAGTGCAATAATCCACAAGAGACAGAGCCAGAGTGAGCATCAACTATATAGTAATCATCTAAATCAGAGAATCTTTCAAGAAGTAAACAGAGCCGTGTAAGTTGCTTACTCTTGTGTAGAAGTTGGGAGAAGACCAAGAGTTGAAACATGTTCGCTGAAAACCAGAGTCCCATCCTCTTCCCATGTATACTTTCACTTTCAGAGTTGTCTTTATAGGTAATTTCGCTTTGGGATCAAACACTTCTCCACCGGGAACATTGCTCATCATAAAGTCCGGTTTTTTCACATACCCACATCCACCATTTCCCCTAAACATACCATGCATCATCCAGAGAGCTCTTCCATAGCCCTGAAGTTTAAAGACCCAGGATGTAACAGTGTGTTGAGATTCAGTCAAATGAGTTAAAAAAAAAAAAAAGAAGCAAACCTGCATGTTGAAAGCGACCATTTGAGCTCCGTACATCCAACCGTTGTAGGGCTTGTAGTTGGAGGAAGTTACTCGTGTGGCTTTGGGATATATCCTCAACAGATTCTTCTGTGTGAATCTAGATTATGATTGTAGTGAGGTTAGAGCAAGAAACTAGCTCAAAAGCAATTGCTTTTTTTTTTGAATGGTCATGTGATACTTACTTCATGACTTCGGTTCCATACATTTCAGTGGCTTTCTTGAACTTCTGCTCCCTCAAACTCAACCGTCTAACTCCACCATTATCGATCGTAAGTGCTTCCTTCAATCCATTTTTAGCATTTCCAGAAGGAATAGCTATCAGGCGACTATATGTGAGGAAATCCAAGTTGTTGGATTCTTGATCAAATCCATCCTCTCCAATTTTGGCCTCGTTTGTTTCTTCGTCAGTCTACACAAGTCATTGCAAGAAAAGGGAGAGATTTAAGATGCCATTGAGAGATTAAAACTCCTAAATATGGACTTCAAGTACCTTCTCGTCGTCTACTTGGTCGGTTGAAACATCTGATGACGCCTTTACTGATACATCTGACTCAGAATCCTTGTCCTTTTTTAAGTTCACTTTGGGAGGCTTTGTGGATATTACAACTCTGTACTTGAGATCTTCTGGTGAAGGGAACTCTTTCAAACCACCAGACTCGGTAAAATACACCATATCCATGAATGTCTCTTTCATCAACTGCAGCAATAGATTGAAGGAAAAAACAGAACTTTTTCAATATCTTCAAGAATTTCTTATACTAACACGGAAATGATTCCTTAGTGAGATCAAGAAAGAACCTCAGCTGCTTTGGCTTGAAGATCTGGAGTCAAATGATCTTCCAAAGTTATGATCACAGGATATGCAGATGCAGAAAAGGCATGCTCTTTAATAGATCTCAAGCATTTGATCAGTTCCACTGGAGGTGTCCATGCCCTAAAAGCATTAAACTTACTCTCTTTATTCCCGAGAAAACTCTCGGCTTATAGATCTTGGAATATACATTAGAACACAAAGACATACCAGCCATGGAGAACAAGTATGTCGTCCTTAGTAGAGTTAGGCCACAGGTCAAGTTCAAGTGCTCTAACACCTCTCTTTAATGCCTTAATGAGAGGTACATCGCTGCATTCACTGTTGATCTGATTCCCAGTCAGATACGAATTATGGCTCGTGTAAATGAAATAGTGGGACAAGGGAGAGCCCATGTCTTGATGCACCTGAAACAACATAAGCTCAAAGATTGGAACTTTCCAAGTTGCAAAAAAAAAAAGAAAAACGTTAGGAGAGTCAATACCTTACTATCAATTGGATGATTCAGATCATCTGAGAACAAGAAACTGAAGAAATCATCAAGGTTCAGTGTATGCCTCAAGAACTTAGTGATATGATGTCTTTCACATGTGATTCTTTCTATGATCTTCTCTGCATCTGAAACCAACACCTCTGTCTCGTCCTGCACCTCAACCAAGAACCGACATAGCTGCTCTGCCGTCATGTGGTTCCCGCCCTCGGTATACTGTACAAATGCCGTCTCTACATCCGGAGGTGGAGCTCCTCTGTTCATCCTGAACTTGTCACTGAAACACAATCCCATTTTGTATCTCCCCATCTGTCTCTTCATCTCAAGTCTTTGAATCCCCAACTCGAAATCTCAGCTCAAGAAAAGGTAACAAGATACCTCACAATCAGACCAGAAAATCTCTATTTATATTTTTCACCTCCCGGATTCTCTTCAAAAAGTTCCTGCAATTTGGTCAATAAATAACTCCTGCATATATGGCATGATCTTCATACACATCAATCAAATATATATCGTTCTTTTTTCTTCCATACTTTAAATTATAGGGTACGCATCTTTTGCTCAGTGCTCTTAGCTTTCATTACCATAGATTCCCAACACAGAGAGTCATGTTGAAAAACCCCACTTTCCAAAAACTAGCTTAAACAAATATTATGGTATCTAATTCCAGAAGCATATGATGTAGCTCAGGGAAGCTTCATGGATTCAACGTTTGGGTTTCTTCACACATTTCATTTTCTATCTTTCCTTCCACGTTTCACGGTACGCAAACTCTTTCAAGTCACTGTTAAAATGCTCCTAAAGTCCTTGAAGAATCTCAAAACCACTGTAAGTTACCAATCTTTCCAAAGATAAAATAGAACAAGAATCTTTTTTTCTTCACTAATAAGCATATATGGGTGGTGTGGTCTCTGTCTACGGATTAAGAATATATACCTTTAAATTGTTAAATGTAAAGAAACGCTAAGAAAATTGATTAATCAGGATAAAGCGATTCATATAGCAACAAAAGATTCCACAAAATATACTCTATTTCAGAATTTCACGTGTTTAGTGCAGCAAACAGAGAGACACAGGCTTAAATAATTAATGTAGCTAAAGATATGAAGCTTCTTCATCTATAAGTCCTCATGCTTATAAATAACTATTTTAAGCTATCCAATACCAAATTATCCAGAAAAGGAATAAAGAGATTATGTTTTTATCCTAAGACGAGAGATGCTTATTAATGTTATTAACTTATCATTTGGTTCTTATTGAACAAAACTTCATCCCAAGAAACGGGTAACACATATAAACGAAACCATAAAGGAAAGATATTTCTCAGGTAAAATTCGAATTTTATTACTCAATGAAGGAGCATGACACATAAAAACAGAACATATCAATTAAAGTAAGAAGGTATAAATCTAGATGGATACACGCACCAAAAGATGGCGTCTCAGACAAACTCGAAGTGCATAAGAAGCCGTGTAAAGCTGTATTTCTCTCCCCTTCTATTGAAGAGTGGAACAGCGCGTATGCCTTGCCTTAACTCAGAAACTGGTAAACAAGTTTGACCTCCAAAATCATCTTTTTCATTTGCGTCGTACTCATGCACTTCAACACGGAGTAGAGCAAGTTCAGGAACAGCTAATGGGAATGTAAACTCCTTATTCCAAATGGGTGTCCACTTATCATTCTCTATTTTTGTTTTCTCCATCACCTCATCAACAGCTGCTCCAGCAATACCCACCTGCATTGACCAAAGTTAAAAATTTCATTAGAATCAAGATAAGGGAAAGAAGGAAAATTCAAGATTGGAGTTCACATACTTTAACGTAGAAATCTGGAGGAGAATAGAGATCAAAGTGAGTTTTTTTGAAGTCTAGAAGCCATCCATCTCCCAAATAGACTTTCACCTGCCATTGTTAGACGTTAAGCAAGAAACTGTGGAACGCATAGATGAAGTTACCAACGGATGTTCAAATCTATTGCCTAACCAACCTTTAAAGTCTTCTTTGGAGACAAATTCTCTCTGGGACAAAAAACTTGTCCATTAGAACCTACATTGATAAGAAAATCTGGCTTCTTGACATAACCGCACCCTCCATTTGCTCGAAACATTCCATGCATTAGCCACAAAGCTCTGCCATACCCCTACATTCATGTTTTCATATTTAGCATCATAACAGTATAAACCAGATGATGATATAAGATATGAAGAGTTGAGACAAACCTGCATGTTGAATGCAATCATTTGAGCTCCGCTCATCCAACCGATCTGAGGTTTATAATTTGAAGAGTTAAACCTTGTGCCTTTTGGATATATTCTCAGAAAGTTCTTCTGGGTGAATCTGTTCATTTGTGAGGTTTTCGAATCATTAATACTAGAAGCAAACACTAGCTATATAATGTTTATTTAGAATGTGATATTTCTATACCTTACAACATCTGCACCATGTGACCCTACAGCTTTCTCAAGTAATTGCTCACTCAGACTAAGTCGTCTGATTTTATTTGGATCAACCTTTAAAGCCATCCTTAAACCACCCTTTGGCTTACCGGCATGGATAGCAATAAGGCGCTTGTAAATGGCATGACATATCAAAATCACACAACCCCCTATCTTCATCATCTTCATTGAGATCATTCATACTGACTGAGACCTGAGATGAATCAAAAGCGGTATGAATTGAAGAAACTTAACATTCACAGTCAAAGCAAAACCATTGATGCAAAGAGTATTTGCTTCAGTTGGTATTTTAGTATACATTTTGCAAAGGTTAAAAGCAAACCTTTTCAATATCAGATTGTGTAGAAATAAGATCTCCTGGCTCTTTTCCCCATACATCCTCATCTGAATCCTTCCCTTTCTCTGAATTATCTTTCTCCTTCACATCGTTAGCTTCTAAGAACTCCTTTGGAGGTTTAGTTGATATTAGAATCTTTTCCTTCAACTCTTCTGGTGAAGGAAATTCTTGACAACTTTCAGAATCATAGTAATACAACATATCTCCAAATGTCTGAGTTATCATCTGTGGAACAGCAAACAATCTCCAAATATTCATATATATACACACAAGATGGAACCATGAACTTTAAGGTCTAAAGACTATAAGAAGGAAAAACCTTGGCAACTTTAGATTGAAGTTTAGGCGTGAGATGGTCTTCAAGAGTAATAATAACAGGATACTTTGAAGTAACAAAGGCATTAGCTTTAATAGATTCCAAACATTTTCCCAATTTCACCTCCTTGGTCAAGGTCCTGTAGTTTCAATCAAAAGTGAGAAACATGATAATAACGCTCTATAGAACTAATTCATCCATATTAAACTAAGCAAGAACCAAATAATATTATACCTTCCATGCTTAACACAGACATCATCTTCACCACGTGGCCAAAGATCTAACTCAACCACCCTCACACCTCGTCTCAATGAATCTGCAATGGGAAGGTCACTGCAATTGCTACTGAGCTGATTCCCAGTTAAGTAGGAATTGTGGCCTGTGTATATAAAGTAATGTGGCAGTGGAGCATCCATGTTCTGATGAACCTGAAATAAATACCCAACAATGGTTATTTAAACCACATATCAAATATCACTGACGAAATGAGAATCTATGCCGATTCCTGAATTTTTACAGCTACAGAGCTAAATGGTCTTCAAAAGAAGTAAGCAACTTTTAGAATAGAAAGTATCCAAAAACGGAATTTCTAAATTTAGAGAGGTGAATCAAACAGTTAGATTATAGAATTTCAGTAGCAGAGTAAACCAAGACAATAAAATTGAGAAATTGTACTCCCTTTCTCATTCAAAGAGACCAAAAGAGAAGATTTTTATACATACTGATCAACTAATTTAGGTCGGAAAATCAAGAAATTAGCAAACACCAAACACACACACACAAAAAAGGTAAATTAATAGTGATGACAGAGAAAACTTCAAAAAAAAAAAATCTGATTTTTCCAGTAGAATCAACAGAAGAGCATCTAAAAGTTTAAAACTTTCTTTGTCAATCTGTGTCCAACAAAAAAAACACAATCAATCCATATTCCGAAAAATCCAATACTTTTTTTTCCCATAATCTCGGAGTTTTCTCAAGTTAAAAAAAAAAAAAAAAAAAAGAGTTTGACCAGAGAATTTGAGGTTAACCTGATCGGTGATCGGAGGATTAAGATCAGTAGAAAGCATAAAATAATTAAAATCCTCAAGGGTAAGGTTTCGTCTGGTGAACTTAGCAATGTGGTGTCTCCGGCGAAGCACTTCGTCAACGATTCTCTCCGCCTCCTCAAGACTCGATCCTCTTCCTCCTCCTTCTTCCTCCGCCATGAGCTTCTGTAGCTGCTCCGGCGACATATAAGCTTCACCCTCCGCGTATTTCTCAAAAACATCTCTGACGTCAACGACCGGACCTGGCTCCGTAACTCTGAACTTCCTCGTGAAGATCAGACAGAATCTGTAACTACCCATTTCTCTCTTTTCGTCCATCTCTGTATATGTTGTGTATGTATCGTCTTCTTGTTCAGATCCAAGAACGTGAAAAGGTGATATCTTTTTTTATGTGTCTACTTAAATACTCAGAAGTCAGAGATCATTCCTCTATTTAATTTGGACAACATTTCCAAGTGTTTCCCTCGTCAAACCTCTACACGCTCACACCTGAACACACACAAAAAAACAAAACTTTTTTTGACGTGTAATAATATAATTATCCTCCTTAATTCTAAACTCAGGAGGAAAAAGTGACTAATTTAAAGGAGTAGAAGTACTTAGAGAAATGGCCAGGTGTTAATTGTTTTTCCGCATAAACACAAGGAAGAAGAACTTAATAGAAAAGATATTTCAAATTTGGTGTCAGGTGTGAACACAAAACATGGATATCTTTTTTGAAAAACAGATTTCAGATATGTTGAAATAGCAAGACAACAAAACAAAAGGTAAATGGGTTACATTGGTGGGGTAAGCGATGCAGATCTAAAGCTTTTGTAGTGTTATGTGTTTGTCTTTGTTTTTCTTCTCTCAACAAGTTTACATCTCTTTCGTAGCCATACCGATACACAATTATTCAAAATGTATTGGTTGTGATGACTTATCAGCTGCAGGATTACACTCACAAGAGTTTAAGTTTATAATTTTTTTTTTTTTGTTTACCAAAGTAAAGATATCGTTTGAATATCTTGTTGATAGGATTGAGTAGAAAGATTTTTTAGATGTCGGCCAAAAAAAGAGAAAAAAAACAGGTAAGATATGTTACAAAAAAAAAAGTGTTGGCTATAATTTGGTGGTGCCAAATCCACTTTTAGGCTGAACAGTTTTCGGCTTCTCGCTTTGTTACTGTAATAGTAAAATAAAGACGTAAGATATTAGTTGCAAAGCAAATCTTGTGTATATAATCTGGAAGATTACGGCCAGGTAAAGTTTTTAACAATATTTAAGATGGAAACGTGCTTAGTTAAATGATACTGACATTAATGTTTATTAAAACCACTTAAAAAGTTCTAACTATAATGCCGACAACAAAAAAAGAAGGTATATCTTATTGTTTGTTGTGACTCAAGTCTAAAGATAAGAAAGGACTTTAGTATCGTTAAAAACATTGCCCAACACCTCTTACATTAGGATTTCCAACTCGGAATTTCGTTCAATTAATTTCTTTGTTATCATATCTTCATCAAAAAATTAAAGTTGAAGTTTTATATCATAGAAGAATTATTTAACAGCATAAAACAACTTTTGAATATTTTAAGAAAAGAAAGATGGGTGAGTAACTGAGTTATTAAGCCTATAAGCACCATTTATATATTTTTAGCGTAAATAGAATAATGGGCCGTAACCAATAATTCAATAGCCCATTATAGTTCTAAAACATTAAGGGCCCAATACAATTGTAAATCGACAAGCCAGGTGGCGGAATCTAATTGGGTCTTCGACGTGGTCTTTGGCGCAAATGGAGGTGGACAATAAACTAAAAAAGGGACTCTGGAGAAAATACTTTGCACGGTGCAAAATGGCGAGCTCAGTGACGCTGCTTCTATGGAGTCTTCTTCTTCTCGGAACCCTAACCGCTATTCAGGTGCATTTTTGTTTACCTGCGCCGTTTTCTTCTCACTATTCGATCGATTGCAGAAATATGTTATATTGAGTTCTGAGATTTTGCACGATCTCGTTAATAATACCAAATTGAGTGCGATTGGTTATGGTAAATTTGTGTTATAGGTTTTTCATCTTAATTTTTTATTTGATCCGGTACTTGAGATTTGATTCGGAAGAAGTTCGGTAGTCCAGTTCTCGAAGGTTGAATTACCGACGTAAGAGATTCAGGAAAGTGAAAGAACGCCTTATCGTTGTTTGGAAATTCTGAATTTGGTCCTTAGGATGTGAGTAGATTCAAATATTATGTGTCTCAATGCATTAGAGTGATAGAAATACAAACGGATTGCGAGTGTTTATATTGATTTCTGGATGTTTGGTTCCATGTTTCAGGCCAAAAAGTCCAAGGAAAACTTAAAGGAGATCACACACAAGGTTTATTTCGATGTCGAAATTGATGGAAAAGCAGCTGGTATGACTTTGTTCCTGAGTTGATTCTTATGAATTATGATGCCTGTTGGTGCACTTAGTTCTTGTGCTGTATGTTAGTAGAGTACATGTTGTGATTTCTTCTTGTCTTTTCCATTGTTTTCCCCTGAAAATGTCTCTCATACCGGTTGATGATTTTTGTCCAGGTCGTATTGTCATGGGTCTATTTGGCAAGACAGTCCCCAAAACTACAGGTACCTTTAACACTTGATGTGTTTCTTATACTGCTGATTCTTGATTCCAAGCTTGGGTATGAACAAGATATTTATAAGAGGACTTACTTCATGCTTTTGTTTCTGCAGAGAATTTCCGAGCATTGTGCACAGGTGAGCAAACAAAATGCTGCTCATTTTCATTCTATACCAATCGAATATCATCGCCATCACATCTAAGAACACAAGTTTTATCTACCTTGAAATGAAAGCTTACATGAACTGTATACACAGGTGAGAAAGGAATAGGTAAGCAAGGGAAGGCGCTTCATTACAAAGGGAGTTCGTTCCATAGGATCATACCAAGCTTTATGCTTCAAGGAGGCGACTTTACACATGGAAATGGAATGGGAGGAGAATCTATCTATGGCGAGAAGTTTGCTGATGAGAACTTCAAACTCAAGCATACTGGCCCAGGTGAGGGCTTTTTCAGTATTCTGTGTTACAACATTATTGACTCTTTCTCTAACCTGAACAATTGTTTTCCTTTTTCACAGGGTTCCTATCAATGGCAAACGCCGGTCAAGACACCAACGGATCACAGTTTTTCATTACAATTGTAACAACCAGCTGGTGAGTACAGAATCAGCTGAATTTCAAACACATAAAGCAATCTTCTTGATCTTTCAATTCGTTGACTTTCAAGTTGGTAGTTACTAAGCTTAAGAGTTTCAGTTTCGGAGTAGAATTTCGCAAATATGTTGTTTCCGTCATCTGATTAGAAAGCTCGGGACTTTATACAGGTTGGACGGGAGGCATGTAGTATTCGGGAAGGTAGTGACGGGAATGGACGTGGTGTACAAAATCGAAGCTGAAGGAAATCAAAGTGGAACTCCCAAGAGTAAAGTTGTGATTGTAGACAGTGGTGAGCTGCCTCTGTAACTCAACTCTCCTGAAATTTTCTCCAACTGATCCTCAATTCATGTGAGCTTTAGTACTGGATGACTTTTGTGATAAAACGACTCTCGGATTCACTTATGAAAGATTCTACCGTTCTGGTTTTTATTTCTTTCTTTCTGACTTTTTTTTACTCAAGCTACTACAAAAAATTGAAATTATGTCTCGCTTATGCACAAATGTCGTGTTCTAAATCTATCACCATTATGTATTTGTATGTGGTAGTTTTTCAGAAATTATAATAGTTACATAATAATTAAAACATTATATTATTAGCAAACCCCTAATATACATGCTGTCTGTGTCAGCCAATGTGTTTTCAGCGAAGGTTTGTTTACTCAACATTTAGTCAACAGACAGATCTAGCATCAGAACATTTAGACAACAGACAGACAGACAGATCTGGCATCAGATATAGACAAAAATACATAAATTTTAACATCTAAAGCTAAACCTGAATTTAGTTTTAGTTTAGTTTTCACTTACTCACAGTCACTCTCTGTGTCTAAGAAACTGAACTCTCTACTACATCCGTCAAGCTTGATCAGCAATGTCCCTTTGTTCTCTTCACAATACCTAACTCCTTCTCTTTCCAGTAGCTTCATCACCTGATCATCAATAAAACAACCATTTATATCATGACTACAATACTAAATTCTTGGTTTCGTGCACACAATTATTCAGGTATGATATCATTTATGTATACTGGTTCTACAGTTTGATTCCCATTCAGTTTAAATGTGAAAGGGTGTTGAAGAAACTTACCGACTGTTTCACCTTAGACTTCCCAAACCCATGAGACCCGCATCCTGTGATCACTCGTAGTGTCTGGATGGCTAGATGATTTCACAATTGTTAAGAGGAAGAGAGTATCCAGGGGTTTAAGAAGACAATACAAAGTGATGATGATCTACTAAAGAAGAAAGACTCATGATTGAGTTTGGTAACAACTTACAAGGGACATATGATCCGAATAAGAGATGTAGCTTCAGTAGCTTCATAGCTTGTTTAACATGCTGGCCATGCAGATCGATGGTTACCACATTCTCTATATCCTTGTTTCTGCATAGTCATAGATGCAACAATGGGTTAGTCTCCAACAAAATGAAAGGTGAAACTGCATCAACATAACTTCTATAATGCCTCAAAACAGCTAACCTCGCGACAAATATATCTTGGCTTGCCTTATCATCTGCTCGTTGAGCTACTTTAGATGCCGCTCTCCCCTATAAAATTACGGACACAAGTTTATATCACACTTCCAAAAACATTGCCACAATAACATAATATATAGACCGTGAGATGCACCTTGTCAGAAAGGTAGGCTGCATGAGCCCTCCCACCTTTTGAATATGCTTCTGCAGCCTTCAACCAAGAGAAAAATGCATTAATTGAGGAGTCCACTAGAGCCAGAGATATGAATGCAAGTTAAACTTACTTTTTGATAGTAGGACTTTGTAACATTCCACTGGTCAGTTGCACCTTTTCTAAGTTCATGATATCCATCATCCTTCACTGCTACACATAATTAGTAATGCAATTCATGAGTAATAAAGATTGATCAAAGAATTTCAGCACAAACAAGCAGTCAAGAACCTCAGATGTTTTTGCCAATGACACCAAAGCAAAAATTGCCAAGTGTTTCATCGGGTAAAACAACATACATCAGAAGCTCAGAACCTGCAAACTCATAGCAAAATGAGCCTGCTATCTGCAGCCATAAATGCAATTACTATTATAATCAAGAATCAAGAAATCATAGTAAAATACCAGACGTATTGGGCTGACGCTCTTCCCCACTAGATGAAGAAGCATCAATGCCAAGTGACTGCATTTTCTTTGCCACGTTCCTCCAACTCATTGTCTTTGGTTCGTGTTTAGGACTCTGCCGAATGTTGAACAGAGACTCCAACACTTTTTGTGGAAGACCAAGCTGTTCATTACTTCCTTGGCTAGTTGCAAAAGGTTCTTCAGAACTCGTGAGAACTTTTGCGTAATCCCTACAGTGTAAAAAAAAAACAAGTAACATATTTAGTTTTGACCTCTTCCACAACTGCTGAATCATAGTAATTCTATCACAAGGACTGATCAAAGGATGAACCAAGGACAACTCCACCAATTCCAAAATTAGATACTTGCAATAACCAGAAGAAGGCCTAAGAATCAAATAAACAGTACCTTCGACTATATTCACCCCAGAATAGTTCACTTTCAGAAGTATCAGTATCAAAAGAAGTCTCTGCTAGCTGTTAAATAAAGTCAGGAAATTGCACTTTATTCTACCGTGTAGGAAAAACAAATACAAACATATCCGTGAAGAAAAAAAAAAAAGAAAAACCAATCACTTACACTACTATCATTGACTCCTACGCCGAAACATTTACCACTCAATGAATCATCAGTTGATGAAGAAGACATGTCAAGCAAGATATTCAAGGCCTAAGAAGAAAACAATATTAAATCTTCAAAACGAATTTGTCGGGCAAGTATCAGCATATTTCCTGTCAAATATACCAATACTTCCCCTTGTATGTTTGATGACAATCTGCTTACCATATCGACATCATAACCACATTGACCTACAAAAAGAAACTCTTCCATATCAATTTATCGAACAATCAAATCTCTCCTTATAGCAATTTGACAAAGATAAAACACTCACATAAAACATCTCTAACAACAGCCATGCTAAGCTCACAATCATCTCCAAGCATTGAACTAAGAAACTGTTCAGCTTTCTCTCTATCCGCAGCTTTTTTCCCACTCCCACAAAGCCCTTTAGATCGTTCCACCATAGGAAGCTCTTTCCACACAGGATTCGGTTTCAAATAATCCTTTGCAATCACAGAAGAAACCATCCCTGTAGCAGCAATAACTCTATTCTGCTTGCTTCCTTTAAACCATCTATCTCTCGTCAAATCATCGCTGCAGCTAGAGCTTGAACCAGCACCATACTCAGAGGTAGACGCAGTTTCCAGACCCGAAGAGCCACTCGCAACCGAACTCGTCGACGGATCATCACCGCTTTCAACCAGATCTGATAAAATCTCAGCGGCTTTATTCAGATCTCCACCTGACTCTTTATAAGCAGCACTCGCTTCCTCCATTGAAACCGAGCAAAACGCTTCCATTAACAATTGGATGTATTTTTTTTCAACTTTTTCTATTTCCTTGTTTCCTTCATCGTCCTCCTTCCTCTCTTCCTCCAAGTCTTTTTTGTTCCCATCAGACGTTGCTCCGTCACCGGAAGGTTTTGCGGCGCACGACCGCTTCTTCTTCCTCTTCTGCTGGTTCTTATGCTTCATTATCACACGATTAAAAGACAAATCAAGTCAACGCTTCTCCTCAAATTCAAGATCTGGAGAACAAAAATTGAATCCCTTATATCCGACGGGAAACGTCGGAGAAGAGGGAAGGAGGAATATAATTGAAACAAATCACGATTTGAGAAATCAGGTAGAGAAGATGCCAATATCACAGGAATTTTTTTCCTCCAGATTTGTTTGGGAATAGGAATCGCCACGTCTATCTCACGCGTTGATAATGACCACGTTTATTCATTCACGCGCGTTCTCTCACGCTCACGACGCACATAAACTACCTGTTGGTTTCTTTTCCCAAGTTGATGATCTTTGACTTTGACTTTGATGTTTAACTTCTGTCAAGCACGAAATTTATTTTAACACAAAAATTTGACAACATGCGAAATTGCATTAAAAACGTTGATTTTAAAATTTGGATTTTTCCCAAGTTCATTTAATCATTTTCTTTAATTTAACTTCTGTTCAGCATGATTTTTTTTTGCTTTTAACTTTAATTAAAATCAGAATAACTGACATCATGTAATATAGCACAAAGATAGAATATTAAGAATGAATTGTTTATGTATAAAATTCTCTTATTAAGTGATCTCATCAAAATCTTTTCTAAAATTTGACATTTTTTTCATTTCAATTTGACAAGTTGTGCGATGGTGACCAGTCCACAAAGCGCGTTTGAAGACGCTGGTCATCGCGTTTTATACACTTAAAAAGAAATTTCCAAAATTCGTTCAATGCGTAGAAGCTTACACAGCTCAGAAGAGCGTTGTTAGTTAAAAAAAAAAAAAGACGTGATTCAAGACTTGTATTCACAGGCACCGATCATCATCACCGGTCACAAGAACGACCATTAACCAATAACTTTGGTTTGAGTGGAGAGTCTGTGCTCGAAAACCGAGCTGGACTTAGACTCGCATGGAACTCGTCGTGATCATTGTTATCGCTGCTAGAGAGACTACATTGCTTCTTCCTTCTCTGTACTTCATCCTTAACTCTCTGCGCATCACAAAGTAAATGGGTTTAAAAAGGTGAAAACAAACAGATGAAGAGGATGCTCAATGTTCACATTTGCACTCGCCAATGAGCCAATTTCTATCAAATACATCCCTCATATGACATATCAAAGATGAGACACTCACAAATACATCAAGCAATCCATACATGATTAAATTCTCTAATGCATAGCCAGTTTTTTGGTTGATGCTTAACCACATTGTTCGGTTAATGCTTAACCAGCACCTTTTTCTGCATCTACACTATGTTTGAATGCAACTGCTACTAGGCTAACTATGAAGTAAAACAACAAAAGTCTCTCTCAGGAGAATCTCAAACAACAAAATGTGAAGACTTGACCACGTTTTCAGATTGGAAACTTATCAAATATCAAATAAGACAGCTTCTAATTCACCAGCTCTAGCTTTGGTTATATTGAAACTAAGCTGCACGAACAAAGAATCTGTTTATAATAAAGACACTTGGATCTGTTTCAAACAATAGTCGATCTCTCACAGCATGCAATTCAATAACTAAAACGAAATAAAAATTAAACCTGAAGCATCATCAAATCAAACTTGGGCTGACCAATGTGCTCTACAGTGATGGAACCAAAGAAGTTCCCTAACAATGCAGCATCAGGAACAGTCAAACCTTCTACAAGCCCAACCACTAAACCTGCAAGGAAACTATCTCCAGCGCCGGTAGGATCCACCTGCTTCGCCAAGAACGGAGGAATCGTCGTTTCATCATCCTTATGATAAATTCTACAACCTTTTTCACCATTAGTCACCACTACACAACACAATTGCTTCATTACTTCAACATCCATGAAAAGAGCTTCGTCAGATGAAGCTTTCAAGAATCCAATCCTCGACAAGATGTGAAAAAATCCACTTTCTTTCAAATTCACGAGCTTCACAGCTCCATCAACGGCATCAAAAACCCTAATCAAAGCTTGAATATCCACAGCTACTACATCGCAAATCTCCACCATTTTCTCAAGCGTCTCCGGTAAAATCTCGCCGCCGACTCCAACAGCCATTCCAAAATCGAATCTTGAATTAGGAATATCAGAAGGAAGAATCGGATCACATGCAGAGACTCGTTTCAATACCCGATCAGCGTGACCGATCCCATCGATTCTCAGATCAAAATACGCCTCGAAAACTGTGGTTTCCTTCACCGGGACCACGATCGGAGGGTGTGCAACCTCGTATTTAAAGTCGTGACCGACTTTGGAGACCAATTCACAGGAGACAGAAGAAGAATCTAAAACATTAGAGATGAAAGAGGCGGCGCCGCCGAGGGTTTCAGCTACGATTGATCCGTTTTGGATAAGAACGTCGTGGCAATAATTCCCGACGATGAGAACACGGCGATTGGAAATCCTACGCGGCGAGTGAGGCATTTGGTGCGTCGGAGGAGGATTCAGCGTCATGATGGAGGTTGGCGCAGAGGGTCATCGAGAAGGTGAAGCTTAAGAAGAAAGCGAAAGAAGAAGAAGAATCATGGAATATAATAGCTAAGACAAAGAAGACGACTAGAGAAGGAGTCTATGAGATACGAGAGAAACGGGAAGAGGCCAAACTAATGGCTAAAAGCTTATACGTAACTTCTTGAGATTCGTTCTTCTCTCTGTCTTATGATATGTGTCGTGATGGAGATGACGCGCGCCTAATAAAGCTCTCTTTTATAACAATAAAATAAGGTAATAAACACATTATGAACAAAAAATATATTTCAAATATATTTCAAAAATATTTTGAAATATTTTTTTAGAATATAACAAATACAGATTGCTGCCAAAAAAAAAAAAAAAAGCAAATGTACAGTACCTAACTCTTTTCAGTTAAAATTGAAACAGAACGGAATTTCAAAACTTGTTTAATTTTGAGAGAATTTTTGCAGTGTAAGTAATTTATTCTCAAACTTTCGTAAAACATATCAAAACGATTTTGGATGCATACTAGAGGATGATAACTTTTTCTCCAATTTATTTTTTCGAATTCCTTATTCTCTTCCACTTATTAAAGAGAAACTTTTCTTCAAGAAGCTGTCACATACTAAAACAAGAATGAAAGTGGAGATGAATGCACGGCTCTGTGGACTTGGTTGATGTTCCGAATCTGTTGTCGGGTAGACAAGAATAACTAAACAGAGACGAAAGTCATTTATTTATGAGTGAATCAATTGCTTAAAGACGAATATATGATTGCTATTAACGAGTTATACAGACGAGAGTCTGGGCATTTATTTATGGATACTATGAGTGGGACTGTATTTAGTCTGAACGAATGCCCCCCATGAAGCTCCTCGGATCTGGACAATTACCCGTGAACTGAGCTTGCGAAAAGTCGAATCCCGGGTTCTGTAAAAACCGATAGAGACAGAACATGTCAAAAGAATATTGATCGACAGAGAAGAGAAAAGACATAGTTGAGCTCAGTACAAAGTAAAGCCATGCATCCAAAACAATAAGCCAAAGCCGTTAAGGCATAGATGGATCAGGCCATGTTTCATCAATGTATTTCCAAACCGTTAAAAATCCGGTTGGACTAAAAAGTGAGAAGTTTCATCACCATAGTAAGGCAGCCACCAGCATACACTATAGGTTAACTATCACCAGCTCTATTCAGACTGTTTATCCATGAACATAATAGATTCACTACTTGAGACTTGAAAGAGACACAAGAAACGAAATAAGAGAGCTTCACCAAAGAAACAATCAATTTGATTCGTCATGACTCAACCAAATCGGATAATCAGCAGTAAAGTAATCATATTTTGACATAGATTCATTCTACCCAGTGGATGGTGCCCAAGATTTGCTTCAGAGATCATTTAGATAACCAAGATAAACTTCAACAAGAATTTTTTTTTGCAAAAGCAGAAACAATATTAAACCAAGAGAACTTTACAAATAACTAACCTCCTCTTGAAACCTCTGCAGCATGAGTCGCTTCTGCTCAAGATCAGTGGCGTAAGGGTCCAATAGACCCTGTCCCAGAATCGGCGATGCCCATGTCTGCCCTTTCTCCCTCTTCTGCAGGGTAATGTGCATTATATCATCCTCTGCCATATCAAACAAAGCATTCAGATTAGCAACCACTTCCACACTATGTTCATAATTTTTTTTATAAAAGATGGACGGAGAGTGCATAGAATCAGCTCCTTAACACTCTTAAATTGTTGTAACCCGAAACTACATACTAAAGAACCAACACACCATCCAAACTTATACCAAACTCAATCACATTTTCAGATTCAAATTATCCTCTCTAGCAATGGGACAACTAATTCATCTAATAAGAGCCCAATACAGACAAAAAAAACAAAAAAAAAATAGAGTACCTAGAGTCCAGAAAGAGCAATCTGTCTTCACTGGGGCACTAAGATCGTGCTGAAAAATTGACAAATGTTACGACAATCGAGTCGAATTTCTCAGATTAGTGAAAGAAACGGATCAAAAACGTTGAAAGATAGTAAAAAGAACTGACATTGAGATAAGGAGGGTTGCCTTTGATGCCAACTTCGAGATGTTTCGATTGTATTTTGCAGTGGAAAGCTTTTGGATGAACATTTGGAGGCAAATTTATGTACAAGTTCACTTCTTCTAAGGTTTGATCCCATTCAAACACCTTTTGCCCTATAACATCGGAAATCGAACAACATAATCAATCAAATCTCGTGAATGAAATCAGACTGCAATCACAGAAACAGATAGTGGAAGAGGAGATAGGAGAAAAACCATTATAAATGAAATCGTGTTTCTTCTCTGGCGCAAGCTTCTCCGCCATTTCTAGGGTTTTCTTCTTCGTTCCCGGAGAAATCGATCACCGTCGTGAAACTTTTTTTAATTGTAATTGTCATTTTGTCTTTAACATAACAGAGATGTATTTATGATTTGATCCTTGATATCCATGTAATTTCGTTTACGGGTGCTCATGTTTAGCTATTTATGCTTAGACCCTTTCTCTCAAGCATACCGTTTGTAACATGGAACTCGGAACTCTACGCCGTTTTTTTAAAAACATTGAAAGAATTTTTCTAAAAGATGAGAAGTAGTGGGTCTATACAATGCATCGAACAAGGAAGAGACAAAAATTGAAAGAAGAGAAATGTGTAGGTCTACCACAAAACATGGTCCATTTAAATATTAAAGCCAAGTGTGGTTTTTAGCTTTTCGATGTCTTTGGGACAAGAGATACACTGTACCATCTTCCCCTTTCAGTCTCTCCAACGCAGACCGGGCAATTATGGTCACTTCTAATTCAATGTTCTCATATAAAAATAAGTTTCATGTACAAACAAGATTGACGTATACGTGATCAAAGGTTTTGACTCAAATTATTTGTCAAAAACAAAAGTTTTGACTAATATTATTCCCATTTTGTCATTCCCATAATTTAATTTTACAAATCCAAAATTTAATTTTACAAATCAAAACTATCAGCGAATCAAATCATCTCTTGTTCTGTTGGGTTACAGTCCGCTGCAATCCTATTTTATTTATTTGAAAAAGCAAACCACAGTTGATTCGCAGCGGTTTTGCTTTATTTTGTTCTGTCCACACTACTGCAGACTATAACTTATGAATGGTAAAAAAAAACGATTTAATCCATAGATAGTTTTGTCCGCTCCAACCACTGCATCCATTCAAACCCTTTATTGTACAAATTCTTTTTTTCCATTATATTTTTATCTACAATATTATATCACCAATCCAAACCGCTTGGTCAAACTTGTTTCACTAGTTGAATTTCGATATAACTCTACATGTTTGGCCACTTCATAATCAAACAACAGTTAGATCTCAGATTAATCTGGACTCTGGTACATGAGTTCCGGTTATAAAATATAGAAATCATCACAGAGTGTAAGTAGCATCATTGAATAAGTTGTCGGTTAATATTCGGTTTTGACCGGTAAGACTGTTAGCTAACACAAATATTTAGAGACCTACTTGTGAAGAGTATAATTAAAAAAGCCGGCCAGCAACGTAATGGCCACGGCCAGATCCTGCCTCTCGCAACCTTGACCGTTCGATTGAGAAATGGACAAAATGCTGTACACGACGGTTCAATTAAAAACTAGTATAAGAAACCGTGGCTTTCGTACCACGTTCCAGAACCACAAATTAAAATGATAAATAAATTATTTTACTGTATATACGACGCCTTTAACCCAATATATCATTCTTATAACTATACCATATGTTTTCTCGAATCATATCAATGACTCTAGTCGTTACAGCATGGCTCAACCCACACGCATAACCGAGTCTTTACGATGTCAGATCATATAAACTAATAAACAAAATAACTTAGATGATAAAAACCAAACAATATGTATTTATGCCATCCACGAAAATGACGAAATAATGATTAAGATTTTTAGTTAAAATTTACTTTGGTTTTGTATATACTAACACTAATATTGCAAAGCATTATTAGTACTTATGCAATCCAATAAATAATTGATTGGATTGTTAACTCCATATAATTGTTCCTTTAAATTTCTCCAAAAAAAAGGAAGACATTTTTTTGTAACATGAAACTCTAAACACTGTTGACTTTAGTTTATTCATATTAAAAATTGTGCATTGTTATGCTAAATCGTAGCGGTGTCCAAAGCAACTTGCTTGGATATTCTAACTTAGTCTATAATAAAACAGGTAAGCATCGAGTCTTGAAACTCACCGAGAACCCGTTGAATCAGTCCCATAACTTTTTCTTTATATAAATTATCCATCAAAGCTCGATCGTAATCAAAGTCTATAACTCTCTAATCGTCAAAATGGGGTCTGAAAATGGCAGCTTGATGACAAGAAACGAAGACGAGAACGTCGCGTTTATCTTCGGCGTTACCGGACTCGTGGGTCGAGAGATTGTAAAGACACTACTAACGTCGAAACCTAAATGGAGAATCTACGGTGTAGCGCGAAACCCGGAGATCAGTTCCATAGCCAAGATGTACAATTTCATCTCCTGCGATCTGCTTAACGCATCTGAGACTAAACAGAGTTTGTCTCCATTACAAGACATCGTGAGTCACGTGTTTTGGGTCACGTGGTCTGGTCAGTATCCATTGGATACCGACGAGTGTTGCGTCCAGAACAAGATGATGCTGACAAACGCTTTGGATGCGATTCTACCAAACGCTAAGAGGTTAAAGCATTTCTCGCTTCAAACGGGGATGAAGCATTACGTGTCTCTCGTTGAAGAGACTCTGTTTCGTGAAGAAGGTTCGAGTTTGTGTTATTACAGCGAGGAATGTCCGAGAAAGAGCTCTGGGAAGAATTTCTATTACGTTTTGGAGGATTTGCTGAAGGAGAAGATAACTGGTAAATCGGTTATTTGGTCGGTTCAAAGGCCCGGTTTGCTGATGGGAAGCTCTACAAGAACTCTGTACAATTTCATGGGAAGTCTTTGTGTTTATGGAGCGATGTGTAAGTATTTGAATCTTCCTTTTGTGTTTGGAGGAACAAGAGAATGTTGGGAAGAGAGTTACATTGATGGCTCTGATTCTAATTTAGTCGCGGAGCAGCATATATTCGCTGCAACAAGTGGGAGAGTACGCGAAAATGGTGAAGCCTTTAACGCCATTAATGGAGTAGGGTTCACTTGGAAGGAGATTTGGCCTGATATCGGGAGGAAACTTGGGGTGCAAGTTAACGAAACAACAATGTTTGATGAGGGTTTTTGGTATGGGAGAGAGATGGGTGAGAGAAAGTATTTGTGGGATGAGATTGTGGTGAAGGAGAGGCTTGTTCGGACAGAGATTGAGGATTTGGCGAATTGGGTTTTCTTGGATGTTTTGTTTAGATGTCCTTTTAAGCTTCTTGGGAGAAGAGAGAAAGTAGAAAAGTTTGGGTTTAAGAAGAAATATAGAACCCTAGATTCGATTTTGTATTGGATTGATGTGATGAGAGATGAAAAACTCATTCCTTTGTAAACATTTTGTTTTGTGTTTGCTGCTGTAGATGAGTGAGTTTTTGCATAAATGAGTTTTCCACAAATCCCTTTGAGCTAAATTGTTTAACCAAAATCCATAGTTAACTAGGTCAAACTGAAATGCAATTGCTTAAGGTAGAATCAAAGCTGCGAATAACCAAATTTACACTCAAATTTTGAAAACGCGTCTTTCTACATTTCTTCTAAGATAAATGACAAAAACATATTAAGTATACTTTTGTCATTTATCTTGGAAGAAATGTAGATGTATTCACAAATATAATAAGGTGAAGTAGTGGCAGACCATACTTGAAACAATAAGATGATTGGCTGGAATCAGTTTGCTGTTAGATGTTACTACATATCTGATTACTTTGTTTATTTTCGTTACATAAGCAAGATAGATGAGTTTTGGCTGTCAAGATGACGTAGAATTATAAGACTTTGCATCACTCTGTGAGATTATAATGAACCAGCCCAACAAGTTCGATGAAACAGAGCAAGAAGATTCGAGATCGATCTATTCGCATTCTTAATCCGATTCATACTTTAGATACGCCAAAAAGAAGTTGAAGAAAAGGCCACACAAAAGCCGATTCATGCCCTCAAAAAAAAAAAGAAAAAGAAAAAGGAAAAGCAAAATCGCCGGCCAAAGGCAAAACAGAGCATGTTACTAAAACAGAGTATGTACAAGAAAACATACCAAAGGAATAAAAACAGAGTTATACATAAAAACCTTGGTTCTTCATCTCAAGATTTGGTCTTCCGAGTAGAGAGTTACGTGTTTTTGCTTGAGACTTGCTGACTTTAATGTTTTTTTCCTTTGGAGCTAAACATACCGTCGTCATCATCATCTTCATCATCGCTGCAACGCTTTTGTTTCTTTCCTTTCTTCTTGATATCAGCAGAACATATAATAATCTTCGTATCCTTCTTCTCATCTACAATCTCTTTTTTCTCCTGTGGCCGCCAAATGAACAGCGACCTGCAAAACCAGATTTTAAAACCATGAGAGATCAGTCATCAAAACAGTTTTCACTAATAGTAGTTACTCTTCTTATATCAGTTGGGTAATGAACCCTCGAACCTTGAAATTCCTGAGGCTAAAACATCGTCGCGCGGATGCAACTTGTAGACTGGAGTAATAGTTGTTATGTTTGGATCCATAACCTCTGCAACCAATTGTCCATTGCTTGAATCTATGAAATCTATTGGGTGAAGAGCAGCTCCGTTGTAGTTTTCGCTAATGTAATGGACCAACCACAATGAGTGACTCCGAGGTATCCTGCAGATGAATAATATAACTAATGCTATAAAAAGCATAATTGATGAAAAAAGGAAAGCTCATAGAGGGAAGCAAAAGTATCCAGATTCATGCCTGATACCATAACCAAACAAATCTATTAAAGAAGACAGAATTCAAATTGATCTCAGAGAAAGTATGATCTTGGTTTCTCTTTGATAGACTTACAAAATGATCCATCCGGGTTGAAATTCACCAAAGTTGATGAAATTCCAGTTTCCAAGTCAGTATAACCAACTCTTCCATCAGAGGATGCAGAATAAACAAGTGGGGCTAAATCTCCAATTTGCCCTTTCTTTCAGAGAGTGAACCATACCATCAACAGAAACGAAAAACAAACAATGAGACAATAGATGCAGTAAATTCTTAACATATGAATGTTGCTTAGTTTATAAACCTTATCTTCAGAGAGAAGAATGTTGTTCTTTGTTGGATGGAACTCCAAGCATGTCACACGTCTGCTGTGGTATCCAATAACTGCACAATGAACTTGATCCGGGATCACATCTTTTGGTTTTTATATATAATTTATTTTTTATTTTTATGTATTCTGTTTTGATTTTTAATTTTGGTTATATGTGTTTAAAAGTTAGTAAAACAATGATATTAAATTTTAACAATCAAATAAAAACTTACAAAATTTCATAACACCAAAAATACTAAAAATACTCATAGATTTAGTTTATTCTTATATAGGATAAAAAATGGCATTTAGATAGTTAGATTTATTGATAACAAAAATAATATTTTAAAAATAAAAATAAAGTAATTACAACAAGTCTTGTGAAAAGTTTTGATGAATTAGTACACAAAACAATTCAAAAAACAAAAAGGAAGAAACAAATATATATATATATATATATAACAAAATCACTTTAAAAATTAGTAAAAGTAGATTATGGGTTCTCTTTAGAAATGGAAATTTTTTTTTATCAAAATCAAGATTCTCTAATTTTTAGGGAATCCACTTTTCTCAAAATCATGAATGACCATTTTTGAAAAAACTAAAACCAAAAACCACTATAAAAACTATTGTCACTCAAAGCCAAAGTCGGAAAGTTGGCTTTTACATACTCACAAAATATAACTATGTTCAATTCATATCCTTATTAAAAAGTAGGCTAAAACATACCTTTATTAATTAATAATTTGAATATCGACCCTTCAATTATAATTTTGTGCAAAATCATACATACCGTTATTGCGCCGTTAAATGTTGCTGACGTGGATGCTTCGTGTGACACAATGTGGATGACATGTCAGATTTCTGCTGACGTGGATGCCACGTGTACAATTCTTATTTTTTATGAATCTTCTATATTTTTCTTAGTTTCAAAAATTTATCAAGTTTTGTAGAGAGATACATATATATATATATATACAAGTAATATAAATATTTAATAAATTATCTAAAACTTTCATACTTTCTCTATCAAATTTTATCTGGAAAAAGTTCTCGTAATTGTATCCTCATAAAAACCACCATTTTATTTTATTTTTACTCGTTCAATTTTACTCGTTTTGGATTTTACTCTCTTCAATTCTATTCTCCTCAATTTTATTTTTGTTAAAATAAAATTAAATACAAGTACACTAACGCCGCCAAATCCAGAACGTGTCAAATTGAGAGAACCATACTTTTATTTTTTAACAAAACCACTATTTTATTTTATTTTTACTCGTTCAATTTTATTCGTTTTGGATTCGGTGGTGTTAGTCTACTTGTATTTAATTTTATTTTGTGTGTACTCACGTCGAGAGGCTATAGAAATGTATATCTATTGATAGCTATTAAAAATAAAATATATATTATACATTTGTAGATAAGAGGATCATACATTATATTTTAAAAAATAGGATCATACATCAAACAAAATGACGTAATTTTATACATTGTCTTCATATTGTCATGATTTTATGAATTTTAAAACTGTGATGATAAATGTATGATTTAGCAGATGCTTTGGAGACGGTAAAAATTTTTATGAGGATACAATTACGAGAACTTTTTTCCGATGAAATTTGATAGAGAGTATGAGAGTTTTAGATAATTTATTAAAAATTTATATTATTTGTATATATATATCTACAGAACTTGATAAATTTTTGAAACTAAGATAAATATAGAAGATTCATAAAAAAAAAAAAAATTGTACACGTAGCATCCACGTCAGCAGAAATATGATATATCATCCACATTGTGTTACACGTGGCATCCACTTCAGCAGCATTTAACGACACAATAACGGTAGGGCATAATTTTGCACAAAACTATAATTAAAGGGTCGATGTTCAAATTATTAATTAATGAGGGTATGTTTTAACCTACTTTTTAATGAGGGTATGAATTGAACATAGTTATGTTTTGTGGAAATGTAAAAGCCGATTTCCCGGCCAAAGTCTATAGGATTCTTTGTTTATGAGCTTTTAGTCATTGCTTACATTTAGATACTATTTTTGATTATGTGGGTTTCTGTTAGTTACATAGAAACTCAAATCATTTGTGTTAGTGACTTAGATCATGATTTAATTAGCTTCAGATCTATTGAATTGTTTCAGACAATTTGTGGATTTGTAGTAGGATTCTGAGCCAAAGAAGATGACCAAGCTAATGCATTATTCTACTACAGTCTTGAAGTAAATCAAATCAATAAATTCAAATCAACACTTGCCTTCAACATCTTTTATATCAATATGGTCCATGTATATATATCCTAATCTATAGGAAAAAAAAAAACCAGTCTCATCAACTACAAACATAACATCAGTGATTAATGCACATAACTAGTACAGACATGCGAGTTACTCTCATATCACAAAAAAAATTATAAACAAGTAATTATAATAACTAAGGATAAAAAAGCATTTGACTAAACAAGTAACTAGATAACCTTTTGAAATTTATATACAAAATAATAATCAATAGCAACTAAGCAAAAAATAATGGATAACGATAAAGTGTAACCATATTCGTTTCTTTGTTTTGAAAATAATTAGCCTAAGTGACTCCTCCAACTATCTTACAACTACTACATATATATAAATAAAACAGCTGATGAACATAAATCTTATAACGTCAAAAATAAAATAAAATGAGAAAATCTCCAATGTTGATGGGTTTAAAAACATTCAATTATAACAAGTAACTCAAAACCAAGATCGACAAATCAATCTAAAGGTTATAAGTTTGGTTTTTAGTTACTTTTTGTTGATTCTGAGACTAAAAGTGGTAATATCAACGACTAAAAACTAAGATCGATAAATCAACCAAGAAAATATTGATTTGTTGATTTTGGTTTTTGAGTTACTTTTTAAAGGTTCTGAGTTTGGTTTGCAAGTGTACCTCCGATCTATTTATTGGATTGATTCGATAATTTGTGGGGTTTTTTTTTTTGTGTGGATATTAATCAATCTTCACATATTTTTTTACTTATGGTTTCCTCGCTTTGTTTCTATTTTGGATTTTTAGGCTGATGCCTAACCTATACAAAAAGGTAATATGATTTTTAGCCTCCGCCCTCCTGTGCTCCTATCCCAGAACTGAATATTATATAGTTTTTCTAAAACCCTAGCTATTTAAGAGGTTTTTTTTTCCTATAACAAATTGCTGGCTAACCTCAAATTTAAGATTTTATATTATTCTTTAGAAATGCGAGTATATGCAAATAAAGTTTTCATTATTTTTAAATACATATAATTTATTTTTAAATCCACAATGCCGGTCTTGATTTATTCATTATACATATTTACATGCATACAGTATAATAATCAAGAATCCACCTTGCATAAACCCTTTTCCTTTCAGGTAAAAACGAAGAAGCGTAGTTTGACAGACTAATTTCACAAAAAACGAATTCTCAGCTCCGTTATTCAATCAGAGCAAGGGGCATAGTTTCTTATAAGAAGTTTATACTTGCTTTGTGAAACTTGTACTTGCGTGTCACACAAGCCTGCCTTGGAAGACTCTGATTCACACACTTTTACATACATATATATATATATATATCGGGCATGCAGTCTTCTACTCCTTCAAACTCCTTGTCCGAGTTCCGCTTCCATACTCTTATCGCCTCTGCCAGAGTTATTCAACCGGTGAGAGGGACGAAACCCATCGTAATCACACGAGTGGCTGCAGATGCTACGATAGATAACTCGGACGGAATATCCCCCATCTTCTTTCTTCAAGCTCTATGCCATGTATAATTCTAGCGAATGTGCTGGAACGGATTTGCAGTTTTCTCTTTATACTGCACCAGACTCTCTCGTCCTTGTGTTGGTGAAGGTAAAGAGCTAACATGGGAGAGCAACAAAGACCACGCCAGGAATGTTTGCACCTGCCACTAGAAGCGAGTCAATGATTTGCCCAAAGAGGGGGCAATAAACCAAGTAGAGCTTTAGAGAGTAAACTTTATCCTTTCTGCCGCAGTTAAATCTGTATCAAGAAGTTGATAATTTAACTTCTCAACCATGCAAGATAATTCATCTCTTAGCCGTACCTTGTCTTCACATTGCAAGGTATTATTGCTCGAGTCCTGATCACTGAGAGACTCATCACTCGGTGGTGCATCCCCATCAGTAAAACAATGTATGCTGCAAGTTGCAATGACGGAATTGGATCGGAAGAGAACATTATTGCATACAAAGAGCTTATGGTTCCCTTGCTTAGACCCCAAATTCCACTGCTCTGACAGCTCTATCTCTTGCTCGTGGAGAGAAGCCGACTAAGGGTTGAGCCAACTCTCATTCTTACTCCGATTCATACTTTAGATACACCATAAAGAAGTTGAAGAAAGGCCACACAAAAGCCGATTCATGCCCTCAAAAAAGGAAAAGCAAAATCAGGACATGCTTACTAAAACATACTATGTACAAGAAAACCTATCAAAAGACTAAAAGCTGAGTAAAAGTGAGTTATACATAAAAACACATTCGTTCTTCATCTCAAGATTTTGTCTTCCGAGTAGACTTTGTTGTTTTTGCTTGAGACTTGTTGACTTTAATGTTTTTTCCTTTGGAGCTAAACATGCCGTCGTCATCATCATCTTCATCATCACTGCAACGCTTTTGCTTCTTTCCTTTCTTTTTGCTGTCACCAGAACATATAATAATCTTCCTATCCTTCTTCTCCTCCTCTACCATCTCTGTTTTCTCCTGTGGCCGCCAAATGAACAACGACCTGCAAAACCAGATTTTGAAACCAATTCCACACCATAAGAGATCAGTCATCTAAACAGTTTTTACTAACAGTTACTCTTCTTATATCCTCAAACCTTGAACTTCCTGAGGCTAAAACATCATCGCGAGGATGCAACTTGTTGACAGGAGTAATAGTTGTTATGTTTGGATCCACAACCTCTGCAACCAATTGTCCATTGCTTGAATCAATGAAATCTATTGGGTGAAGAGCAGCTCCGTTGTAGTTTTCACTGATGTAACGACCAACCACAATGAGTAACTCCGAGGTATCCTGCGGATGAATAATATAACTAATGCTATAAAAAGCAAAATTGATGAAAACAGGAGAAAGCTCATAGAGGGGAAGCAAAAGTATCCAAACCTTAGGATCCCATTCAGCTTTGAATGGCGTCAAATGCCGATTGAAATCATGACTATGAACAATCTCTCGGCTTGGCATATCCAAGTTCCCGAAGACCGAGTCCCATATTCGAATACGGTTGTCCTGACAAGTTGTCAGGATTTTTGTGCCTGATGATGGAGAGAAATAAGCAGAGTTGACTACTCGTTTGTGTGCAAGATCACTAAGAGAAGCTCGAGGTTGTAGTTTACGCATATCCCAGATTCGTGCCTGAAACCATAACCAAGTAAATTCATTAATGAACAAGTTCCAACAATTCGAACCAGAAAACAATGATCTTGGTTCTCTTTGATAAGACTTACAAAATGATCATTCCCACAACTAAGAAGAAGCTCAGGCTGGACCGGGTTGCAGTCGAGGCCAACAACTTTGCTTCCTTGCTTGTGTATCAAAATAGGCTCACCCGTTTCGTCATTGGTACGATGGTCGATCCTTATGTACAACACATCTCGAAACAGTTTTAAGGGGATGACAAAGAGGCTAATCTACAAACAGTTTAAAGGGGATGAAAATCACTTACATGTGAAGAAATCCAAAATTATCAGCAGCTAGTACTACACCTTTCTCCGAGTTTATATCCATACCATACAACATTTTCCAACTACTTGGGCCCTATAAGCCAAAGATATGTCATATCAGCAAAATGGTTTGAAGAAGATAAATCAGAGAAAAGAGGAAATGGTGTTACCTGCCATCCATCAGGGTTGAGATTCAGCAACGTTGATGAAATTCCAGATTCCAAATCAGTATAACCAACTGTTCCATCAGAGGATGCTGAATAAACCATATCATCATTTGTGGGACTAAACCTGAAATAACATCAAAAGCATATGAAATTTGATTCAAGAAAAGATATAAGACACCTGAATGCAAAAGTAAAATCACAACAGAGACAATGAGATTGAGAGCTAGATTATTATAAACTTACCGCATATTATTAACTTGTACGGAGTGTATGTTTCCATACACATTCTTCTCATACACTTTAGCAAAATCCCAGACTCCAATTTGCCCTTTCTTTCAGATTGTGAAGCATACCACCAACAAAATCAAAAGAACAATGAGAAAATAGATGCAGTAAAATTTGTAACATATGAATGTTGCTTAATTTATAAACCTTATCTCCAGAGAGAAGAATGTTGTTCTTTGTTGGATGGAATTCCAAACATGTCACACGTCTGCTATGGTATCGAATAACCGCACAATGAACTTGATCCGGGATCACATATTTTGGTTTGATCTGTATAGCAAAGATAATGCCACATATATTTGTCAATACATCTCATCAAGCATCAAAGTATAGTAGAACTTCGTACAAAGAGACTTGCCAGTGGAATTCTAGGTTGGAGTTGGCGCTTGAATACAAAATCTATAGGATTCTTTGTATTCCTATGAGAAGTTGGGAATATTCCATGGTCAATAGCCACTCTATAAGGACATGACATTGTGGTGTGGCCTTCAATTGATGCAGTAAAAAGCAAAAACATTGAGTAAATTAAACATTTTTACCATTCAACATCATCTAAAGCTCACATATAAGCAAGCATTGATCAGAAACTGCGGATTTTTACCAGGCATTTTGCATAAGAAACAAGGTTTCATGGGACAGTCGATATATGTTGCTCCTTTAAATCCAGCTTCATGACCAGGTTGTTTACAAACCTATAAATCCTCCATGAAAACAAAAAAACGATCAAAGCCAAACACCAAAATCCTCTGTCTCTGCATCAAAGTGAAGAACATAATTTAACAATGAAGTGAATTCCAGACACTAATATGATTAAATCCAAAAAATTTAAAGTAGATACTTTTCAACTGTGTTTGAAATCAAAATAAAAAGTTATTAACTTTGATTCGGTGAAGCCTGCCCAAAACTTGAAATCATTAAGCCAAATAAGAAAACACAATAAAGTTAAAAATGAAAGCCGCTAAAACGTCGCATTAGAAAGTTAGGGTTTTGAAAGAGTGTTACTTTGCAAACTTTCTTAATAAGCTTAACGGAAATGGGTGCTTTCCCTTTCGCTTTATTCTTCTCCAATTCGATTTTCCCTCCATTTTTAACCGCTTCATCTTCCTCCTCAGACTCCGACAAAGGGCGATTATCTTCTTCTTCTTCTTCCTCTTCCTCCGAACTTAACTCGGAATCTGTATCTCTGGCGAAGACAATTTCTGGGTCCGTTTTTCTTCTGTTCCTCGTACCCATTTCGGTAAAAGAATCACGCGACCCGACAAAAGGAAGAGAAGACGAATCAAACTGTTTTGTTTTTTTTTTCGAGTTTGATGACGACGACTGTGCACGGTTAAATTGAATTTAGTAATTTACGCTGAAAAATACTTTCATTTTCCTGATAAATTTACCATTATACCTCCTTATCCTTCACTGAAAACCATATGTTTCTATTAATTAATCTAAGGGTATCCTAGGTATTTAAATAAAGGTCTCGTGGCGGGATAAACTAATACGTGGCGAATTTACAGCCTAAAAGTGAAAGGCTAACTCACGTGTAATTACGACGTTGGGCCCTTTTATTCAGATCACTAAAATATCTGGTACGAGCTTTTTCTAATGCATTTTGTAAAATTAACAAAATTGGGAAAATTAAGAGACGTGGACGAATTGAAAAACTCATACAAACCACACAAAAAAATAAAAATAACTGAAGCTTCAAAATCTCTAACGATAATTTTGTTTGTGGCGCTCAATTTTGAAAGCAGCATCATCATCTTCGACACAGACAAAACACGACGTCGTTTTCCTCCAGAAACATCTATGGAGGGAAGAAAGTTCCATCATCTTCTCCGCTTTTATACAATGCTTCTTCTCCTATGGAAGTTACGAACCACAAAGCCTTGGGTAAGCTTCAATTAATAATTATGCTATCTCTGCGCGTTCCTACACCTACATCCTTCGATCTCCGACGGTTTCACGCCGGAGATTTAGGCCGGCGATGGCGGTTAAGTAGAGACTGCTTGTTCTCCTACTCTTCGAATTTCGTGGACAGAGGAATCAAATTCGGAGTCAGATCTTCCAAATCGGATTTGGTTGGGTTTAATGCGGCGGAAGAAGAAACTTTGCCGGAAGGGCTCCAACCGGAGCTGATGCCGAATCACGTGGCGATTATAATGGATGGAAACGGAAGATGGGCGAAGAATAAAGGTCTTCAACCTTGGGATGGTCACAGAGCTGGCGTTGAAGCTTTGAGAGAGATCGTTGAGCTTTGTGGTAAATGGGGAATTCAAGTCCTCACAGTTTTTGCCTTCTCTACTGATAATTGGATTAGACCAAGGGTAAGACCTAAACCTAAAAAAAAAAAAACCTAATTTTTACACAGCTCGATTTTGATTTCTAATTTCTCTGCAGATCGAGATTGATTTCTTGTTGAGTTTATTTGAGAGAACGCTCAAATCAGAACTTGAGACCTTAGCGAAGTAAGTATTGGTATAATCGTAATCAAGAACTGTTTATTTGTGATAGTTATGTTTTAAAAGCTAATGTTATGAGTGTCAGGAACAATGTTCGGATATCGATCATTGGAGATTCATCGAAACTTCCAAAATCTCTTTTAAAGGTTATAAACGAAGTGGAGGAAGCTACGAAGAGCAACACGAGGCTTCAGCTAATCGTAGCCGTTGGTTACAGTGGGAAATACGATGTTCTACAAGCTTGCAGAGGCATCGCGCAGCGAGTGAAAGATGGTGAGATTGAAGTTGAGGAGATAGACGAGAGACTTATAGAGCAAGAATTGGAGACGAACTGTACTGAGTTTCCTTACCCGGATCTCTTGATAAGAACGAGCGGTGAGCTAAGAGTGAGTAACTTCTTGTTGTGGCAATTGGCTTATACAGAGCTCTTCTTTGCTCAAGAACTTTGGCCTGATTTTGGGAGAAGCGGTTTTATCGAAGCCTTGATGTCGTTTCAGCAGAGACAACGTCGTTTCGGTGGTCGAAAATCTTGAGGTTTCTTTTTCTTATTTGCAACATACGAATTGGTGTAATGTAAACTGTATATGATGTGTAATAATTGATGTTTTTATACAGAAGAAACACTGCTTTTAATTAGGCTTTTGAGATATTACAGTTACTTGTGTTGCAAGATCTCGATTTTATTAACAACTGATATATTATGCATAGGACGAAGCAAGAAACAAGAAATAATTAATTGTGTGAAAATGTAAAGGTAATTTGCATAAATGGGTGTCTTCCCCAATTCTCAGTGGAGAAAGCCAAAGCTGAGACTGAGACTGTATGAATTCCCAATTTGAAGCAGAGCTCGGAGAATTCTATTAGCCGTTTAGCTCCGGCCTCGTGGCCTTGTGTGTGTTCGCCCATCTACGGTTTCCATCCATTATCACTGCCACGTGTCTCGGCATCATCTCTCTTTGTAGCTCCTCCTCTCCTACAAATTATAATGAAAATTTCTTGAAAAACTTTAATAAACTTCTCTGGGCCTTTTTCAACAGAGAGACGAGTAGAAGTCTCTATATCATCCATTAGTACTGAAACTATCTTTCTCGGTCCAAAGTCCAAACACTGATACTGACGCTGACAAAAGCTTCAGACCATCTAACAATTCATGAAAACAGAAATACAACCACATGAGTTAATCCAAGTAAAAACATCACATAGTAGGGTAACAAAAACTTACAGATGGACACAGTGGCCCCATAAATTGATCCAAGCGCCAACTCTCACCTTCCAAAACTGAATATCTCTCCAATAATAAGAGAAAATAAATCATTTTTCTTATGCTAGCCGCATCTATCTCTAAGAAGCTCTCTTGAACAGATTCACAGAGAAAAGACAGCAGGTTCTGCTCGAGCAAATTAATCCCTGAGAGAATTTCTAAGATGCAACTTCCTAGCTCTTGCAGATATCTAATTGAATGACCCATGAATAACAGGCAATCAGAGATCTAAATGGTTTATGGTATGCATATTTGAGTTATTTGACTACTGTTTTGTTCTGACTTAGATGTTAGTTGACACGTGGAAAAGGAGAAAAGAGTGG
Organism: Cardamine occulta; assembly: GCA_028015245.1. Classification (NCBI taxonomy): domain Eukaryota; kingdom Viridiplantae; phylum Streptophyta; class Magnoliopsida; order Brassicales; family Brassicaceae; genus Cardamine; species Cardamine occulta. The sequence goes on from CM051390.1 coordinate 17,638,232, forward strand.
TAGGAAACGAAAGATAAAGATGGAATATTATCCGAATTCCAAAACAAGAAAAGCCGTATAAGTTTCACACTGACTACAGAGGTTGCAACCACAGTTTTCCCACGAGCATATCATTACATTCTGCTCATTCATCATACCATTCACCACACAAAACGTGATAGACCCTTTCTCCACCATCTTCTCTACAGCTGATATGTCACAAAGGTAAAACTCCACAGCAATTTAAAACTCATAGCGCAAGATTCCCAAAAGATGTTACCTCTACCATTTATCCTTCAAATCCACCTACCAAGTTACAACCTTTATATAACTCACACTTCACATATAACTTATTCAGGTAAATGGTGAGTAAGAATGTTAAAAGGACATGTTCACCTCTGTCCTCTCCGCGAATACTGCAGGGTTTGCATTCTTTATATCTTTCCATGATTTACCATACCTTCAAAACAGCAACAACAAGAGAATGACAGTATATAAAGTGAGCCAAGTTCAGGCTTTTGAAAATCTTTATGAGGTCCTAAATGTATCACTAGAGTGTTGCATACTCTTTTACTCCTTCCGTCAGAGCTTCCACTTCTTCAGGGGTTCAGAATTTCTTTAGCCTTCTGACATGTGGCAGACGAGGTCGAACGCTGCCAGACCATGTTCCCTTACTATCCGAACCTTTCTCATTTACATTATCCTGTTGTTTCACAAGTAAACCACAACTTCATGAACCCAAGAACAAGACTTTCAGAATAAGATCTTGAGGGAAAGTTCACTAACACTCAACCGTGCCTCATTAGTGCCTGTTCCAGTTCTATTTACCGAGTGATCAATTGCATTGTTAGGTTCAATAGTGGAAGGGTGGGCGTATCCTTGAATCTCTAACAGATAATCCTTCAGCTCTCGAGCAGCCATTTGGTCCCCCTCATCAAAACCTTGTTCATGTTCTTGTGCACCCATTGTCTGCTCCTCTTCTGCTGAATTCATCTTACCAATCCCACCATTCTCAAGAACATCACTAGCGGTCTCTTTATAGTTCCCATTCCCATCCTCTTCTTCACCGATTCCACGCCGCTCGTTGGCATTATCAATGGTGTCACTCTCCAAACGCCTCGTGCTTTCATCAACAGCATTTGGATTCCCTCTGTTAACAATATCACTCTCTACATTCCCAGCCTTGCGCTTAAGAAACCTCCTTTGAGCTACAGATTCTTGAGAGGAACTCCCAAGTAATGCCCACTGCTCTTTGAGAAGCTGATTGAGGAACGAAATAGCTGTGTACCTGAGGTTAGTCTCACGAATCCGCTGATAGAGCTCAGGATCCGCAAAGGCCTTCTTTTAATCAGTCTCCCACTTCAACAAGTCATGACTCACCAAATCGCTCCCACTTCAACAGAAGCTTCTCAAGAATCTCGAGGAGGTCAAGCGTTCCCTTATTGATCGTCCCTCGAATCAATGAATTGGAGATGTCCCGCAAAACGGAAGATATCTTAAGCTTGGGGAATGAGAATCTCCCAATTGCATCGCCGAAAGCAGTTTAATAGAGGATCTTTTTGACAAAGGAGGAAGAATTCGGTGACCCATTCGTCAAAGTCATCCATTTTCGCGACCAAAGTTGCAATGTCGCCGGAGAAGACGACTAGCTCCGATAACTGAACTGAATTCTGTTAATGGGCCTTTAATTGGGCCTGAAGGCAAAGAAGATATTCGGTGCGGATGGCGAAAGATTGACAGGTGTCATGATCTGAACTCATCAGTCAACGAATAATAAAAACAACCAAACAAGGTCAAACTTGAACAAAAGTCAGTTTGATTTACGATGGAGAAAAAAGTAAATGGTTTTAACCTTTTTTTACTTAAGCATAAATAAAAACCCTAATTGCTTTACTTATATGGTTTATTCTTAATTCTGGTTTAACCTGGAAACCATATAATGGTTAACCGTATGGCTTAATTCGACTGAGAATATCATCTCTCTTGGCCGTTTAGCTCCGGCCTCGTGGCCTTGTGACGTCAGCAATCCGGCTTGTTTCGCCCATCTACGGTTTCCGTCCATTATCACTGCTACGTGTCTCGGCATCATCTCTCTTTGTAGCTCATCCTCTCCATCCACATAAGTTCCCTTGTCACTACACAACATACACAAATTAGAGCCAAAAATATGAAGATATAGCATTGATATTATTGGTCACTTTGTTTCTTTATCCAAGTAAAATCAAGTTAGTATTGGTCACTTTGTTTTTCTTTGCCTTTTATATGAAACAGAGGAAGTAGAACAATTAATTTCTCTGGCTTTAGTAGATGATTAGTATCATTTAATGAAGTTCCCATGTGATTATGCACTGAATCTTGCCCAACTATAAAAGTCTACAAATTATGAAAAAAGCAAACTTTTCAGGTAAACTATATATGATCCCAAAAATTTATTATAACAAACTGAAATTAAAATTTATGGTTCTTTTTAATAACCTTATATACATGTTCTATAAAGTAAGTGTTTAATCTCATCACAAGTACAATTACATTTTGGTTAATACTAGCTTATATATGGAGTACACTATATTATATGATTAAAAATCTTATATATATTATTTGAGAAGCCAACTAAAATACGCGGTATCGATTTAACAGAAGCAACTACCGTTTGTTATCATCGTCTCTCGAAGCTGTGATTTTGATGAATCCGAGAAGTTTTGGCAATGAAAGAGGGAAGGAAAAATGGCTTGTGATGAAGAAACAAGAGATGAGAAACAGAAAAAAGATACATAAAAGAGAGGAGAGAGGTGACAACATTGTTTTGCCTTCGCTTTAATTTATTAATATGGCTTTGCCTTGTGATATTTGTTCGACTCATATACAGAATTCAAAGACGTCACTTGATTGATCAAACCTTCTTTCTCTATAGTCTATACTACGCAAAGACATGCATACGTATTAAACTCGTACGTGGAGAGACTTGAAAAATCATTTTTAAGTGTTTAATTAATCACTAAGGAGAGACTTGATCCCCTATTGTATCTGCAACTTAATGCATACGTATTAAACTCGTACGTGGAGAGACTTGATCCCCTATTGTATCTTCGTATGTCACCAATCCGATGACATAGGTTTCTTCTAGTTATAAAAAATTATTGATAAAAGATTCGGAATACCTCAGTACCTCACTATTGACGCGTTTTTCAGACCCTTCCAAGACTATTGATGTAATTTGAACAAACCGATTTATAATGGATTAAACTAATAAATAAATAACTTGTTAAACTACCTCCACTAAAGTCTTTTTAGTGTTTTGTCGCTTAAATCGTTAGGTAGATGAACAATGACACCCACTACTTTAAAAAAAAAAAAAAATACAATGACACCCACAAATTCCTTAAAATACCATATTTTCACCATTTTTGTGTCGGTTACATCGATTCATACTAAAATCATGTTTTTTTTTGTTATGGGCATACTATTAAAATCATGTTCAAGTTGAAAAATATGTATCTCAACTTTTAGTACCATTTTAATATGTTTAGTACTATAATTTATTATTAGAACTCTAAAGCTAAATTATTTGTGTTGATCTAAAAATCTAAACAGAACAAAAAAGGTAAAAAATTAAGGCGTATGTATGTATTTGAAGAACCCACGTGAAATTAGTTTCTTGCGTCTGAAGATATCAATTTTAACAACAACTGATGGATACGTACGTGAAGCAGAGAAGAACAAACACAACACATAAAAACATGATATTTCATATGAAATATCAAAATCTTACTAGATCTACGACAATGCAATTATTTCTGCAACTTAAAAGATTAATAGGATAAATCCTATGACCATAACAGAGGATCAAAGCCGGCAGCCAAATCGTCTTTCCCTGCGCTGATACGAAACCAGGGCCTCTAGTAACTTCCTCTTATCGAAGTCAGGCCAAAGAACCGGCGAAAAGAAGAGCTCTGTATAAGCAAGCTGCCACAAGAAGAAGTTACTAATCCTCTGTTCTCCACTTGTCCTAATCAAGAGATCAGGACTTGGAAACTCGGTACACTTGGTGAGAAGCTCTCTCTCGAACAACTTCTCATCCACGTCTTCCTCGCGGATCAAACCTTGTTCTGATTTCTTCACAATGCTCTTGCAAGCATGCATAATGTCGAATCTCCCGCTATAATCTATTGCCAAGATTAGATGCTTCTTCTTATAGCATTTCGTAGCTTCCTCTATCTTGTGGATTTTATGGAGGAGAGATTCAGGGATCTTGGTTAGATTCCCGATAACAGAAACTCGAGTTTCCTCTCTGAAACAACAAGATCTTGGTAATAAATTAGCATATCATATGTTAAACAAAAATAGCTCAATCGAATTGTATTTATACCTTTGGAAGTACTGGGTCTTGGATTCGAGGTAGTGTTGCATCAAAGACATTAAGCAGTTAACCTCAATCTTCATAATACCAAAAATCTGTTAGAGTCACTAATCGTATGAGAAATGTAAACTACTTTGTATAAAATTTCACACCTTGTGTCTTCCCCAATTCTCAGTGGAGAAAGCAAAAGCTGAGACTGTATTTATCCCCAATTTGAAGCAGAGCTCCAATAATTCTATTAGCCGTTTAGCTCCGGCCTCGTGGCCTTGTGACGTCAGAAATCCGGCCTGTTTCGCCCATCTACGGTTGCCGTCCATTATCACTGCCACGTGTCTCGGCATTAGGTCTCTCCTTAGACCTGTAGGTGGCTCCTCCTCTCCGACCACATAAGTTCTCTCATCACTACAAAACATAAAAACCAAAGCTAAGTCATGAAGATTTTAGCGGGAAACTTAACCAGAAAACAAAAACAAGATTTTACATATCCTTTTCATCTTTCAGAGATTTTTTAGCATGAAAGCATGGTCGGAGACAAGGAAGTAGAAGAAGAGATAGAAGAGACAGAAGGAAACAGAGGAGATACAACATTGTAAAGAGTGTGAAGAGAGTTAGTAAGTGTTTGCATGGGTTATAATAGAATGTGTGAATATATCAATCTTGGTTGTTTCTCACTTTTGGAAACCTTGCCTAAAATAAATTAGTTACTATTTAACTAAAATAAACACGAGTTAAGCATTGATTGTCTGTATTACTTATTTTGCTTCTTAGGTGAAACAGAGCAAGTAAAAAAGCTTAATTAGTAAGCTATTTGAATTAAGTAGATGATGCTCAAGCAATGAAGTTGTCAGTGTAGTTATTAATTGTGTTATCTACCCATTCAAACTATCTTGTGTCAATTGAGCCGGCCACTAATAATATCCCGAGGCCCAATTACCAGAACAAGATTAGAACTTTTCAATTGAAAAATCTAATCATCAAATTTTGTGACCCATAAAAGTGTTTTATAAATTTTGAAGCCTTAAGCACTAGCTTTTTTGGATTTATGCCAAAAATCTAGTATGTTTACGTTTGGGATATATCATTATTATATGTCAAATAAATGTAGTCTCCCACAAAAGATAACACAAACGTGTTTATATAAAATATCACAAACGTAAAAGTTAATTACAAACTTAAATTTGAAATTTCTAAAACGATATTAGAATGTAGCATAATTAAAAACAAACGTAAATATTTTGGGTCTCATGAATCAATCCTACCGGTAAGGAGGACTATTATAACATTTATTGAACATTTTATTCGTGAGACGTATAATTAAAAATTTCAAACTCGTCGACCAAATCGCCTCTGCCTTTGCTGATACCAAGTCAAGGCTTCAAGATACTCAGCTTCGCCAAAATCTGGCCATAGAACATTAGGAAAGTAAAGTTCAGTGTAAGCAGATTGCCATAAGAAGAAGTTACTGATCCTTTGTTCTCCACTTGTTCTTATCAATAAGTCAGGGTTTGGAAACTCACTACACTTTGTCATCAATTGTTTCTCCATTGCCTTCTCGTTAATATCTTCCACTTCAATCAACCCGTCTTTCGCTTTCTTTGCAAAACTTTTGCATGCTTGTAAGATGTCGAATCTTCCACTATAGTCGATTGCTATAATTATATGCTTCCCTTCGTAGCTCTTTGTAGCTTCCTCTACCTCTCCTATCAAACTTAGAAGCGACTCAGAGATTTTCGAGCGGTTCCCGATCACCGATATCTTGATTTTCTCTCTAAGAAAAGAATGGGGGAAAAATTAACATCAAGACATAATTAACGCTTCAATAGAGGATAAAACATTTTGGAATGTATACCTTTGGAAGTAAGGCATCTCGGACTTAAAGTTTGTCTCAAACAAGGCCATCAAGCAGTTAACTTCATCCTGAAATATAGGAAAAACGAAATGGGTACCATGTATTAGATGGCCACTAAAAAAAGGAAGTTTTCAAGGTCACACGATTTTTAACACGGGCAGCGAAAAATAAACTAAATAACATGCTCTAGTCATCCAAAACGTATTGATTACTTTAAACCAAAAAAATCTTGAAAAGTTTTTGAAAATCATATTTCATTTTCATAATCACCTCGGGTCTTTCCCAATTTTCGGTGGAGAAAGCAAAGAGTGAAATAGTGTTGGTCCCCATAGCGAAACAGTCCTTAGCATTCTCCATGAGTCTTTTGGCTCCGGCTTCGTGGCCGTCCGATGTCCCGAGTCCTCGTTTCTCCGCCCAACGTCTGTTTCCGTCCAATATAACCGCCACATGCTTTGGCATTTTATGTCTCTCTCGTTTCACTTTCTCTCCCATTGTACTACTACAAATTAGGATGAACAAAAATAGTTTAAGGCTTTCATAGATGATATAACAAAAGATGCATATCTAGTAGAAAGAAAGTTAGAAACCCAAATGAGCAAGGCCCGGTTTAGCTTGACATCCGATTACCTAAACGAATAAATATATACTGAACTAGTCCTAGTGCTAAAGAGATTTGAAGCTAGAACCATCACACTTTAGAGAGGAATATTCTAAAATAGTTATCAGCCATGAGACCTGGCTATCCATAAAATATGATTTAACAAAAAGCAAACTACCCTTTCTCGTTCCTCTCTTCCTCATCGTCGTATTTAGAAGCTGCGATTGTGATGAATCTGACGATATTTGCCAAAGAGAAAGAAACACGTAGTCGCCGAGAGATGAAGAGACCAGGAACAAGAAAAAAAACAAGAATAAGAGCAAGAAAAGTCAAAACAATAGAGAATGACATTTTTATTTTTGTTGTCTTTGTGATCTTTGGTTCGATATTAATTGTTCGAAGTGGAGCACTCGCGCGTCTATGTACTTAAAAAGCTCCGGGTCCAAGGACGCACATGATCAGTGGAACCTTCTTCTATCTCTTACTCTCTCGCTGTCTCTCCTTGATGCTACGCAAAGACAGATCATACGTTATGTATGATACATATTAAGGTTAATAAGATCTTACGACACTTGAAAATCACTAATTTATACATCTTTAATGGTTTGTCAAAATTAAATTACACGTGAAACTAAGTGATATGTTTAAATTAAGATACATATGGATGGCCCTTTGCCTAGCCTTTAATCAACTACTACTATTCACAGAGCCGGGCTTTATCCCATTGGGATGAGACATTTGCATGGACCTCTAATTTAGTGGGTCCAAATTTGGGGATCCATTATTAATTTTTTTTAATAAAATATTAAATATGTAATTAAAATTATACAATAACATAAAATATAGATAAATTTGTATGGAATGTAAATTAAATTAGTAAAATTTTTATAAAACACTCTTTTGCATTTGTTTATTTGTTTTGAAAAAATTTCATATATAATTTTTTTTATTTTATATATATATATTTAGAGTAAATTTTTTAAATGGAGCCTCATATATCTCATGGCCTGCTCTAGACTATTTATGCATCTAAAGTTGGTAGTATGACCTACCGTGGATAACAATCCCATGTTTATATTTTGATTCTAAGACGATACACCTTTTTATTTTATAGTAAATACTTTAATTATATTTTTGATAGTCTCAAGATAAGGTATTCAAACCAAATTTCTTTGATCAAATTTGAGATGATTCTATCAAGTATGTAATCTATGCAACCAAGTGGTGGTATTCCAGTGGCTTGAGATCCGGGTTCGAATCCACTTGGCCACCCAACTCACAGTGAAACTGTACAAAAAGAAAACTAGGTCTAAAGGAGATTAATCTGGACCTAAGGTTCAGAGGAATTTCCAGATTAAAAAAAAAAAAAAAAAAAAAAAAAACTATGCAGTCTATGCTACTCAAACTTTTCGCTGTGTTTTTTTTTTACAGGAAAAAGGGGGAACAATTTTCCATCGTTGTTGGCATTTTTAATCAGAATTAATTGAAATCTCCTGCATCAATCCCTATCGAACCTTTACGTGGTCCAATGTAATAAGGACATATGTTCAACTTTGGGACCTCTAATCTTTAATTTTCTTGTTTGCTGGAGATGCCTCATATTTTTGATAAAATTATAAATATTGTATTGTAGAAATCGACATTTTACACTTCATTTAGAGGTCCCAAAGTTGTATCACCTTGTATATAAAAAAGGTTGTTGTATTTATCTTTACATTATCCGGTAATTAGGATTTAGAACACCTCTTTTAACATATATATAAATTGTTTCATATTGTGCTGTAACACAACTCTCCATTACTTTTCTTGTCGTTGGTTTTACATCTTTTCAAAATTGTGTAGAGTATTTAATACAATCAAAAATTTTATAGTAATATTTTAAAAACTCAGTGATAATAAATAACAATATGAAAAATTAAAGCTCCTCTAAAGATCAAACATTTACTTTGGTAAATTGCCTCAGGAGTACTCGCAGTTAACTCAGGTTTAAATCATCGGGATGTTAGATATGATACTATTTGTCAACGTTGTGGAACGACTGAGGAAACTATTAATCACGTCTTCTTTGAATGTCTCTTCGCTTTACAATCTTGGACGCTATCAAAGATTTCGTCGACATCTGGTTGTTTCCCAACAAGATCGGAATTTACGAATTTGGATTATTTATATTGGAGAATACCATCCCATATAAAGGAACATGGTAATTCCAATTGTTTTCCCTGGATATTATGATTTTTGTGGAAAGCTAGGAATAAAAAGGTATTTCAAGGAATACAAACTGATTCCACTGACATATTTAATCGAGCAAACAGTGAACACTTGGCCTGGGTGGCGGCACAGACATCTCCTCCTGAGGACTTTGAAAATAGAGAATTAATGGAGCACCCCTCTACATCGCTTAGATGTCGGATTGATGGTTCATGGAAATCTACAGACCCTAATACAGGTTTAGGTTGGATTTGCCTTCAAGGAGAAGATCAGGTCGTGTTGCTAGGTGCTAAGTGTTACCACAAAACATTACCACCTTTGCACACGGAGTTGGAAGCACTGATATGGTCTATGAAAACCATTATATCGTCAAGGTTAATGTGTCAAGTATTCGAAACAGATTGTGCTGAACTTGTCTCAATGGTGAAATCTCCAAAAGAGTGGCCCGCTTTCTCTAATCAGCTAGATGATTTTGCCTCGCTTTGTACCTCTTTATCAGACTTTATGATCTCTCGTATTCCTCGTTCTTGTAATAGACCGATCGATTGCTTAGCACTGACCTCTAGAATGTTATATTCAGAATTTTCTTTTGTAAACACTATTCCTCCAATTTGGACAACCAATTATGGAGTGATTTTTTAATTTAATGTTTGGTTGGAAAAAAAAAAAATAACAATATAGGTCAAAGAGATAGTGCGCGAAATAGTATTTTTTTTACGATAAGGTGGTGGTGTCATATTAATATCTCCAAGTGGTAATACTTTAATGGAAACTTGACGAAAAAACAGGGTACGCCAAAACAAGAGACCAAAACCCGTATTTGAAACAAGGGCATATTCGTCAATTTAAAGCGCCATCTCACGACTTTTCTTGAAAAAGCAAATTTCGAGAATCGTAACTGATAAGTGCTCGCTTAATATTCCCTCCGTTTCATATTAGTTGTCGTTTTAGATCTTAAAACTTGTTTCATATTAGTTGTCGTTTTATGTTTTCAATGCATATGTTTGATAAGATTTCCAACTTTGTTCCTTTTGTTTTAATGTCCTGACCAATGAAATAAAATCAAATAAACATTAATTAGGGGTAAAACAGAAAAATCAAATGTTTTTTTAATATGTGTAAAACAATTTTAAACGATAACTAATTTGAAACGGAAAGAGTAAGGTTTATCGAGAAAAACAAATTCCGAATTTACAAAAAAAAACCCACTCTCCTCTGCTTTTCTCTGTCTTCATTTATGTAATTTTGATCATCGGATTGGGTGTAGCGAAAACATCTAGTAACTCCTAAAAAGGAAATTCATTGATTATTTTCCATTTTTTAACAAATTTAGAAAAAGAAAATTTTCCTTCTTGTTTCGATGCTTTGAGTCATCGTTTTTGGTTTCTTGATTCTCTGTTTTCGTTTTATGGGAATAATTTTCTGGGAAATTCATCTGCCATGGCCAAATTGTCTTTCAAGGATTCGCTAAAAGCTCTAGAAGCCGATATTCAACACGCTAATACACTGTAATTCCTCGATTTTTCTCCTTTTTTTCCTTCTTTTAGTTTTATCGAAATTATCGGCTTTTATCATAAAGTCTCGGTTTTGTTTCCGCTTTTAGTTGTGTGTTTTATAGTTTATCACAGCGTTCAAGTTAAACATCTTTCCCCTTTGTTTAGTTTTGTTTGCATGTAAGAAAATAGAATAAAAGGTTCCTTCTTGTTTACTGTAAAATCTGTGAAAAATCTCTCATAGGTCCACTAGTGGGTTTCTGAGGTTATTCTTATGTGCACAAGAGTTGAGATAATCATTGAGTTAGGTGTTTATCTAGACTCGAACTGTGTTTAGTACAAGGAAGTCAAAGCTGAGCTCGTGATGACCTCTATTGATTCTTGTTTTTAACTAGTTGACTTGAAGCTGAAACACTCAAGTGGGTTCTTATGCTACTTTAGCTGAATCAGTTATGTTCTAGACACAAATCAATGTTTGTGCTGCCACTGCTGAAGCTGCAACAGTTTTTATGAAATATGAAAATGTTTCCTGTGATTGATATCAATGTTAAAGCTGTGACAGTTTTGTTACTTCTATGGATACATAAACCTATCAATTCCTAAACTAATGTTTATGGTCAGTGGTAAAACTTTTTTAATGAAAATGAATAACAGAGCTTTAGATTCTCCTCGGGAGAAGGATGGAGCTCGTGTTCAGATGAGATTATCGTATAGCCCAGCTGCTCAGTTTTTTCTTTTTCTTGTACAATGGACTGATTGTCACCTAGCTGGTGCACTTGGTTTGCTTAGAGTTCTTATCTATATGGTAGTACTTTCTTTTCCCCTTGTCTTACTACATTCACCATTATGTTTCTTTGTGATTGTTTGATTCACCCCCTTGAGTTTGTTAATATTTGTTTCCAGACTTATGCAGATGGAAAAACCACAATGTCGGTTTACGAAAGAAAAGCCAGTATTAGAGAGTTCTATGGTATGTTTCTTTGGCCATGATATAATTTCTGGTTAAACAAAGTTGATGTCGTTTATGCTTATGTTTTGGTAAATATTTTAGCTGTGATATTCCCATCGCTGTTACAACTACAAAGAGGTATTACAGACCTAGAAGACCGCAAACAAAAAGAAATCTGCAATATGCGATACAGAACCAAGGATGAGAGCGAAAAACGTGAGCTCTCAAAGATTGAAATGGAGAGGGAAGAAGAATGTGGAATCTGTATGGAGATGAACAGCATGGTCGTGCTGCCAAACTGTACTCATTCTTTATGCATCAAGTGTTATCGCGATTGGTAAGTCACTAAAAAAGCTTCTACTTGTTGGAATGTAACTGGTTTTTCTAAAAAAGGGTCATTGTTTTGGTTAGGCGAGGGAGATCACAGTCATGCCCGTTCTGTAGAGACAGTCTTAAAAGAGTAGAGTCAGGTGATCTATGGATGTTTTTGGACCAAAACGATGCAGCGAATCTCACTGCAATCTCGAGAGAGAATCAGAAACGGTTGTTTGTATACATTGAGAAGTTACCACTGGTGGTTCCAGATCAAGCGTTTGCGTCTTCTCCTTTTGATTGCCATGTGAGGTGAAAAAAGGCGAAAAAACCGGTTCTGGTAAATCTTTATATGTATATTGTTGCAGTCTTTATAATTTGGGGAAAAGGATGACTCCATTGTATATCTATTAGAGTTAGTACGTCTTTTAAAACTCTGTTCTTTTACCATTTTTCTTGGGAAAGTTTCACTTACAAGTAGTGGTTTCCCTCTATCTCCTAAGCTTATGTGCTTAAACCTCCTCTTCAGGAAGAGAGTTTCACTCACAATTAATCTACCGTTGGTATTATTGGCCTTTCAAGAATTAACAACAGAGAATCTTGAAAATTTGGTATTTTACAAAGATTATTATCTTATCCAAGGCATCCATAATTCAGTAAGCCATATGGGTATTGTTTAGCCTTTTAGTACATAAGGTACGGAAGATAACTTTGTTTATTGTGGGAGGATAACTTTGTTTATTACTTTATTATGGTGTTGACCCAAAAAAAAAAAAAAACTTAATTACAATTAGTAAACCATCTTGTTTCTAACAATGATTGATTATTTTTATCAATGATTGATCTATAACAATCTTAATGGAGCTAATGCGTTGGGGCGGATCATAATAGTGGAGCATTGTAGTGAATAGTCTAAGAGAGAAGATGAATAGAGGAAGCAGAAGAAGAGAGAGGCTCTTGGTGTTTGCAGAGCTTTTCAGAGAAAGGAGTACTCATGGAGATTCTTGCAAATTTTCTCACAACGAAAATGTAAATAAGCACAATCATTTTCAGATACACAACACTTTAATCAAGCTGTTAATCAACACTTTAATCAAGCTGTTATATGGACAGAGAGCTGCGAATACCGGTTGGGGTCACACAGATCGTTGAAGTTCCGTGTGAGATACATCACAATGACATAGAAATAGGGATGCTTTATATTGATATCAAGTGGTAATGCTACATGATCAACAGTTTCTGAGAATGTAGCTAGAATCTAATGGGAGGGAAATGAGATTTGTTGATCATTAGCTACACAGTGTTTTGCTCTGTATATGTCAATCTTATGTTTAGTTTTCTCCTTCACATTTAGTGATATATTAGTATAGGAAAAAACACAGAGTTGATTCAGTTTAGACAGTAGTAGACCGGTTCTTGAGTTTCTTGGCTATTCCTGCAAAGTACTTGCCATGGTAATTTGCCAGCTGAATCTCCAGCTCAGTTGGTTCTCGTGACCCATCAGCTGCATAAGTCCCTGAGCCATACGGTGAACCACCTTTCACCTCTCCCATCTCGTACATGCTTTTACCAAATGTATATCCTACCGGTACAAATATCATTCCGTGATCAGCCAGTTTTGTCACTGCCGTCAATCTACAGATAAAAAACTCAATCACTTGACTACTATGTTCTTCTAACATTGCTATGTGTTAGGAAGTGTTATGTTCTTACGCAGTTAGTTCTTGACCTCCACCGTGGAAACCGGTACTCCAGAAGATACCAGCTGGTTTCCCGGCAAGAGCCTGTGTAGTCCAGAGATCATATGTATTGTCAAAGAAGGTCATGACTTGTGATGCCATCACTCCGAATCTAGAAGGAAAGCCAAACATGAATCCATCTGCTTCTGCTAGTTGCTCTGGTTTAATCTCTGCCACATCGTCTGGTCTTGGAACGGCTTTTACTTTTTCAAGTATCTTTTCCGGTAATGTCTCTGGCACTTGCCAGAGTGTTGCTTCTACGTCTGGAACCGCGTTTGCTCCTCGGAGAACCTCTCGTGCCATTGTCTCGACGTGGCCATGTAACGAATAGTACCTATGAGAAAACCAAAAACAGGGCTTTTCATCCAAACAAAACAGCACAAAATCTTGTTCTGTTCTGAGCCAGTTTAAGACTCACACTATATAAATCTTGGTGACAGCCATAGCTTAGAGCTTCAAGTTACGGACAAAACTAGAATTCCTGTCCCTGAAACTAAGAACACGAGACTGTTAAAACTTCTGAGACTTTTTTTGGATGATTGAAATTGAAGACAGTTATATATTTCCCCTTGAGGACCAATTATTTGATCATTCGATTTCCAAATTAGAATCGGCTCCAATACTAAAAAAATTAACAATCCTAAGAAATAACTAACCTTTGTGAGAGAGCCACGGAGGAGGAGAAGAAGAAACAGATTGAGGTTCGGAGTTAGCTTCGGAGATGTTCAAGAACATATTTTCTTCAGGTTTGGTGAAGATAATCTGTTAACAACTATAGACGACGTGGCAAGAGTTTGACCAACCATCTTTATTCTATTACATGGGCTCATCTTCAAGCCCAATAAATGACAAATGGCGGCCTTTATTCAAAGAAGAGAATCTCACAATAAATTGACAAAATAAATTAAATAATCATGTGCAATAATGTATTTCAATTTTTAACACAACATTGTTCTTGTTTCAACACAAAATAATCATGTGAAATAATTTCATTGATCCAATTTTGTTTTCTCACCACATTTAACCAATTGACTCAATAGCCAAACAACTACAAATCTCATGATTAGAAAGTTAGCCATATTTACCATATGTAGGATTTAATTTAGGGATATATATATATATATACACTATTGACAATATTTAGATGAGATCTATAAATATGAAAGTATAAATACTTTAGATGTATCTAGTAATTAAAGAATTTAAAATTTATAGGACAACAAATTGATAACTCTAAGAAAGTTAAAGCATTTATTTAAAATTATTTATTTAAAATCATACAAATGTGGTCAGAAATTTAAGTGAAATACAAATACATAGAAAAGATCGAAAAATCTCTAGTTTTTCTATATTAAAAAAACAACTCTAAGATATGATACTCAACTAATTCTGTAAAAAAAAATTTAGTATAAAAAGACTCTTTCATTGTATGCAGATCTCCATAGAAATTAAAAGAGCTGCAGTAAACTTTTATTTGTGTGTCAAGAGGATGACGAAATTACGAGACGCTTCATTTGGTCTCCTCTCATGTGTCTTTTTCTTGTTCTTTAGTTTAGTCTCAGCGTTCACGGATAATCATCAAGACAAACAAGTAGGTTATTATTATATATAAAGATAATCAATAAAAGAAATTTGTTTTTGTTAAAAGATCAAAATATTTTGTTCTCCCTGTTATGACCTATCATGATTCATGCATGATAATAATCAATGAAGGTGTATGTAGTCTACATGGGTTCACTTCCGTCTCAACCGGACTACACACCAACGTCGAATCACATAAGCATTCTTCAAGAAGTCACCGGAGAAAGGTGTGATATATATATATATATATATATAATTGATTTCTCTATTTATGATTAGTTATAGCTAATTTAGATATTGTTATGAAGATTCTAACAAGTGATTTCTTATCTAGTTCAATTGAAGGTCGTTTGGTGAGAAGTTACAAAAGAAGTTTCAATGGTTTCGCTGCAAGGCTCACTGAGTCTGAACGAGAAAGATTAGCCGGTGAGTGTTCTTTTATCGAGACACAATTTTTATGTTGAAATGTTATCAAAGGTTAAATATTTCAAAACCGTTTTTTGTGTTGTTAGAAATGGAAGGAGTTGTGTCTGTGTTCCCAAACCAGAACTACAAACTCCAAACAACGACGTCTTGGGACTTCATGGGAATAAAGGAAGGGAAAAATACAAAACGAAACTTGGCCACAGAGAGTGATACTATGGTCGGAATCTTCGACAGTGGGATTTGGCCAGAATCTGAGAGTTTCTCTGACAAAGGCTTTGGTCCTCCTCCTAAGAAATGGAAAGGTGTTTGTTCCGGTGGCAAAAAATTCACCTGCAACAAGTAACTCTCTTAAATTCATTTCTCTCTTTAAAGATCAGTATTGTTGGTCGAATCTTGAGATGTATTTGCCATGAGATTATTTTGAGTTTCGACATAGAATCTTTTGGCTACGATATAAAAGTTAATATTATTGATGTGTTTACAATGTTTCAGCAAGTTGATAGGAGCAAGAGACTATACAAGCGAAGGCGCTAGGGACAGTGTAGGCCACGGTACGCACACATCATCCACAGCGGCTGGAAACGAAGTCCCCAACACAAGCTTCTTTGGAATTGGGAATGGAACAGCAAGAGGCGGCGTTCCAGCCTCTAGAATCGCAGCTTACAAATTCTGTACCAGGACAGGGTGTAACTCTGCATCTATATTGTCTGCGTTCGATGACGCGATCGCAGATGGTGTCGACGTCATCAGCACCTCAATCGGAAGCACCCCTTCCATATATGAAATGGACACGGTTGCGATTGGGGCTTTTCACGCTATGGCCAAAGGGATTATCACTGTGCAGGCAGGCAGTAACTCCGGTCCGTATCCGAAGACAGTCGGGAGCGTAGCCCCGTGGATCTTAACCGTTGCAGCCAGCAACACAAACCGTGATATTGTCACTAAAGTCGTTCTTGGAAACGGCAAGACACTTTCCGTGAGTATCAAGTAACACTCTCGTTTTTATTATGATCATAGTTTCTCTTTCATTATACAATGACTCTTTGTGTTCCTTAACAGGGGAAATCAGTGAATGCTTTCGATCTGAAAGGAAAACAGTTTCCTCTTGTCTACGAAGAATATGTTACGAAGTGTAATAATGAATCTCTGGTGGAGGGAAAGATCGCTGTGTGTAGTCCTCCGGTTGGTTCAGAAGTAGCTGTTGCATTCGTATTTAACAACAAAAAAGACTATGCCTTAGTTTCTCCTTCGCCAGTCTCATCTCTTTCACTAGACGACTTTGACTCTATCGGCTCTTACATTAACTCCACAAAGTAACGAACGAATCTTCTCTGTGTTTCAGCTCTGGATTCGTCTTCTTTGTCTTTATGTACATGTGTTTGATTATCTTAGGTCCCCAAAAGCGACTGTTCTAAAAAGTGAAGCAATCTTTAATCAGGCAGCTCCTAGAGTTGCTGAATTTTCATCTCGTGGTCCAAACATTGTCGCGGAAGATCTTCTTAAGGTGTATATAATAACATTTTTATGATATTGCATGGTTCTCCTTTGTTTTCTGGTCTGAGAGACGTTGGTTCATTGAATTGCAGCCGGATATAACAGCACCAGGAACGGAGATTCTCGCTGCCTATTCACCTTTGGCTTCACCGTCTTCAGAAAATAAGGACAAAAGACGTGTGAACTACTCTGTTATCTCAGGAACATCAATGGCTTGTCCACACGCTGCAGGCGTGGCTGCGTATGTCAAGACGTTTCATCCTGAATGGTCTCCCTCTATGATCCAATCTGCCATTATGACAACCGGTATGCATGCAAAATCATATCCAACTTTTACTTTCTTGCACCACAAGTAACCGTTTTATTGATAACTCTGTTCTATTCGGGGGTTTTAACTAATCTTTGTAGCTTGACCGATGAATGCTACTGCAACTGAGGCCGTATCAGCAGAGTTTGCTTATGGAGGTGGACATGTTGACCCAATAGCAGCTTTAAATCCAGGACTCGTCTATGAAATAGGCAAATCTGACCACATAGCATTTCTCTGCGGCTTGAATTACACTGGAACTACCCTGAAACTCATCGCCGGTGAAGCTGTCACTTGCACTGGCAAGATCTCACCAAGAAACCTAAACTATCCTTCAATGTCAGCTAAATTGCCGAAATATGATAGCTCCTTCACCGTGACTTTCAATAGAACTGTCACCAACGTCGGTATCTCTAACTCAAAATACAAATCAAAAGTTGTTTTAGGCCAAGGATCTAAACTCAAAGTCATGGTTTCACCTAGTGTTCTATCAATGAAGTCAGTGAATGAGAAGCAATCTTTTGTAGTGACTGTTTCAGGCAGCGATGTTAACCCAAAATTGCCTTCATCTGCACAACTAATCTGGTATGATGGTACACATAACGTGAGAAGTCCCATTGTTGTTTATTATACTGATTATACAACATCAGTTGTAACTTAAGTTATGCATCATCAGTGGACATTTTTTAAGTTTAAGAATAAAGATGATAATTAATTATATTTGCAAATATTATTTAAATAATGTAGGTATTATTTAATATGGTTTGATGGCACATGAGAAGCCCCATTGTTGTATATACTGATGTTAAAGATAAGGGCTTTATCAGTTCACCATAGTCATCAATCATCATAAGATTGTTATTGTTGTGTTTCTTTATTCTAGATTAGTGTTTCACAGTTTCAGAGAGCTTTGCATATAATTAAACTAATCTTATCAATATATCCTGATGACCATCTTTTGCTTTGCAATATGTTTTTTTTTTCCTGATTATGTCAATTACAGTTGAACCTCTATAAATTAATATTCGATAAATTAATAATTTCTCTAAATTAATAATTTTTCTAAATTAATAAATTGTCCAGGTCCCGAGTAGAGCCGGTCTTGAGAAATTTGGGCCCTAAACGAAAAAATAATTTTTCAATTACTTAATAGAGAAAAAAAAATTTCAGTCTCCACAAAACTAAAGTTAAAAAAAAACTACAATAATATCTAGAAAAATAACAACAATTTAAAGCTTCTAAAAATAACATTTCTTCTATTTTTCTCTGCGAACTCATCCGTTAAACTTGTATAATCGAGATTTTTAACCATAGTTTTTTCTCTCAAAAAAATTCAAGTAGCTTTTTGTCTTAGAATAAATAAACAATTCAGATTTTTTTAAGAAAATATTATCTCTCTAAAACCAAAAAAAAGAAAAAAAAATGAGAAGTCACATAAAGAAGGAGGTTAACTTAAATTTTCCTTTTTTAATTAAATAATATAATATCATATTTAAATAATAATAATTTGAGACCCACACAATATTTTATCAAATATTTATATGAAAATTAATACATTACTCATCCTTTCCATATATATTTGTCTTTTCACCCTTTGACGACCTTTTGACGTCAACTAAAATATATATACATGTATATATATATATATATTTTTTTGTGAGGACCCTCTAAAAAGTGAGACCATATTCAAATATTTCATAGAATTGTGTCCAGCGTCGGCTCTGGTCCCGAGTTAGGCCGGTGTAATAATTGACACATTTCGATAAGATAATAAGATAATAACTTTTTTTTAAATCTCTATGTAAATATATGATCCCATTAATAACATAAATTAATAATCACATAAATTTATTGTATATATAAGATATTTTAGTGAAATATGATTTTAGTGTTGTTTATTTATTCGTAAATTTGTAGTTTTGTTGGAGTTTATCTATATTTTTTCTTAAAATATCAAAAGTATATGATATTATCTTCTCAAATTGCATCAAAAATTATATAAAAAGTATATGCAATGATTGTTCTTAATGTGTTAATGCATTAAAACATATCGAAATATTGTCTTCATTTTTTCTACTTTCTATATAACATTTTCTAAAATTCGAAAAAACTCTCTATTCTATTAATTAATAATTATTAATTTATCGATAAATTAATAATCTATATAAAATACAGTAATAAAAATTAATATTATTAATTTATAGAAGTTTTACTGTATATTTCAAAATGAAAAAGAAAGTGGAAGTTTGACCCAAAAAAAAAAAACTAGTGAGTACAAACGAACGAGAAAACAATTGCAGTTTGTCAACTTGTCATTCCAATACGTATTTTGATTCTTACCATGTATTTGAAAGAACAAAAGGAAACTGATGTGACAAATTAAAACCTTATATCTTTTCTAAAATTGTAAATGTAATGTTACCAAAATTTTGTCAACGTAGAATGGTATCATTTGATTTAAATATCATTAACATTATGGTCATATAATATGGTTTATTATAATAAGAAACAGAATCGGAGAAATTTTAATTGTGCTTTTTTTTCTTGACTTGGTGTTGTAGCCTGTAGGCATGATTTTTACTGTGTGATATGTAGATATGTTTTCTAAAATTGTGCAATGTTACCAAAATTTTGGTCAACCTAGAATGATATCATTTGAGTCAAATATCATTAACATTATGTTAGTAATAAATTTTATTATAATAAGAAACAGAATCAGAGAAATTTTCATTCATTTTGTTTTAATACAACTTTCATTTCATTCATTTTATAAGGAAAAGATGGCGAAACAAGCAGCTTCCTATGTTCTCTTCTCATGTCTCCTTGTCTTGTTCTTAAATTTAGTCTCAACGGTCACAGACGATCCTCAAGATAAACAAGTATATCAATTCAACCTTAGATATGTTTTCTAAAATTGTGCAATGTTGCCAAAATTTTGGTCAATGTAGTATGAGGGGGACCTGAGTCTAATATCATTAACATTGTCATTATGGTAATATTAGATTTTATTATAATAAGGAATACAATCAGATAAATTTAATTGTGTTTTTCTTCTTGACAGGGTGTATGCATGATTTTTACTATGTAATATGTAACATGTATACATCCTATCATGTTAATCTATCATATATATACACAGAGAAATTAGAGTAAACTTTCATTCATTTTATATGAAAAAGATGGCGAAGCTAGCAGCTTCCTATGATCTCTTCTCATGTCTCATTGTCTTGTTTTTAAGTTTAGTCTCAGCAGTCACAGATGACCCTCAAGATAAACAAGTGTATTAATTCATCTCTATATAATAATTGTCAATATATTTTGTTTCTCCCTGTTATACATGATAATGATGATAATCCATGAAGGTGTATGTGGTTTACATGGGTTCACTTCCGTCTCAACTAGAATACACACCAACGCCTCATCATATGAGTATTCTGCAAGAGGTCACCGGAGAAAAGTGCTATTTAATTGATTCATTAATTCTCTAATCATTGATTAGTTGTAAAATTTTAATTAGTTTATGTTATGATTATAATAAATGCTATGCACCGCACGCACATGTGTATCCTCTAGTTCGATAGAAGGTCGTTTGGTGAGAAGTTACAAGAGGAGTTTTAATGGTTTTGTGGCCCGACTCACAGAATCAGAACGTGGCAGAGTAGCTGGTGAGTGTTCTTCGATTGAGTTAACATTTTATGTTGAAATGTTTTTAAAGGTTAAAATATTTAGAACCCTTTTGTGTTGTTAGAAATGGAAGGAGTTGTGTCTGTGTTCCCGAACAAAAACTATAAACTGCAAACAACGGCGTCTTGGGACTTCATGGGGCTAAAGGAAGGAAAGAATACAAAGCGAAACTTGGCCATAGAGAGTGATACTATCGTCGGAGTCATCGACAGTGGGATTTGGCCAGAATCTGAGAGCTTTTCAGACAAAGGCTTTGGTCCTCCTCCAAAGAAATGGAAAGGTGTTTGTTCTGGTGGCAAAAACTTCACTTGCAACAAGTAATTCTCTTAATTTCTCTAATAGAAGATTAGAAATGTTTTGCAGAGATTGATGTGTTTACAATGTTTCAGCAAGTTGATCGGGGCAAGATACTACACAACAGAAGGCACTAGGGACAGTGTAGGCCACGGTACGCACACAGCATCCACAGTGGAACGGCTAGAGGCGGCGTTCCAGCCTCTAGAATCGCATCTTACAAAGTCTGCAGTCCTGCAGGGTGTAGCACGCAAGATATACTGTCTGGATTCGATGATGCGATAGCAGACGGTGTTGACCTCATCAGCATCTCTCTCGGGGACGACAAGCCAGACATGTACGAAAAGGACCCGATTGCGATCGGGGCTTTTCACGCAATGGCCAAAGGTATTCTCACGGTGCACGCAGCCGGTAACTCTGGTCCAGATCCAGGATCAGTGATAAGCGTAGCACCGTGGATATTAAGTGTTGCAGCCAGTACCACTAACCGTAGGATTGTCAGCAAAGTTGTTCTCGGGAATGGCAAGACACTTTTCGTAAGTATCAAGTAACACTCTTATTCCTATCATCATAGTAACTTTGTCATTTTCAATTACGAATGAATCTTTTGTTTCTTTGTATTTTTGTCTTAAAAGGGGAAATCGGTGAATGCTTATGATTTAAAAGGAAGAAAGTATCCTCTTTTGCACGGAGGTGATTTTGCAGGAGAAAAAAATGAATCTGAGGTCGGGGAAAAATCTTGGTGAGCGATCAACCAGTTCCTAGAGTATTACCTGTTGCATCCATAAATATAGACTACCAAGACTATGCCTCCGTTAGAGCATCAGCATCGGGGTGTCTTCCGAATAGGGCGTGGGTGTCTTCCAATCTTGTTTAATATTAAATTTATTAATATTATAATGTCTCGACGAATGAAGACGCGACATCTGGAGACACTTAATGAAGTGGGTGTCTTCCCACAGATACCGTTGCTGATGGTCTTACCCGTCGGCCTATCTCGTCTTTATCTCAACATGACTTTGACTCTGTTGTCTCTTACATTAACTCCACAAAGTAACATACCATCTTTTCTATTTTTCATATCCTTTACATTTTCTCTAGATTATCCTTTTTTGTGCTGATATCTCAGTGTTTGTATTCTCAGGTCCCCGCAAGGGTCTGTTCTAAAAAGTGAAAGAATCTTTAATCAGCAAGGTCCTAATGTTGCTCGCTTTTCTTCTCGAGGTCCAAACACAATTGCAGTTGATATTTTAAAGGTATAACATTTTTATGCTCTTGATTCTTTTTCTATTCCCTAGTCTGAGAGACAATTGTGGATGAATTGCAGCCAGATGTATCAGCACCAGGAGTGGAGATTCTCGCTGCTTTTTCACCTTTGGCTTCCCTATTCGACTTTATGAGTGACAAAAGACATGTGAAGTACTCTGTTTTAGCCGGAACTTCTATGGCTTGTCCACACGTTGCAGGCGTGGCTGCGTATATCAAGACTTTTCATCCTGAATGGTCTCCTTCCATGATCCAATCTGCCATCATGACAACTGGTAAACAAAACTCATATACAGATTTGTTTTAGTTTCTTGTACAACAAGCAACCATTTTGCTATTAACTCTGTTTTTATTCCGTCTGTTAACTAATCTTTTGCAGCTTGGCCGATGAATGCTACTCAAACTGGGGTTGCATCGACCGAGTTTGCTTATGGAGCTGGGCATGTCGACCCAATAGCAGCTCTAAATCCTAGACTTGTCTATGAATTGGACAAAGCAGATCACATTGCCTTTCTCTGCGGCATGAACTACACTTCCAAAACCCTTAAGCTCATTTCTGGAGAAGCCGTCACATGCACTGGAACAACCTCACCAAGAAACCTCAACTATCCTTCGATGTCGGCTGAAATTTTGGGATCTAAAAGCTCCTTCACAGTGACTTTCAACAGAACCGTCACCAACCTCGGTACCCCCAACTCTACATACAATTCAAAGATAGTGATAAATCACGGATCTAAGCTCAGCATTAAGGTCACGCCGAGTGTTCTGGCTTTTAAGACGGTGAGCGAGAAGAAGTCTTTCACGGTGACTGTTACAGACAGCAATATCAATGGAAAACTACCTTCTTCGGCAAATCTAATATGGTCAGATGGCACACATAACGTGAGAAGCCCTGTTGTTGTTTATACTGATGTTAAATATGAGGTCTTTATCAGTTCACCATAGTCATCAATCATCATAAGATTGTTTTTGTAGTGTTTCTTATTCTATATTAACTTTTGATAAAGTTCTATAAACAAGAAGCAGAATTCATATCAGAAATGCAGCTGATCAATGGTTTTTTTGGGGTCAGATATGTTTACAAATGGGCCTGTTTCCAAGCTAAACGCCTAAACCTATTAACTATGGCCTTGTTTTTTTCATATATTTTTCTGATTTTCAATTATATTGCAAAATGAAAAAGAAAGATGACGTTTGACCCAAAAAAAAACTAGAGAGTACAAAACGAACGAGAAAACAATTACAGTTGTCAACTTGTCATTCAAATACGTTTTTTATTCTTTACCAAGTACATCTGAAAGAATAAAAGGAAACTGAGTTCAAAATAGATGTTACAATACCTTAGATATGTTTTCTAAAATTGTGCAATGTTACCAAATATCATTAACATTGTCATTCTGGTAATATTATATTTGATTATAATAAAGAATATAATCAGAGAAATTTAATTGTGTTTTTCTTCTTGACAGGGTGTAATTTAATCAAGAAGAATCATTGACAAGGATTCAAATTTCAATACATCCGTATGCACCCTATCATGTTAATCTCCATATAAACAGAGAAATTAGAGTAAACTTTAATTCATTTTATAAGAAAAAGATGGCGAAACTAGCAGCTTCCTATGATCTTCTCTCATGTCTCCTTGTCTTTTTCTTAAGTTTAGTCTCAGCAGTCACAGATGATCCTCAAGATAAACAAGTATATTAATTAATCTATATATATATATAATAATTGTCAATATATTTTGTTCTCCCTCTTAAACATGATGATAATGATGATGATGATAATCCATGAAGGTGTATGTTGTCTACATGAGTTCACTTCCGTCTCAACTGGAATACACACCAATGTCTCATCGAGTATCCTGCAAGAGGCCACCGGAGAAAGGTGGGAATTTAATTGATTTATTAATTCTCTAATCATTGATTAGTTATAATTAGTTTATGTTATGTGGATTATAACAAGTGCTATGCACATATCACATATGTATACTCTAGTTTGATGGAAGGTCGTTTGGTGAGAAGTTACAAGACGAGTTTTAATGGTTTTGCGGCCCGACTCACAGAGTCAGAACGAGACAGAGTAGCCAGTAAGTGTACTGCGATCGAGTTAACATTTTATGTTGAAATGCTTTTAAAGGTTAAAAGTATTTAGAACCCTTTTGTGTTGTTAGAAATGGAGGGAGTTGTGTCTGTGTTCCCGAACAAGAACTATAAACTGCAAACAACGGCATCTTGGAACTTTATGGGGCTAAAGGAAGGAAATAATACAAAGCGAAATTTGGCCATAGAGAGTGATACTATCATCGGCGTCATCGACACTGGGATTTGGCCGGAATCCGAGAGCTTCTCTGACAAAGGCTTTGGTCCTCTTCCTAAGAAATGGAAAGGTGTTTGTTCCGGTGGCAAAAACTTCACTTGCAACAAGTAATTCTCTTATTTTTCTCTAATAGAAGATTAGTATTGTTTTAGGCAGAGAGATTGATGTGTTTACAATGTTTCAGCAAGTTGATCGGAGCAAGAGACTACACAGGCGAAGGCACTAAAGACAGTGTAGGCCACGGTTCACACACAGCATCCACAGCGGCTGGAAATGCAGTCCCCAACACAAGCTTCTTTGGAATTGGCAATGGAACGGCTAGAGGCGGCGTTCCAGCCTCTAGAAGCGCATCTTACAAAGTCTGCACTGACTTAGGGTGTACCACGGACGCTGTACTGTCTGGATTCGATGATGCTATAGCAGACGGTGTTGACCTCATCAGCATCTCTCTCGGGGATGACAAGCCCAAAATGTACGAGAAATACCCGATTGCGATCGGGGCTTTTCACGCAATGGCCAAAGGGATTCTCACTGTGCACTCAGCCGGTAACTATGGTCCGGATCCAGGATCAGTGGATAGCGTAGCACCGTGGATCTTAACTGTTGCAGCCAGCACCACTAACCGTAGGTTTGTCAGCAAAGTTGTTCTTGGGACCGGCAAGACACTTGCCGTAAGTATCAAGTAACACTCTTATTCCTATCATCATAGTAACTTTGTCATTTTCAATTACGAATGACTCTTTTGTTTGTTTGTTTGTTTTTTTTTGTCTTAAAAGGGGAAATCGGTGAATGCTTTTGATTTGAAAGGAAAAAAGTATCCTCTTTTGCACGGAGTTTATTATGAAGGAGAAAAAAATGAATCTCAGGTCAGGGGAAAAATCTTGGCGAGCGATCAACTAGTTCCTTTAGAATTACCTGTTGCATACATAAATATAGACTACAAAGACTATGCCTCCGTTAGCCGTCGGCCTCTCTCGTCTCTGTCTCAACATGACTTTGATTCTGTTGTCTCTTACATTAACTCCACAAAGTAACATACCATCTTTTTCATAACCTTTACCTTTGCTCCAGATTATCCTTCTTTGTGCTGATATCTCTATTTTTGAGTTCTCAGGTCCCCGCAAGGGTCTGTTCTGAAAAGTGAAAGAATCTTTAATCAGAAAGCTCCTAAAGTTGCTGCCTTCTCTTCTCGAGGTCCAAACACCATTGCAGTTGATATTTTTAAGGTATAACATTTTTATGCTCTTGATTTATTTATTTTAATTATTTATTGGTCTGAGATACAATGGTTGATGGATCGCAGCCAGATGTAACAGCACCAGGAGTAGAGATTCTCGCTGCCTTTTCACCTTTGGCTTCCCCATCCGACGATACGTGGGACAAAAGACATGTGAAGTACTCTGTTTTTTCCGGAACTTCTATGGCTTGTCCACATGTTTCAGGTATGGCTGCTTACATCAAGACTTTTCATCCTAAATGGTCTCCTTCCATGATCAAATCTGCCAGTATGACAACAGGTAAACAAAACTCATATAGTACAGCTTTTTTTACTTTCTTGTACAACACGTAACCATTTTGCTCTTAACTCTGTTCTTAATTAATCTTTTGCAGCTTGGCCGATGAACGCTGCTGAAACTGGGGTTGCATCGACCGAGTTT
This sequence comes from Cardamine occulta, assembly GCA_028015245.1. Lineage (NCBI taxonomy): Eukaryota > Viridiplantae > Streptophyta > Magnoliopsida > Brassicales > Brassicaceae > Cardamine > Cardamine occulta. The sequence continues at coordinate 17,664,745 of CM051390.1, forward strand.
TCTTATGGAGCTGGACATGTTGACCCAATAGCAGCTCTACATCCTGGACTTGTCTATGAATTGGACAAAGCAGATCACATTGCTTTTCTCTGCGGTATGAACTACACTTCGGAAACCCTTAAGCTCATTTCTGGAGAAGCCGTCACTTGCCCTGGAAAGATCTTACCAAGAAACCTCAACTATCCGTCGATGTCGGCTAAACTTTCAGGATCTAATAGCTCCTTCACCGTGACTTTCAAAAGAACTGTCACCAACCTCGGTACCCCCAACTCTACATACAAATCAAAGATTGTCCTAAATCACGGATCTAAGCTCAGTGTTAAGGTCTCGCCAAGGGTTCTGTCTATGAAATCGGTGAATGAGAAGCTGTCTTTTACGGTAACTGTTTCTGGCAGCGGTCTTGACGCAAAAGTGCCTTCGTCTGCAAATCTAATATGGTTTGATGGCACACATAAGGTGAGAAGCCCCATTGTTGTTTATATATACTGATGGTAACTAATGAGGCCACGTCATTTTACATCTTTCTACCATCAACATCACTATCGTCAAAACAAACCATTTTAGTTGTTCTTATGTTGCTGTGTACTTTTCTGTGAGAAGATGTTCCATGTGTCGCTATGTTATGCTGGTTTTTTCTAATAAACTGATCGTTAATGCGGACCCACTTAGGGCCCATAGTATGTTTGTGTTCTTTGTTGGAGTTGAGCTGAGAGTTTGAGAAATTGAGTAGATAACAATTTGGCTCTGCTCTGTTTTTTTCGTAAGTTTGCCGAGAAAAAAAGTAAACGAGTAAATAAAATTGCCAAAAAAAAGTAAACGGGTAAATAAAATTGCACCTTGAGAGAATTCCATAAGAACTAAGAAGCTTTTGCTTACTAACAAATAAAGCACCTCTTGTTTGCTGTTGTATCGAGTTAAACTCTACTCGGAGAACTGCTGCATCTTCGTCAGTCTATCAACAGTTAGTCATAAGTTCAGTCCATGGAAACGAAGAAAACAGAGTTTAACATTTGACTCTTTAACATGAGAATCCTAAGTTGTATCAAGGTTACTTCACCAATTCAGTCTTAGACTGGCCAAACGACATCACTTTGGCTGCTTTAGTCAAGGCTCAAGCTCAGCGTGACAATAACAAGCCCATTCTGCAACAAAACCCAAAAGAAGAAAACTCTGCTCCAAACCAAACCAATAATTTCTTTTCACTAACAAATTTTTATTTGATGGGTTTTTCACTAACAAATTTTATTTAAGGGTTTAAATTGATCGGTCGATATTTAAAAGATTTTTCTGTTAAATTTTCTTATTTAAAGGGGATCTTCATTAATAATTTAGTTAAAGAGTTCTTAAAGGAATTTTTAATTGAAATCTCTTACAATATAAACTATCTAATAATAAAAATGGGTAGAATTCAACATGAAAAATACTAACTGCTGATGGTCATTTACTAATTTTTAAAACAGTTTACTAATTAACTTTCATTAAATAAGGAATCATTTATAAAATTCATAAATTGTGTTGGATCCAAAGTTTATTGGTAGCTAACTAGTAACTCTCTAACTTACTGGAGTTAAAGTAACCGTGTGGTTAAAATACAAGAAACTTGTTGGTTAAAATATTTTTTACTTTTAACCAAAAAAACACTCGGAATTTAAAAGCTCACGGATGTATTGAAATTTGAATCCTTGTCAATGAAACCATTATCATTGACAAATTTTGACCATCTTTGTTTACTGGAGATCTGAAGTAGAAATTTCTTTACCATCTTTCGCCAATGAAAGGCGATGAGTAGAAATTTAAGCTCGAAATAAATAAAAAATTGAGATGAAACTGAAGATCAAAATTAACTTTATTTTATTCATTTTATATGAAAATTAACATTTATAACTTAATATTATCTTTGTATATCCCTTATCAGAACTGGAGGTATAAGGCAGTCAACTCCGGGGCAGCCATAAAAAAAAAGGTCTGGGTGCAACAGACGAAGCCGCAGTCATCTTCCGTACAAGCGATCGGAAGGTTACAACTTTGACTTTGACGTCTTTGAGATTTGATTTTGTTTTCGTAGTCATGGGACTTGCAGGCTCGAGATGTAGCATGAACTTGTTTTAAAGTCTAAAACAAATCTTTAAAGTTCCAAAAACTTAAAATAATAAATAGACTTCCAATTTTCTAGGCAAGAATGTCCAGAGAGCAACCGTGTGGTGACTATGGGAGTTTGTCTAATTTTATTTTCCCAATTTCATATTTTTGTGTACTTCATTAAGCCCGTCTAGTTTGTATTAAGGCCCAGTAAACAAGCACAATATTACCCCAAATAATAGTTTTATTGAACCAACATTGATATAAAAAATGTATAGAAACGAAAGATTGTTCAATATTTTTTTCTCAAAATACGTTAGCAACTAATTTATTCGAATACTGCTTAATTTTCTTGGATGGGCTAAGACGACTCCTAAATTTATCCTTCGAAATAATTGTAGTCAGCTAATTAATTAATTCATTCATTGCATAACTATATTACCATGTTAATATTTGGCGGCATAAAGATTACCATTAATATTCCCTCCATTAACCACTTCATTCGCAGGATCATGCCTAGGAAGGAAAATTTTAAACATTCGCCTAAGACCCTGTTTTATTTATAAAATTTTAGGGCCTTAAATATCAAAATATTTAGTGATCTAATAGTTTTAAAGTTACCTCAAAGTATATCTCCATTCAGTTTCAAATCTTTATCATTGGTTTTTTAAATCTTTTATTGTTCATAATTAATTTTTACAGCCAATACATGTTTATTTTCTTGTATTTGTCATACTTTTTATTTTCATTCACTCTTTAATTACTCTTACTTATAAATTTTACCAATAATTTATTTTAATTATTTTTTACAAACATAATTTTAAAAAATCAATTTAGTTTCTTTTATGATCCTTTTCTAGTTTTTTCTTAGAAAAATATTATCCACAAATTTCATAATTCATTATCATAATCATTTAAAAATATATATTAATTATAGTTATTTTAATCTTAAATTAGTATTAACAAATCATGTAGAGTATTATTATTATTTTTGGCCTAAAATCCTAAAATCTCTAGGAACGGCTCTGTTCATTCGTTACAGTTTTACAAAAGTTCTCATTTCAGGAGTTCCTAAACTACCCTAGTTACATTCTACGTCTAGTTTTTACCACGAGGATGTGATCGTCTTTTTTTTTTTTAATTGTATCCCTTTTATTAACCACTAGCTATTGACCCACTAATCCTTCCCGCCTTTTTCTCCCTCCTCTTAATTCCCATTTAGTTAGTTACTGTCGGAGAGAGATGAAGCTCAAAAGTTACAAAATTGGTTTTTGTTTTATCAGCCGTCCGATCCCTTGGCTAGTGTATAGATTAGCTCCTTTCACACCACTTAGCATATTCCACGGTCTTAATATTAGCTCACCATTTTATTTATTAGCATTTGCTATTTAGATATTTTTTTGTGAATGAGTTATATTACAAAAGGAGAATAAAATTCACTAGTTTTGTTGCCCTAAGTGGTTTTTATTCAATGTTGGATATTGTTCTATAATCGACTTGCATTCTTTTGGTCGTTCGTAGATACGTGTTGTCTTAATAGTGGTATCATATAATGAATAATAGGAAAATAATGAGGATTTTGGAAAAAAAATATCGAATTGAAACTTAGTGACTTATAGGAATATATCTTTATAGTAATCAAGAAATACCAATATTTTCTAGTTATCAGATTTTGTAGTCTTCTTAGCTTATTGTGTTTTTAACTTCGGAATACAGTATACTTCTTTTTTTTGTCCCGATTAACTCTTCTATAAACTAAAAAAAATCGATAGCTATAAGGTTAGTTTTATTTGTTTAATAAAAAATACTAAAAATCAATTCAACGGGTCATTCATTAGTTTGAATTTATTTAGCAAGTCATTAAATTCTCTCATATTCCTTATTACTAGCTAGCTTAACTCTCTCCTTTGATTTGTGCTCTCCTCTCCGTTCTACTAATATATCTCTTCTTTTTCTTTTTTTTTTCTATGGAAGATCGGCGCCTACTCCACGGAGCTACGCCGCCGTTGACAGCCGTAGAGAGATTCTTATACGGCCAAAAGAGCGATGGCTTGTGTTCCAAGAAACAAGAGTGTTCTAGAGACCGACCAATCGTGATGAAGACGAAAATGTCGATTGAAACTAGAAGCGACAACAAAGAGAACATGACGTTTGGTCCGAGGAGGGAGAAACACTTGGTCCTTAATGGCGGCAATAGAAGCCCTATCGGAGAAGTGGTCGCTAAAAGTGCAGCTAGAGATTATCAAAACAGTACGAAGAAGCGACCGTACAAGAACCTCATCAAAGGGCAATGGACGGCGGAAGAAGACAGGTATATAAAGATCAATGTTTATATAGATTGATTCATGCGCTTATACAAGAGTCATATATTTATATATATATATATATGTGTGTGTTTTTTATACAAACATATATGTATAATTTATCCAAAAAAAAACATATATGTATAGGAAGTTGATCAGGTTGGTGAGGCAACATGGGGAGAGGAAATGGGCATTGATATCGGAGAAACTTGAGGGAAGAGCAGGCAAACAATGTCGTGAGAGATGGCATAATCATCTCCGTCCTGATATAAAGGTGTCTTTCTAGATCTATATCCATATAACATAGTTTTTTCTAGATCTAGGGTTCTAACATAAGTCTCTCGATCTCAACGTTTTTGTCTAAAAAAAAATAATTCAGAAAGATGGATGGAGCGAAGAAGAAGAGAGGGTTCTCGTGGGAGCGCACATGAGAATCGGGAATAAATGGGCAGAGATTGCTAAACTCATACCAGGACGGACTGAGAATTCTATCAAGAACCATTGGAATGCGACCAAACGACGTCAAAATTCAAAACGTAAACACAAACGCGAATCAAACGCAGATAACAATGATAGTGATCTCTCTCCATCCGCTAAAAGGCCATGCATTCTCCAAGACTACATCAAAAGCATCGAGGATAATGATGTTAACAAGAATAGTGACGAGAACAAGAATGACAACACCATCAGTGTTCTTTCTACACCTAATCTTGATCAGATCTACTCTGATGGAGATTCCGCATCGTCGATCCTTGGCGATCCATATGACGAAGATCTGGTTTATCTGCAAAACATCTTTGCTAACCACCCGATTTCTCTTGAGAATATAGGTTTGAGCCAAACTTCGGATGAGGTAAATCAGTCTTCATCATCTGAGTTCATGATCAAGAACCCTAACCCTAACATGCAGAACAATGTTGAAACTCATCAGCAAGAGGCAACGATGACAGCTCCTATGAAGACTACACCCCATCTTGCGTCTGATATCTACCTATCGTATTTGTTGAATGGTTCGTCGTCGTCTTACTCCAACACTCATTTTCCGTCTTCCTCATCTTCCACCACCGTAGAGCAGGGAGGCCACAACGATTTTCTTGAGCCTCAAGCTAACTCTACAAGTGAAAGAAGAGAGATGGATCTGATAGAGATGCTCTCTGGTTCTATTCAAGGTAGCAACATCTGCTTCCCATTGTTCTCGCTACACCCATGATCATGTGATGTTATATGATCATTCTATCTATCTTTCTCTTCCTTGTTTTAATAATTTAGTCCTTTAATCTTCTTAGAACTTCCTATAGATCATATGTTTCAAGCTGCTTCTCGTATCAAAATAATTAAAGTTTGTGTGCTAGCTACTTTTTTTCTTCGAATCATAGTTAAATCCTTCATTATTTTTTTTGTTTTTGGTTGTTTTCATCTAACGTTATGTTGTTCAAGTAATTAAGTGGTTGATTTAGACTTTAGAGATTAGTCTCAAATTAATTCCCACTTACGTTACGACTGTGGTATTTATCTAAATTTAAGTCCACTAATTCTATTAAATTTACTCTCAAGTTAATAAACCAGTAAACTTTTATTCAAAAAGAGTTGAACAAACAAAGGCACAAAAAGTGCATATATATCATAATACATATTTAGTAAAAGTAGGTTGTTCTTATAAAAATTTAAAACTTCAAATGACAAACACATCCCAAATCCTCCAACATATTTACCATAATACCCTTAAATATTAATCACGCAACCACCACCTCACCACGAGGTTGCAAGTAAACACGTAAGCCGTTCTTCATGAAAAGAGTCAGCGACATCTTTTGCTCAACACGGTGATCGGGAACCGGAAACAGCCGGTAACGGAGGAGAACAGCGGAAGCCACCGACTTCATCTGAAGATAAGCCAGGTCCTTTCCCAAACAAGTCCTTGGTCCGGCGTTGAATGCTACGAACTTGTAACCATCTTTGGGAGTCTCGAACCGGTAACCGTCGGCAGTGAGCCACCGTTCTGGTCGGAACTCGAGACAATCTTTGCCCCAAATCGTTTTCATACGTCCGATCGAGTAAATCGAGTAGGTCACCGTCGAGCCTCTTGGCACAAAAGTCCCGTCAGGCAAAACGTCGTCGTCTATGACGTACTTGAAATCCTGGTCATTTGAAACGTTTACTATTACGTTATACATAATTCTTTATTATGAATAAATGATTACTAATTTTGCCTCAATAATGCCATATTATTTTTAGTAAGAATAAACACAAATTAAGTAAAAGTTATGATTGTAACAGTCATTTGATACTAGCTAATATCCATAATTTTCAACTTAAAAGGAAAAATTATGGAATTAATATTAGTCAACTAGCTAGTTTATAAAGATTTATTTCAGAATTCAGGAACTTCTATACAATGTTATATATATATATATATATTCAGGCATAAATCAATATTTCTATAATGATTAATTAATATCTATTTTAGTTTTATGTCTTTTATGCAAATCTATTATGGCCATAAGCGTTACGTATGATGTTTCCAACAATGAATAAAAAATAAAAAAATGAAAAGATAAAAAAATGAAAAGATTATATTTTCACCTGAGGCACGGAAGGGTATAAACGCAGCGTTTCAGCCAAAGCAGCCTTGAGGTAAACGAGCCTATCTGCCTCGTCGAACTCTAACGGCTCCTCCGTCCACTTCTCCTGATCATCGCCACGTGTCTCCTTCAGAACCGTTGATAACTCTTCAACGATCTTCGTTTCCACCTCCCGGTTATTCATGACGAGCCAGAAGAACCAGCTCAAGGCCACAGAAGATGTGTCACGACCTGCGAGAACAAAGTTGAGCGCAATACGCTGAAGAACATCCGTTGGAAGAACGTTACCGTCAGCGTCACGTTTCTTTAAGAAACGAGATAAAAGATCATCGGAAGGTGAGTTTTTCCGAGCGTCGATGGCATCGTTCATGTAACTCTCAACGATTTCAAGGCTTTTCTTGAGTTTATCCTCAGATCCAATCCCCATGGCTTTCTGAATCCGCCACACGAAACCGGTATAAAGAAGTCTCTTTAGAGTAGCCTCGGTGGCGGTGTCAAACGCGACTGAGAACGAATTCTCCGGAAGATCCGGTGATAGTGTCTCCGGGTCTTTCCCAAATGTCAAACCACAAATGTTGTCAAAAGTCAACCTCAAAAACAAATCTTGAAGATCAACCGGTTTGTTGTCCTGAACCGCCCGGTCTAGTATAAGCCATAAACGGTTCTTGATAGTCCCGTTAACCCATCGAGCCATGGCTTGTCTAAGAGTTCTAGTAGTGAACTCAAGCGCTGCAGTCTTACGTTGCATAAGCCACGTGTCACCGTCGCTGTTGAAGATCCCTTGTCCTAGAAGGTCGTGGAAAGCAGCTCGCCACATCGGACCTTTCGGGTAGTTATCGAAACGTGTCTTAAGGATATGCTCGACGTTTTTTGGGTGACACGTTACGGTGTAAAACCCTTGCGTCTTGGCCACGAAAGGTATCATCATTGTGCATGTTTGATACGTACCACCAGTGGCTCGGAGATTATCAGCGATCCAATCGTGGATTCGGCTTCGGTTTGCTATTAGAAACGGTAAGCTTCCTACGAACGGCAAGACTTTGGGACCGGTTAGTCTCCGGGACAGGAAGTAGAACCAAAGAGCGTACATCGATAGAGCGGCCACGGCGTAGCCGGTTAAGATAGAGTTTAGGGCTTCCATTTTCTCGGTTTAATTAGGCTTTTTGTTTTTGTTGTATAGAAAGATTAATGAGAGACATATATGGTGAAGGAGAGTGATGTTCGTATATATATAATGTCGAAATCATAGATATTTTTTAATATAGGCTATAGTAAGAAATATTTTATTTTGTTTCAATTAGGACTAAGTAGTTGGGAAAATTAAATTGGGTCGATAAGATAAGACTATTGTGTGCATAGTTTGGGATTATAGAACACGAAAGCAAATTAATTTTCCCGTTACAGTTTAGTCATGATTATTATTATTTTCTTTTGAAGCATCGATAATCGATTATATGTTATGGTTATTTTATTTTATTTTGTTTGTTAATTAGTATGCACATGCATGTATTTTTACACATACAAATATGCATAGATGTTAACAAAAAAAAAGCACATGTATAATTGTTTCACATGCTTTGTATAAAACAACTTGAGAGTTGAGCTAAACGAAAATATTTCATGAACGTTAACTAGATATGGGCTTATGCTAAATAAAATGGATCTATGCAATGTACTATAACTAAAAATGAAATAAGCATTTCAAACTCTCGTCTCTTTATTCTTTATTTTAATAGTAGAAATTTAGTTATAAATAAATATTTTATTTGTATAAATAAGCTTAGCGATGAGATATTTTCTTCGAGAATCAAGATTTGGTCAATGGCAGTTAGCCCATTCTAAGAAGTAAGAAACTGGGTTTGCTTTGAGTCGATTAAAAACACACACAAGTAAACTAAATAAGAAGTAAAAAATTAATTCTGACGAAACGCAACGGAACAAAATAATCAAAAATGGTAATGGATCATATGTGGTTGAATTCGGGCGTTGTTATAGTCTATATGATTCGAATAATCAAATTTGCATCAGCTCTTCATTTGTCGCGTTTTACATATAATATATAACATATTGTTAGCAAATGAGTAAGAGTTTCGGTCTCAATAAATCGGATTATATAGGAAACATATTCAATGGATAAAACTATTAGCTAATCCACAGTGTCACATACATCTCAAATATTTATTTATAATAGTTTTTATTTTTCTAAAACTTGGATGACATTGAAATTATAATTGAATTTTTTTTTGGTTGGATCGGATGGTGAATGCACAAATCCGCAACACTTTCTGCAAGATACCTCCCAAAGTTTAACATGGCCTTTCTTGGCTCTATCTCTTTCTAATCTCTTTCTCTTTTTTATTTTCCTTTTCATTGGGTTGCTCATACGGGCTATTCAATGTTTTAAAAGTCTAAACTATATACTCAGGTCTGCAGTAAAGTTATAAAATCAGAAATTATATTAAAAAAATGCACACATTTAAGATAGAATTCCAAGAATTACTTTTTATTTCCATGAAATATTTTTAGTCAAAATTTGAACAAGAAGAAGTATGGAAAAACAGGACTAACACAAAGCCCATCACCTTTAGACAAAAGCCCAAAACCCTGCTCCAACAGAATGCCACGTGGTACCTCCACATTCATATGATTGATGATTCAAATGAACGAATCATCATATTCATATACCATCATCAACATCATCGTCAAAATAATCTACACATATGAACAAGGAGCAAAAGAAAGGATAAGACACTTGTGGAAGGCTCGTGTCAAACGATCCAACGGCTCAGATTCACCGACAATCCAATCCCTTCGTTTAACTAAAGCCACACGAAAATTAACACACAGAATCCAAAGAAGGAGAAGAGAAGACAGAACACAAGACAACAAGAATGGCTTCATCGATTCTAATGTCCTTTGCTCCGGCTACCGTGAGAGTCTACGCCACGGGGGCAAAGGGAACCAGCAGCAGCAGCGCGAAAGAAGAGAAGAGTATCATCGACTTCGTTCTCGGTAGTTTGACGAAGCAAGATCAGTTTTACGAGACTAATCCTCTCCTCAAGAAGGTGGACAAGAAAGAAGGAACGACTGAAGATAACGGTGACCGGAAAACGGTTTCCGGCGGCAAGAACTCAGTGGCAGTGCCACAGAAGAAGAACGGTGGCTTCGGTGGCCTCTTTGCCAAGAAATGAGATAAAAATTGTGTAATCAATGTAACTCTGCATTTCATAAGTTGAAATTACTGATTCTTCGTACATTGGCTAACATATGAAAAGCTTCATGTTCTTCAAAATCTCACATCTTATCGTACTTGATCAGACAAGATCTTGATAATATTTATTTCATCTTTCCATATGAAGTTGTATATTAATATATGAATGGCTTCAGTATATATACACAAGTGGAACAAAGATACAATCATACAATTGCCGATAACTTTGCAATAAAAAGTAGCAAATATTACAACACATGCCCTGTTTGATAACAAGCAAACGCTTTTTTTTTTCCTATGGACACGATTGGCCAGAGAGGTAGATAGATCTTTTTAGCTTTTTGATTCTTTTAAGTGTGGCAGAGTCATCATCGGATGCTTACACAGGCCTGACCTGAGAGATAGAGTTACAAGAGGCACGTAGATGTTAACTGGAGCTAGCTTGTGCAGGAAGCAAAGCAGCCTGTTTTCCTTTGATGAACACTGCAAGTTCCTCTGAAGCCACTACTCTATTTAACCATTTCTGCAGCTCTTCACCTTCTACTTTCTCTTCATCTGTCCATTTTACATGTTTTCAAAACAGAATCAACTACTTGAAGAGCTATAGATTCTATGTTCTCTTTCAGTAAATATAATAATAGTATGCAGAGGTGTAATGTGTTACCTTCTAGTTGAGCACCGAGTCCTTCTAATACATCTGGATTAGCACGAACAACAGTCAACGCAACATCGAGAGCAGATTGTAACAGATTTGTCACCTCTCTTTGAACAAGATCAACCAGAGTCCCCTATGAATTAAGTATGACATGTTAAGTTTACTTTCCATTTTTGAAGAAGATCAACTAGAAGCTTAGGCAGAATGAAGTTACCTGATCTCTTCCCCATGGTGAGCCTCCAGAGTCATCCATCCCACCAGCAGAAAGTGTAGCCACAGAGACAGGTCCGATTTTCTGGTTGAGACCATATTCAGCTACTGCCTTGTAAGCCATGTCTGTTGCTCTCCTTATATCATCAAGTGCACCTGTTGATATACGCCCCGAGTAAACAACCTCTTCAGCTGCCCGACCTCCGAGAAGTGTTACCAAGCGGCCATGTAGTTCATCAATGAAGAGTAAATATCTGTCTTCATGTGTTGGAGGAATGTATGTAAAGCCCAATGCCCCTCCTGTTCTAGGCAATATGCTTAATTTCTATTAAGAAAACAACACAAATTAGCAGAGGATACATACATGTAAAAATGAGTATAAGGCCTTTCCAAGAAGCGGGTTCTCGTTGTTTTACCTCAACGCGGGACTGTCCAGTAAGAAGATTTGCAACAGCTGTACCAACAACAGCATGCCCAGCTTCATGCCTTGCAACCACTGCTTTCTCAGTACCTTTTAATCTTGCTGTTTTCTTCTCTATGCCCTGCAATAAACGCTGCACTGTAAGGAAACAAATTCTAACGAGGTGTTCAGTAGACTCGGAAAGAATAGGAAGATACCACTAGAGATCGCTCCACAGCCTGAATGAAGTCAATTTTATCAACCGTCATCTTGCTCTTCCTTCCTGCTAGCAAAGCAGCCTCATTAACCAGGTTTGCAAGGTCTGCCCTATAAAATCCAAACATAAAAGTTAACAAGCTATACAGCAAGAAGCAGGTAAGAAACTTTCAGGTCAAGAAGAAAATACCAAAAAAAATTTACCCTGTAAAACCGGTAGTCATCGAGGCAATGCTACCTAGGTTGACATCATCTCCCAAAGGAAGCTCTTTCTTTGAAACATGCACTTTCAAAATGGATTCTCTTCCAACTTTGTCAGGTGTTTCCACCTGAATAAAGTGTCAGTTAGCTTTGATAAAGTCTTAAAAACTGCATGATCATTTTAATAAGATAGAGCCAGATACTCTACTAACCGTAACAACACGATCAAATCTCCCAGGCCGACGTAGGGCGGGGTCTAAGACATCAGCTCGATTGGTAGCTCCAAGAACAATAACTGCAGAGCTACTGTCAAAACCATCCATCTCCTGTAAACGAGTTCTCAACACATAAATGGATAATGCAAAGATCAAGAAAGTAACTTTTGGCTGGAAAAGTGCATGATTACAAACTTACGGTAAGCAACTGATTCAAGGTTTGCTCCCTTTCATCATTGCTGACCATTCTGAATTTATTATCACGGCTTTTCGCGACAGCATCTATCTGGAATATGAATAAAAAACAGATAAATTTGTTGAGATTTTTACATCAATACAAAGTACAGGAAGTAATCTCACACTGATAAAGTATTCAAACCTCATCTATAAATATAATTGACGGAGCCTCCTTCTTGGCTCGTGCAAAAAGATCCCTTACGCGTGAAGCACCCATGCCAACATACAGCTCTACAAACTCACTTGCAGAGCAACTTATGAAGGGGACATCAGATTCCCCAGCAACAGCTTTTGCAAGAAGAGTTTTCCCTGTTCCAGGAAGACCGACCTACCAAAAATGGAAATAAAGCCATAAATTCTAAAGATAGTAATCAAACATTGCACATAAACTCTACCTACGAAATGATTAAAACGGTAATTACATTATATAACTCACCAGCAATACACCACGAGGGGGACGAGCACCTAAACGGACATACCTATCAGGATTCTTGAGAAATTCCTGTAACAGTTGAGCCAAGAGTAAGAGAAATGAACAAGATCATGAACAAAGCTATAACCGAAAGATTTTGACCTTTTAAGAACATATAAACCTACCACGATCTCTTCTAGCTCTTCTTTTGCTTCATCAACACCAGCAACATCTGCAAAAGTGATTGTTTCACCTTCAGCAGAAACTTTTCCCCCACCAGGACCACCAGACTTGCGAGTCCTCAGCTGGCCCATTGTACTCTGACAATACCTCATAGCTTTTAAGGGAAATGCACAACGGCCTTAACTTAAACAACCACATTACGGTATCATGAATGTGCAAACCTGGGAAAAGCTAACAGGGAATCGGTGGAGAAGCCCTGCAAGCACTGCGATGTAGAACAAAACTATCTGAAACAACAACAAAAACAAGAAAAAAACGAAACCTTTTCAAACTTCTGAACACGGCAAACAAACCATTACAATCCACGGCCTTACCAATCCAGAGTTGAAAAAGCCACCAGGGCGTTTATCCGGCGACCCAAATTCAACATTATTCTCAAGCATTTTCTCGTATGGTGTTTTGATATCCCTCGGCCTTGTGGTGGAATACACAACCCTTTTAGTAGGAGTCACACTTCTAAGCACAGACTCAGACGACTCAGAGAGCTTACTAGTAGTTTCACTCTCTTGCAAATTCCCATCATCTTTCAACTTAAACAAAACATGAACTCCATCCACCTCCACTTTCTGCACTTCATTGTTATTAACTTTACTCAAGAAATCACTATACGGTACACTCATAAACGTAGTCAGTGTCCTAGGCTCAGAGCCAGGTAATGGGATTCCAGGCCGGAGCAATCTCACCACAAACATAACAATACCTAATTGAAGTAACAAAACCCCAATCTCCTGAGCTTGAATTATTGGTTCCCATTGCCATTTCTTCCCTTTAGACCACCATAATCCATTTTTACCTTGCTTCCCTCCTTTTTCCTTAGAAGAATTAGTCTTTCCTTCTCCTTCACTCCTCCTCTCATTCGAATTAGCTTTCTGATCACCTTCTTGACAATTCACAATCGTTCTACTACTACTCTTCTTCCTCGAATAATACCTTTGCCAAAGATTGAATCTTTCATGATTTCTCGATGCTGTAACTGATTGAGGAAGTTGAATTGAATTGGAAACAAATCGATTCGGATTCTGACGAAAAGCGTAAGAACGATCGCGGAAAAAGCTTGAAGCATGCAAGTATAATAGACTATTAGTACTACAACAAGTTGAGAATCGAAACTTATCGTGAATCAAAGGACTAAGCAATTCGATTGTAGTCATTTCTTAGAAACCCTAGAAATTGAGGAAATCAAAGGAAGACGACATGGGCAACACATTTGGGTTTATCTAATCTTCTTTTTTTGGACTACAGAAGGCGAGGTTTACTGGGAACTACGACTTCGAATGTGAACCGTTAGATTTAACAAAGTGAGAGAGTTCTGAACCGTCGATTACGCCGGAGTTCGGTTTTGTAAGAAGATTATCTGTAGGTGAGAATCCAGTGTGGCAAGAAGTATAGAAAGAGATGGTGTCTGATGTAACGTGGACAAACGCTAATGGTTGATGAGATATCAGGTTTTTCCCGACCACAGGTTTTGAACGGTGGATATGGGCCACGAATCTGATTTTTAAGGTTGTAGGGCTCACAGAATGGCCCAAAAGATAATCATTTCTAATTTTATGGATATGTGTCATATTACTAAAAAAAAAAAAACATATTTGCCATATTTCCTTATAGTCCTTGTTTCTTCATAATTAATTAAACTAGTATTTTTCCCACTTTTTTCTTAAATTTTCTGATTAACGTAATTACCAAAAGAATTAGGTAAACTTTATTAAATGGGCTATTTTGGAAATGAAAGCAAACACCAAGAACAAAACATGTAAAAACTCGTTTTTCTCGTTATAAAACCAAATTTGTTTTTTTTTTAATTGTTTTGTCGTTTTAATTTTCTCTTCTATAAAGATGAAAAAAAAAATTTAGAAAACTTTAACGTCCTTAAACAGAGGATCTCCAGACGATACTGTCTAAATTTGGAAACCCCATTATCATTTTTGTTTGATGCCAAATTCTTTGCTAGATCTCAGACAAAAAAAAAAAATCTTGTTTCTATTGATTTCTTATCGACTTTGTTACCTAAATTCTCTGATTATATGGAAAATGGGTATTGACACAAAGGAGACAATCGCAATATTATGGAAAATTCTTGGATTTTCGATAAACACAAGCATCAAATTCATGAGAAACCACCCAATTTTGTCAGGGGTTTCCATGTTTTTACTTGTGCTATACATTTTCCTCCCTTCCCTATTATTCTTCTTGATCTACTCGTCGCCGGTTCTTGCATATGCTCTAGTGTATGCCCGAGAAAAGCTAGGGTTGAGATTCTCCAGTTCATATAATTCATTTTCATCTTTGGAGCCAAAGAGTTGCGAAGACGAAAAGAGATGCCACTTAAAACAGCAACGAAGTGTGAGACGAAATGCTCGAATGAAAGTTGAAGAATGGGATTTACAGACAAGCAAGGAAGAGAAAGACAAAGTTATCTTGACTTCTCTTTACAATGACCTTCTTGGTCGTACTCCTCAGTTCGAAGAGTCTCCAAAAGCTATAGAAGAAACCAATATAGTTGAAGACAACGATAAGTTTCTTGGGGAAGAAGATACTCGAGAGTTGGATAATCTTAACGTTGAAAGACCAACAACGGTTTGTAACTGTGAGATTAAATACAGAGATTTGGATGGTAAAGATGAAGAGACTAAAGAAGAGATGGGTAATGTTAATGAACATGGGATTTCAGAGATTGAGAGAAATAGAAGACTAGAGAGTCTAATCGCTAGAAGAAGAGCGAGACGACTCTTTAGACTAGCCCTAGATCAACGGAGTAAGCTTCAAGCTGAAGAAACAACTAGCCCTAAACAGAACAACAACAACAACAACCTTCAAATTACGGTTACACGAAGCAACAATCTTGAAAAACGTCGAATTTATCCATCAGAGACTAATGCTATGGGAATACAGATTCCAGGCTCAGCGCCTTCTGTGTTGTTACAAGGGAGAAACCCTTTTGATATTCCTTATGATCCTCAAGAAGAAAGACCTATACTTACTGGAGATAGCTTTGATCAAGAATTTTCATTGTTTAACCATAAAGATATGTTCTTTTGTCGTCATGAGAGTTTCTGTCGCTTTGCTCATTTTTCTCCAGAACATGCTCAATGTCTGAACAGTCCAGTTCCTGCTTCAGAGATTTCATCTACTAGGAAACGTTTAGGTTATATGTCAAATATTTTCTTATTACTAACTTTTGTTTCTTTATACTTGCCATGTGAATAGTGATTTATATTTGTCTACAGATTTGGACAATGAATATATGGATCAAAAGCTACCTTGTAATGAAAAAGAAGCTACAATAGATGACGATGATAAAAGCGTTGAGAGTGAAAAATTCAAAGAAAGAGAAGTAGAAATGAATGAAGAGACAGATTCAAACAAAGAAGAAAGTGATGATGATTCAAGTTATTCTGAAGAAAGTGAATCAGAACTTAACAGACTGAACAAAGCAGAGCTAAGGGAAGCTATATGCCAATCTATGGATAATAACTATTCCGGTTTTCAGATGAACCAAACAAGAAACAGCATTCCAAACACATTGCCTAGAGGTTTAGTAGCGCCAAGACTCGATGATAACAATATGTTTTACAATCGTAGATGCGGAAACTCTTCGCATAGTCGAACATTTTCAGTTGCCTCGGATATGCAAGTTGAGGTTTCAGAGATTGGTTCACCTCCTACGACTGTTGATTGGCATGATGATTGGTCTAATGGTGGAGAATCTTATACTTATGATACAGATATTGATAGAGAAATCATCCGCGGTGAAGAATCACGCAAGAAGATCTTTCAACAATATGATGAATCAAGAAGTGGAATGGAATCAAAAGAGGTGAATAATAGACCAAAGAGTGAACATGAAGCCAAATCAGATGAGAATATTTTGGCTGATGATATGTCATTGTCAGATAGAAGAGGACAATCCGAAGAGATTTTTGAGCAGAACACTTCTAGTTCAAGTGATGTGTCTAAGCCTACAAAAGGTTTGTTGTTTCGTACAAGTGTGTCATTGTCGTCTATAGCAGAAGAACCTGAAACTATCTTGGACTCTTTTGATGGAGGCAACTCGGAGAATATAAATTGTTTGGATGATGAATTAACTGATCAGAAACTTCTGACTACTTTGGATTCATCCATGAAGAAGTTGATTGATGAGGAAGTTGTTGATGTGAAAAACTTAGAAAATAATGGATCTCCTAAGGTTATTGATTTAAGTATCATTGATCATCAGCCGAAAGATCAAATCTTAAGTAACATTCAAGGAGAAGATGATACAGAGATCAATATGAAGAAGTCTGAGGATATAGAACCAAGGGAATATGAGGAAACTCAGAGCTTATTGGATGCTTCTTTGGACACTCCCTATATAGAATCATTTGAAAGAGAGGTCAAAGAAGAAGAAGACGTATCAAACTTAGAAAATTTTACTGAGGAGATAACAAAACAGACAGAAAATGAGGAACATCAAAGTGACTTAAAGAGTTCTCAAGACCAAGTTCTTACAGAAGTACTAGAAAGTGAGGTAGTGGAAGAGAATGGTCAAGAGTTAGTCAAAAATACTGATGAGAAAACGGAGCCAATAGAGCAAGAGACTCCTCATAACGTCTTGAAAGCATCTTTGATTGATCCTCATGTGCAGTTCTCTGAAGGCTACAAGAATGCAGAAAATAAAAGTGATGTGATACTTATACAAGTTCTAGACGATCACAACTCAACAATAGATGAGTCAACTGATCAGGAGATCTCTAAAGAAGGAGAAAATTCAGGGTTGTTGAAAGATTCTTATGACGAATCTACACAAGAAAACAAGAATAGAGTGAATGTTGAGGAAGAATCAATAGTTTCAACAGACATTCAAAACTCACAAGGTTCACAACCATGGACTCAACAGGTTTCACTCTTCTATTCTAATCATCTTTTGACTCTACAAATGATACACTAAAAAAATGAATTAGTTTCTTCCTTTGTCGTTGGTTCTTGATTCGAAGTTTTAATAACTTTTTCTTTATCTGTTGAATAGTGCGATATAAATTCTTCTGAAGGGATATCACCAAAAACATTGGAGATCACCCAACAAGTAGAACATGAAGATGCTATTTCCCCAAACACCGTCTCTGATAAAGATATTCATAAAGATGAAGTTATTGCAGTAGCCAAGGACTCAGCTGCTAGTGAAAATAATAATGAAGAGAATGATCTAAAACTTTGTAAGCAAGTTGGAGAAGCTGTGGAAAAGGAATTATAGTTCAATTTAGAATCAATGCACCATAACATTGGTTTACACGTTAGAGGTGATGATGAAGAATCCAAGCAAGTGATTAGGGCAATGCAAGATGGAGAGACCCAAACAACAAATGATGAAAACAGAGTCTTAGGTTAGTAGTAGTAACTCATAAATGATAATTTCCCTAATTCTATAGATAACTTTACCCATAAGGCATATATACTTAAGATGTGTTTCATATTCCTTTTGTTTATAACCAAATGCTTATTATTTTGCAGAAAATTAACTCACTGATGATACCCACAAGATCATTCAATGCACACTGGATCATGATGAAGAAAATAAACAAGGTTCAACGGAAGGAAGAGTTTACTAATTGTAGATACATTCTTGTGAAGGAAATATGTTGAGAATTCTTTTTAGAAAATGGATTGATTTATAATTAGGTGAAGCAAATTGTTGTATCATTATTTAATGGTCTTTTTTTTTTTTGGTTTAACTGAAACGTGTAAAGTTAACTATTTTTTCTTTTATAATATTCAGAGATTTTTAATATCTTATGGAAGAAGAACAACTAGCTCGTATCTCTTAGTTTATAGACCTTATATATGGTACACATGAAAATAGAAAAACATTTTGTCTCAATATGCTTAACTTGCGAATGCAATTGATATCAAAATGATGATACAAACGATAGGAATTCAATTATCCAATATACGAATTGATATGTAGATATACATTAAATACAATTTTTTTAGTCAAATTTTTAGTTTCCTTATTCAGTATCTAATGATTTTCTTGGGATATCCTTTTCTATGATTATGATACTACCGTAATTGATCACTCAAAACTATAATATTGTGTATCTATGTATCAATATTAATTGGCTTGGTGGTAAATCTCGTAAGTTATAAAAACAAGGGCACGTAAAACGCATCTAATCTTATATAAATAAATAACTAAATAAAATCAAACCGTCAAACTGAAAAGGAAAAAGTTTAAATTAAACTGTGTTTAACTTTTCTTTTCTTGATACGTAGGTTCCCGAGTTAGTATATATTCCATTTTGGCAAACTAAATATCCCATTTCTAATTTTTCTTTCCTAAACTCTCATCTTCATTTAAAGGTTATATATATCTCGATATCTTGGACTACCTTCCTTAAACGCAAACTAAATCAAACTGAATATATAAATTTCGCATATATAAGCTCGACTCATCGTTATTCCGACAGACGCTCCAAACAGATGTTTCTGCAATAGAAATTAGTTGAAACTTTGCTTTGATATTCAAGTAAGATTACTATTTTATGTAAATACAATTTTTACTTATGTTCGTTATAGTTCGGCTCTGCTTCTAAAGGTTTGTCTTGCTCGGTTTCTTTTGGAGTTTTTCCTAGATTGGGAATTAGCTCATACTTCTCGGTTTCCGATTCTTGGCTCTGCGTTTGCTGATTAAGTTGTGAGTCGATTTCAAATTTCTTTTGCACTATCTTTTGAATTGTGATTGCATATATGGGGTTAAAGTAACTAGCTTAGGAAAAATACAAACGCCTTTACTTAGTTTGGGTATCATCATCGAAATTTGAGTTTTAGTAGACCTAATGTTTATATGTATATATGACTATATTCGCAAAACGCCTACAAAACATAAACGATTATTCAAAGTAGTGTTTTAGACTTTATGTATATATATTCTAGGTTAACTTGGCTTAGAGAAACGATTATTGATCACAAAACGTATCAATTCAATATTTTTTTTTTCTTTGGGTAAGAAAAATCTTTATATGTTTTGTGTAATAATAATAACTCAGGTAACAAAGTGTTGTGAATTATGATCAAAACCTTAAGAAAACGAAAAAATGACAAAAAGGAGAGTTTCTTTGAAGCAAATATAGTCTTTAATTTATCTTTCGGTTTTTTTTATTAATCTGGTGAAGAATATTACAACCTTTAGATTCATTTATATAAACCTCAAATCCGACACAATCCTAATAGAAAATGAAAATTTCTAAAACTTATTGTACTCGTGGCATCAAGTCCTATTCTGATTTTAAGTCATTTTGTTTAACACAAAGGATGGTTTAGACGAAAGTTTTTTTTTGTTTTTATATAAAAGTTTTAGAAGAAAGTTGACCTATATGTTTTGTGTAATAATAATAACTCAGGTTACAAAGGATGGTTCAGAAGAAAGTTGTTGACCTAAGAAGGATAGCGAACGATAAGACAAGGATAACAACTTACAAGAAGAGGAAAGCTTGTCTTTACAAGAAGGCAGAGGAGTTTTCAACTCTCTGCGGCGTCGAGACATGTCTCATCGTCTATGGTCCCACCAAGGCGGCCGATGTGGTGATTTCGGAGCCAGAGATATGGCCTAAGGGCGAGACCAAAGTCAGAGACGTCATACGCAAGTACAGAGACACAGTGTCGAACAGCTGCAGGAAAGAAACCAACGTCGAGACTTTCGTTAACGATTTAGGGAAGGCAAAAGAGGCTGAGCCTATTAAGAGAGTGAAGAGTAATAATAATAAGTATTGTATTTGGGAGGAGAAGCTAGACAAGTGTTCACGAGAGCAGCTACGTGGGATAATCTGTGCCGTGGATAACAAGTTACTTGAAGCTATAACGAGACAGAATCGTAATATTATTAGGGCTCATCATCAAGCCATAGAGACACCAATCCCGCAGAATTTAATGGATCAACATTACATGCAACAACAATATTATCCTGAGCAGCAACAGCTTCAAGGCTTGATGATCCCTAATAATATGGGGTTCTCGTTCATCCCATCTCATGATGATCAGATTCAAATGGACCAGAACCAGAATTGTTACGACTTAGGGTTACCTCAAGGCTTGATGATGCCAAAGGGAAACGATGGTACTCAGATGATGCAGAGGCAAGTACTTCAACCTTTTTATCTTGAACCAATTTCACAGAGATCTGCAGCTTTGAATGTTAACCCGTTTGCGTCACATCACGGCCCGTTTAATATTCCTTGGAGGTTTCCGTCTGGCAATCAAGTTGAAGAATGGAACCTTTTCGGGAAGAAATCGATTTGAATGAGAGCTTTATTAGTTTTTTTCTTTCTTCTTTTTAATTAGCTTATTTAGTTTTTAGCTAGGGTTTTATATTTTTGTTTCTGTTGGTTTCATTTGTGTATGAATGGCTTGGGTTTCTCAAGTATGTTCTTGACATAACACCTCATTCTTTTTTTTAATTAATTCAATAAGATTTTTGGTTTTGGGTAATATGATTTTCTAATACACGAAAATGTACTACTTATTAGTTATTACCATATTGACATTGTCACCGAGCTCTTTACTTTTTCTTTTGCAAATTTTGACTTTTTTATGGTCAATTGGTCATCTACCAAACTGTAAAAAAAAACACAAATTAAAATGAATTGTGACTCATGAATGAGTAGTGGGAGTTATGTTAACATATAACAGAAGCTATTAAAGTCAAAAACAGAGCATCACATTTCGTCTTTTTGGCTTAACGTGTATATCGTTTTTTTTTTTTACACCATTTGTTGTTCCTTTGCAATTTGCAATTCAACCTTTAGTTACAGTATATTAACGCTGTAGCTGAGTAAGAAAAAAAAAACAAAAAAACAATTTAACTCAAATATTAGGCACTGTTACGAAACTTTTATTAACTATTTTAATTTGGAATTTAAAAATGGACGTTTATTATACAATTTTCAAATACGATTGTTTCGTCCATATGAAAAATTAAGAATTTCACTTACACCATTTAATAATTAGAGATCGATCTCCATCGGCTATTGTTGAAACATTGCGTTTTGCGTATCATAGCAAGAACCTGCATTGTTAAACCCTCCAAGCAGAACCTGGCCGTACGAGTGAACGCCACTAATAGCATTTCCAATCGTTATGTTGAAAGTGCCCACATGCGTTTCATTGTTGTCCGTTTGGCTCCAAGGAAACGCGGTTAGCCTTGAACGCTGCTCTCCCACAACAATGGAGCTCTTATTGGTTTCCAAAGAAGCCTCGTCTTCGAGATTCACGGTGGTTATGTCGTGAATGCTTGCTCGTCTTTTGTCTTTGCCGCCGGAAAGTTGCCGGATAAAGTACTTTTGGGCGTGGCTAGCGACTTGCGTTGGCGTTCTCGTTATCACAAAGTTCCGAGATATGTTCCTCCAATCTCCTTTGCCGTATTTCTTCAAACCCATTAGAAACAGCCTGAATTGTAACAAATTACTGTATAAATGATATTTTCATACACTACAATACAAGATAATATGAAAAAAATGTAAATATTGAATCTTTACCCAAATAAATTGTTCGATTTAGATTTCATACTACGAGTATGCATGTATTTCTTCAAGACCGGATTGTGACAATAAGAAATATCTAGTCAAAGATATTTTCATAAAGTTATATATCACACAATAGTATCAAATTGTCATTTTCCAATAAATAACCATGTATATATTGGATATTTTACATATAAATTGTTCAATTTAGCTTTCCTGATAATTCTGTATAAATCACGATTTATGTTCAACTTTTTTACGATCCTGCATGATTAGTGACCAAATTTTATGCTAATATCACCACAGAGCCGATTCTTTATTAGATTAATTATCACCATTCCGGTATAAAATCATCTAATTCCCGAGATAATTCAATTCCCACTAAACCGGAAAAAAAGAACAGAGACTTACTTGTGTTCTTCCTCCGTCCAAGGAACGCCTTTCTTCCGCTCCAGCTCCGGTGATCTACCGGCCGGAGACCGTTTATTACCAACCGGATGACCCGATTTGAATCCGTTACATCCTCCGCCAGCCCAATCAAGAGTGAAAGGCGGCGAGGTGATGTAACCGGGGACCAGAATTAAACCGGCCTCGATGCTGCTGACGTCAGCTTCCAGCTCGTTATAGTGTTTGATGACGTCACTGACGGTCTTCCCCGGAATCACCGCCGCTACCTTCTGCCACCGATCAGGAGTGTTGTCGTCGTAAACAGCCAAAGCATTCTCGAATGCCTTGTTCTCCGCAACCGTCCACGTGGCACCTTCGCCGGAAGCTGTGACGGTAACGTTGCTCTTGGTCTCCTCCATGAGCCAGTTTCCAGCGGACACGTGTGACGTCGTCGGTCTCAGAACCTCCATGTCCGAAAAACTACAATCCATAGCTCTGTTTTTATTCCTTCTTTAATACGTTTTTGTAATTAAGCACAAATCATAAAATTTGGGATCCCAAAAATTGGACTTTAATTAATGGGAAGGAAGAGATAAGAGAATCAAAGGAAGAAGAAAAAAATCATTATCAAACGATACTTCATTTTTATTTTGTTTAGAGAAGAAATCATAGGAATTTCTTTGAAGCATTGCTTAAGACTTTAGACCCACTTCAAGGAATCTGGAAAAGTTTCAACCTTTATGAAAAAGAATCGAGAAAATATAGTCTAGACGAGATCTGGGGGTAGTAGTGAGTCAAAAAAGGAGAATTTTTTTTTGTGTTGCAGAAGAAAGAAAACAAATCTATTGGGTTTTCCAGATTTGGTGGAGGTTATATATAAGCATGAGTGGTGGTATATAAGAAGTATCAGAGACGACTCAGAGTTGGAGATTTAAAGATCTGGGTGTGGATAAAATTTCTCGGGAAAATAAACATATGGCTACAGAAAATGAAAATATTAATATGGGGGAAGAAGCTACCTTGGTGTTTAGTGTTTACCCAATTGGGAAAACTATAACGTGCAAGAAGACGCTAATGAACCCATAAATGGAAAGAAAACTGAAACCAGCAACCAAATTCTAAATCTTTCTTCGCTCAAAAAAAGATATTAGGGAAAGGAGGCGATGATTTTGGTTCTTATAGTTCTGTTCTTGAGAAATTAAAATTATGGATGATGCTGTGTTTTTTTTTTTTTTTTTTTTTTTTATAGACGAAAGAGTTTATTCTCATTTTTACTCCTTTCTACGTTTTTGTCTCCTTACATAGTTACATTCCCGCTTAATACTTTTGGTATAGTAAATGTTTCTACTTACACTCTTTTTAGGGTAAATTTGATGAAAGTTTTAACAATCTAATTGTTTTAACCAGACAGTTCGAATAAGTGATTAAAACATGTGTACGAACGTTGAAAATAAGTGTATAGGAATCACCTAAAATGGTTCACAGCGGTTTATTCACCCAACGCCAGTTTGAAATTTTAAAATTTTCTACTATTTTTGAGCTTTTATAAGTGATGTAATTATATTAAAAAAAGATTTCATTTTTTTTGTGTGAATATTATTTCTTATTTTCTTAATCTTTAAATTATCTAAACGTTTATCACCAATCATAAATCGCTAGATCAACCAAATCACATATTTTCTTGCATCTTTAAATTACTTTTTCCCATCTTTTTTTTTTTAATAACCAAAAGTATTTTGACCTCTTTATCAAAACTATTGCTACTAATCTAAACCCTAAAAAGGTTTAACGCTTTTTTTAGTAATAAGTTCATTTAGATGGAATGTGTTTATATTGTATCTAGGTTTACGATACTAGTATAAATGTTATAATAAGTCATTAATTAAATTATATGTAAAGCGATTAAACTGACAATAAATTTGAAGTGATATAGTCTTATAAATTTGTAATGTAAATACTGCCTTGTCAAGTTTGGTTCGGTCAATTGTCTTACGGGAAGACACGAAAAAATAGTATAAATTTGTACCTCTGAGAAAGAAAATAAAAAGAATGGAAGAAAAATTCCGTGACTACTATGATTACAAAATAATAATGATGGTGAACACTCTGATATATTGTGAAATAAATATCATTGAGACAAAAAAATGATTTTATTTATTTAATTTATGCCTCTCGGAACAATAACAAAATTTCAACATTCTTATTAAAATAATACTCTAAAAATTAGTACTTTATACTTTTATTATTTATAAGTAGTTTTTATTTTTACTGATTACGTACAGCTGATATTATTTTTATTTATTTATGCAATTTGGGATTTTATGTGTCAGATCGGAAAAAAGGAGCCGCCAAATGAACGGTCGAGATCAGCGGTAAATTACATGGCCAAGTTGTACAAAGGGGTCCACGTGAGATGCGCGTTTTGCATTATCATTGGTCGGTCTCCAACTTTAATCGTTTTTTTATTTTTATTTTAAGATCTCGAGGAATATGTCTTCTCCATTATGATTTGTACACGTGGCATATTTATGTACGTCCGATCAATTAATATTTGATTTACTTTGAAGTGTTGACACGTAAGATTTCCGATGGCTCTCAATTGGTTTGGTAAACGTTACCGGTTAGTAATCGGACCGATGTTTGACACATAATTTTGGAATAAAAGACAGAACAATCTTATTTGTGAAATAAAACAATACTATAACGAGTATATTTTACAAAATGTTCAAATGGTGCATCACTAAACTACCATCTCTTTATTTACAAAATTTCATTTCACAATAATGTCAAATTAATTTATGGGTGATTATGTCTCTTTGTCAAGGAGCTTATGTTTACCATGATGGAGCTTATAATAATCATACCAATCACCGGTTTGAAAGATGAAAGCATACGATTAATCCAAAAGGCATGAATTCGGGTATATTTTTATAACAATAGTTGACCATCGCGTGAGTTATCTTTTATCCAAAATACCATAGTGAAATTTTAAGAAATTTATATAATTTTTTTTTATGTTTTTGTTTTATGTAGAATCTTGGAACATGTCAAAGAAATCCAAGCCGAGTTTAGTACAACATAACATTCCTCATTTCACCGATCACAATATACATAGATGTATATAATTATGCCCTAATTAATTAGTGTTTAGGGAGCACTAATTAATTACATTTAGTCCAAGAGATTTTGTATTTTAAGCCGGTAAGCTTGTGTTACGTGGCGGATAATGGTACCATACCGTACTTAGAGAATAAATTATATCATCTTAATCCAGTTTAAAGTGTTTAATATATGACCTTGACCATATACTATTAGATAATTTTTTTGTTGTCCCCCAATCATTTATATGTCACACAGTAGACATCTCTACTGATAGTTACGGCTGATATATAATTTTCTCGATTACTATGATTGTAATAATCTAATTAGAAGTTTCTCTCCAATACGTTATCCTTTCAAGTGTTTGTTTTCAATAAAACTATACCATTTGACTCTACTAAAATATAGTTAAGAAAACTCATATTTTGGAATTAGTCATTTGACAAAAAAAAAAAAAAATTGACCAAGCACTTTTATATCATATATGACATTTCAGTTAAAAAGAAGTTGAAAGTTATCATATATATGACTAAAAACGCAATTGCCAATTCTAAAATCTTTCGCACATGTTTCATATATGAAAAATGCAAGATCGCCAAAAGAATAATGTATCTAATTTTCATAATTTGAAATAGATGCATGTTTATTTTAGTCTGTTAATAATTTAATCTTTTTTCCTTTTGGGATTCTTAGCTAGTGCCCCTTTGGACTTTCAAGGAGGTATATGTAGGGGGAAGGTCTAAATGTTGGAGAGACATGGCAATAATTGAATAGTAATTTTTGCCATTTTTGGTACAACTAATATCCTCCATACAATTTTTCCCATTAATAGAAGTCTTCCAATTTAAATACTTTAACATTGTTATTATTTTAGAGTATTATTATTTCAAACAAGGAATAAGTCAGAGACCCAGAAATCTGTTTAAACAGAAATTAAAATCAAAATGAGGTTTTAGTGCACCAAGGGACAAACGTCTTGCGAAATGGATGAAACAGCCAAAATCTTTTGGAATCAATTCCCTGACAATTTGTTTTATTTCCTCATAATAAAATATTATGACAAATTTTCATGAAAATTGTGATTCCAGTATAGCTGGATAATAGAGACACACGTAAATATTTTTATATTCACATGAATAAAAAAAAGGTGCAAGGATCCAATTAAATGGTTACATATGAACTCATCGTTCCACATCTACGTTTATATTTTTCAATAGTTCAATGCGACGCCCTCTTGTGTGACACTCCCAAAATTTGCTACATCAACTTTCTCTATCATTTTATATTTAACAAGATGTGGTGTCTATCCAATTTTTAATTCGAATCTCTTTGAGTTTTTTTTTCTTCTGGATTTTAAAACTTTTAGGGTTGCATATTAGAAACTTTTAGGATTATAAAAAATTAGTATATCATCAGAAAAATGGCGGAGGATTTTACGCATGTGTGAAATATAAACAAAAAAAATTCTCTTAATTAACAAAAAAAAACACCCTTTAAGGAACACCGACCGAACCTTTTGATTTTACCAAAGAGGATCCGTGACATTTGGTGTTTAGAAATTAATTATCGTATACGATTCCATGACCACCGTATGGTTTTCTTTTGATTTAAAAATCTCTATATAATTATTTAAAGAATGTTAAAAACAAATTAACCTTCTATTTACGTGTAATATTACACCTAATGTCATTGCATTTAAATTCATTGACGAGAAAAAAAAGCTATAAAGTTATAAATGTCCACAAATTATTGAACCAAAAGTCACAAACACACGGATCTTTTGATCATGTATCCAAAACACGTAAATCTATCAGACACATATATATATATGGCCCGTTAAAAACCTGCATAAAAAGCAGTCATGTTACAATAAGCATTTTTTACGGCTCTGATATAGTAGAACCGAAGAAAACTTGTTTTGGCGATCGAAAGATTACGACAGTCATATTCACAATGGCATGGGTCTCAATCTTTACTACAAATAGGTTTCACTCTCTTTTTTCAATTTATTTTTCTTTTCTTTGCGATGATTTTTTGTTTTGTTTTTACGATTATTGCACAATTTGGAGATTTAATTGGAATTTTGGAACTTTTTAAAGCCACTGTTTTTAAAACCTGAATATAATGGTTCAATCGAAATTCATCTTTAGTAATTGATAATTGATCTTTGTATCGGCTTAGGATTTTGATTTTTCTGGAAAATCAAGCAAAATTCAGAGGTGGTATTAGTCATGGAGTGAATTATAGAATTTGGAGATGTGATTAGAATTTTGGAACTGTTTTAAGCCACTGATATTAAAACTTGAACCTTCTTAGAGTTTTGATTAGTGGACTTGCACGTTGAAATTTGTCAACTCTTGAGAAAGAGAGGAATGAGGTTATCTTTGGAAGACTGGTCAGGTAATTAGAAAACAAGTTTGATATATGTATACCATGTGTTTGATGAAATTCCCCTGAACGAGAGATGGAGATTTTAGGTTGTTCCTAATATCACATATGCTATTATTGAAAGTCTTTGCTGTTATTTTCTTAGGACAATGTAAGTCAAAGCCATCAGAATGTAGATTTGATCCTGGAGAGAGCATCACGCTTGACAAATAATCTACATGCAAGCATAATTGGTGTTTGATTTCATCTATCCTAATACATATTTTTTTGAATCAGGAACATGCTTTGAATCTTTAAAGCACTGGTGATGTAAGCTTACCATTACCCTGAGGGTCTTCTGAGGGATGATATATCTTTATATAGTAATTTTTCTTCAAGGAGTTTCAAAGGGCAGCTGCATATTTCATAGAGGCTACATATATTCAAGAGCTTCAAGATGATAACTTCATTGTTCAAGTATGTAGTTGAATGTTTGTATTTGTAAAACCAATCTGTATGATTTTCATTTTTTGATTGCAATTAATCTATTTGCAGCCGACTAAGAATTGTGTTGTGAGGACATTGAAGAGGCTACAAGAAAAGATTCATGATTCTTGAATTTAATCTGATGGAGTTTTTGTCCTAACTTAAGTTCAAGACTTTAATCTGTTTATATGGCTAGAATGTGCAAACAGCAATATGATTTTTGTGATAATGCTACTTCTGCCATTCAGGTTTCTTGATGCAATCTGATTATACCATCATGACCTTTTTGCTTCCCTGCTTCTGAGTTTTTGACTAAACCATCGACCGTGCTTGCTTGTATGGATACTTGCTTTTGGTTTGAGCCAATTTATATAGTAATATCCTGAAGATGCTTAACTATAGTATCTGATGTCTCGCAGCTTCAGAAGACAAATGAAGAACAGAAGAACAAAATAGGAAAACTCGAGAGTGCTATATTCAAACTTAATTCAAACTTTATTTTTAATACACATCAACTACATAAATTTACAATACCTATGATCTAAATATATAACTTACATCAGTTTAATTCCAATCTATATTATCTATATTAGATTATTATACATTAATATCATCTATTTATATTAAATAATTATACTTCTAATATGTAATAACATGTAAAATATCATAATAAAGTAAATAAACATTCTCCGCACAAGGTGCGGGAAGTATCCTATTCATGTTAATACAAACTATAATATCATTGTTATATTTATTATAGTAAATCATATTAAACATATTAGTAATTTTAATTAACACAACACAAACTATATATAATAATAGTAAATAAGAGGTTAAAAACATAAAATAAACCTACTCTAAAACATCAATAATAATCTTTAATTATATAAACTAACAAAGTCTGAAACATTTCTCCGCGCTGGGTTACTATCTAGTTTTACCAAGCAAATAACTTAAAGAGAACAAAAAACGTTGTCTGATTTTTTTTTTAAAACACATACTTTCCCTTTACGAAAAAAAAATCCATTTATCTTCCTTTTTATTACATACAAAAAAAAAAGAATTGTAAGTCGTCCACCAAACCCCAACCATTATATTTCCCCAAAATTAACTCTAAAATATAAGTTCCCCAAAAAAAATGAAACAAACTAATAAAAACATATCCTAACATTTGGGAAGATCGATGGGTGGAGGAAGCAGGGACTGGTGAGGGCCGTGACCATTGTCGACTACGAATGCCATCTTTAATCCCCAACTTGTATGAATTTCCAAGTGACAATGCATGAACCATACCCCTTCATACGTAACCAAATAAACAAATCAATTAACCCAAAAAAAACAAAAACTATAGCAACTTGGACCGAATATTCGGATAAATAATTCTACAAGAATATAAATACGAAAAAAATAATCCCTGATTGAAAAAAGACCAACTCTTTGACAAAAACTAATCTACAAAACTAATAACAACTTTTTTTTTAATTCATTAATTATTAGAAATTAAAATTAATTTTAGTTTATATATTTAATTACCTGGATTGTCGGCAATGAATCTGATGGCAGTCCAACCACCGGCCGGAACTCCAACGGTGTTTCTTTCAACCGGATCAACCAAATTGAAAAATTTCGGATCTTTTTCCGGGTTAAAATTCCCCAAACCTCTACCAACCTCAAAGAAGTTGAACCCATGAAGATGAAATGGATGGTTCTCCGTCAAGATCATCGCTGTATTCTGCAAAACGATTTGCACCGTGGCGTTGTACGGTAGCCGGTAAAGCTTTGTACCTGTCATCGTCGCCGCATTAACACCTTGCTCTACTCTTGCCGTATAGTTATAAGGATTCAATGGTTTCGCCGGGAAATCGTCAGTAAATACGCCGGAGATGTTAAAGAAATGAGCCTGGAGAAGAGCGGTCTTAGGCATGGTGAACGTAACGTTGTTTATTCCGGCCACTAAGCGAATACCGTTGCTGCAACTCCGGCATGGGTTTGCACCAAGACCTACCGTGAAGAACAAGGAATGATCAACAGTGGTCGGAACCCTAGCTGGATACTCACGGGAGTTCAAGCTTCTTAACGATCTAATGTATTTGGTCGCAACCCACGTTGCGTTTTGCGGCGGAAGTGATGCGAGAACTGTTTTCTTTAAGGCGGAGACGGTAGGATTAGGAAGGCCGATGTAGTGGAGAGTGGCGGTGGCGGTGACGTTGTCGAATAAGATGGGAGCGTCCATAAACGTTGTGGCAGCGACCATGTATTTGGAACCAGCGTTTGCGTTTGCGGTTATGAGAACGTTAGTAGTCTGTCCCGGAGCGATAAGTATTGTGTTAGTTTTAAACGGTTTGGTATAAACAGCATCAACTTCCACAACGGTTAATTCGTGACCAGCAATTTTAAAGAAAAGCTCTTCGTTTAAAGCTGCGTTGATGATCCGTAACATGTATGTCTTTCCTTGTCTAACAGGTAAACCGTAACCACCTACAAGTAAAAAACAGTATTATAAATAAAAA
The DNA here is from genome assembly GCA_028015245.1 of Cardamine occulta. Classification (NCBI taxonomy): domain Eukaryota; kingdom Viridiplantae; phylum Streptophyta; class Magnoliopsida; order Brassicales; family Brassicaceae; genus Cardamine; species Cardamine occulta. The sequence continues at coordinate 17,696,049 of CM051390.1, forward strand.
TGTAAGAGCTCGAAAATATATAATTTGTATCAAGTTGTTGTAATGTATAAAAAAGTGGTTAATTAATTTAGGTGATTTGGTAAGTTATTACTTTGGGAAGGACAATTAGAGATGGGGCCTGAATGACCATTGATGGTATGTGCATCAGAAGCACTAGGAGCTGTTCCAATTTTTGAAGCCTCGTTTATAAGTTCTTCAACGTCTGATTTCCACCATTCACCTACATTTTATGAAAATAATTATAATTGTAGTGAGAATCCTTTAATTGGGACAAAGAATTAAAGTTGTGTGTTTGAATGTTGGGTAGTATAGCTCACCAAGAACAATGATTTTTTCTTTGTAGGGTTTAGGGAAAGGGTATGGGACACCGAGCTTAGGTAAGATCACAATGGCGCCATGAACCGTGGCACGAAGCCACAAGATGTGAGCATGCCACCATAGGGTTCCTCGTTGACCCGTCAATGTAAAATTGTAAAGATAATTCTGTCCCGGTTGGATTGGACATTGGGTTATGTAAGCCGGTCCATCTGCCCAACCTGTTCTCAATTGTCTAATCCCGTGCCTATATATTAAACCGTTAGTTTTTGGGTCTAATTGATACCATTGTTAAAGTTATGGGGCTGAATCGAATAAAGAGACGGAAATTCAAGGGCCGGTTTCACTAATATATTAAAAGAGTTTGTTTGATGAGGTTGCTCACCAGTGGATGGAGACATTGTATTTGACGTGATTCACTACTTTGATCAAAACAGTGTCGTCTTCTCTTGCAACAATGGTGGGGCCTGGAAATTTGCCATTGACGGTGACAATTGGCTTCGACGAGCACAGCTTCGAAGTATTCGTCATCACCACCTAGTGCACACATTTTAAATCCAACCGTCAATAGTAATATACCATATTGTGCATGTATATACAACGCATCTTACATACATGGATATATAGAAAAGACTTACATTGAATTTGTATTGTCGGATCGTGGAGTGAACGGTGGTCGGCGATAGAAGAACGACTACAAAAAGCGTTAGGACGCAGATACAAAATCGTCTTGGAATCTCCATTAATTAGTCTCGAAGTCTACTTTTCTTGATGTTGGTTATGGTTATGATTAGAGTGTTTATATATGTATGTGTGGACTATGAAAGAAAGCTAGCTGTGTTATGTATAAAATTGATGCAATGTCGTTTTTACTTGTCAGGTTGAATGAAGAATCGTGAAATGTAAGCTCTTTGAAGGGAGCGCACCGGAAGAAGAAAGAAGACGAGGAAAGACTTGCTTCTACTTAATTAGATTCAAGAGAGATTAAATATAATAACAAAATAAATTGAATGTAAAATTAAAGATCAAGAAATCAGATTTTACTGGTGATTTGGTGGGCGCTCAACCGTATTTAGGTTTGAGTTAACCACATCCTCCATCGATCTACCTAAACTCACCCACACTTTGCTCTTTTATATCTAATATCTCTAGTTTTTTAGCCTAATTAATCAAGTTTATGTAAAATTTTGCTGAACCTTTAATTTAACTGGTGTGATTAATCAAGTTTTCTGTGTCTAACTATTCAAGTTTATCTAAACAATAACTTTGACCTCGATTATTTCAAACAAACTCATAAGCTACGTATAAAACTTGGGGTATTTGTTAATCGTATAACATCAATGCCTGATATTGAACTGATGCCAATCAAAAGTGTTTTGACTTTTGACTTTATAACAAAGCATATTCCTTCACAACAAAGGTGCATGACGATTGTCAAGCTAATTAACTACTTCAACAGACTTTTTTTAAGACCAATTCAAGCCAGAACACGTCTTGCTTTAATCTCTTTGTTATACTTATTACTTGCTTGCTTCTAATAACACACTAACAATTCATATAGTATATAAGTAGATATACATATAGATATATAACTATATATATATATATTTTTTTAATAAACAAAACGATATATAACTATATTTTTGACAAAAAAAAAATTAATATTACCTAGAAAAATAATGAGTTTTTTTTTGTCGACGACATGCAATATGTAAGTTATAAACCGGATTGTGATACAACCACTACATTAGCACAAACTACCAAGGTATGAGTCAGAATCTTATATAAAAATTTAAAGAGACCAATACTAATACTATATAAAAGACATAAACCACCATCGTTAACAATTAGTTAATTTTGAATCGAAAGTTCATACTATATTTTATCAAATAAAAATAAAAAATCATACTATATGTTATTATATATAGTCAAAAAAATGCTTAAGATATTTATATGAAAGATTTCGAACTCTAGGAAACAATTTAAAAATTTGTACAAATAGATAAATATATAAAAATAGGGATGTAAAGTAGATAAAAGTATGGTCATTGCCATGGAATTAACTACAAGTTATAACTCGTTTGAAAGGTGTTGCTTTAAGCCACCTTTTGGTTGTTATATAACAGCTCATCTAATCCAACAATTTAATTCTCTCCGAATGAACAAAACAGTAAAATCGGAGGGTGGACCGTGACCAAAATTAAAGAAAAATCGGACGCTAAACATCGGTGAAACGGCAACGTATCTGTCTAAGTAATAATAATACTAACAAACCCACGACACTTTGCAAACGTTTTGGATTCATGATACTTACTAAACAATAAGGCTCCAAAAAAAGGTAAGAGGCCCAAATGTATCAAACGACAGTGTTTTAATTAGAGTTTTACTGTGTTAGTCTTCTGACTCTGAGATCAAATTCTCATCGTTTCGACTTTAATTTTCTGCAAGTGCCGATGTCGCTGGGCTTAACTCGTTGATCACTGTACAGAAGCTTGTTGCGGATAAGAAAATGGTGCGGAAACAGTTTCAACATGCTAAAACGGGTGAGATTTTTCTACCATCCTTTTACTTGTTTCCCGATCGAATCTCCTCTTACTTCTCTCTTTTTCCCGAATTGTATACGTCGATGAAATAAATGGGGATAGATCCATAAAATTGCTGTTCAATATTCGTATATATCTCCGGATAATGTAGGTTTTTGTCAAAGGTTTCAGCTTTTTCTTGTTTGTGTGTGTAATCCAAGTTAGTGGTGTCACATAAGGTGTTCGATGAAATGCCTGAACGAAATCTCATTTTGACTTGGTTGGTTTATTTTTGGTGGACAGGAATAGAGGCATTGAAGTCAATGGATGCTAACAAGTATCTGAAGAAGGTTGGATTAGGGCGTGACGATATGTTCTTTTGGAAACAAGTGGGAAAATCATTGCTATGTACATACACAATCTTTGGCATTGCATGGATTTACAATGAAACGTCTCCTTTAGGTTGGTGGACATTGAAGCCAAGACCAAAGGAAGAGAGGGAATTGGCTCATTTGTATGAGCGGCGTGAGTTTCCTTATCCAGGTGATACAGAGGCAATGGAAGATTTTGTTGCAAAGGGAGGAATGATTGGTACAGCAATTGGGCCTAAAGGGATTGTTGAATCCGAAGGTGAAGCCGATAATTATCAGAAGGAAATGGAGAAAAAGAAGTTTGATAAAGAGGCTCAGAAACTTTGGCTGAGGATCAGGAATGAGGTCATGACTGAACTTCAAGAGAAAGGGTATGATCTTGAGTAAGGTACAAAAGAGTTGTGATAAACAAACTTGTGTAATTTAGGCTGTGTATCAGTACAAGTGTTTCTGTCGACGTATCCCTTTTAGATTATAGCGGAACGTACAAATTTGACATCTGTTCTACGTTACCATTGATGTACTTGCTCTTGGGAAGTGGCTTTTGTCCTATATTATTGTTGGCTTTTTCATGTTTTGGCTTGGACCCTTTGGAATATAACTTGATGCTTTATGTTCCCATCAAAGTTACCCAATATCTTGAGTTTGAAACTACTGGTTTCAACTCTAGTGTCTGTGTGTATTGATCAGAGACTATATATAAAAAAAGTTCCATCTTTCAACAAAGTTACATTGTATTGAATCTTGGAGAGCATTAATACACTTAAAAAGTAGAAGAAAAAAGGAGAAAGAACAAGATGGGCATATGATTTTAGTTCATATATCTATAGAACAATGGGATAACAAGTAACAAAACATGGTAATTGCTAATTACAACACAGTTTCAATATAGTCCACCATGAACTTACAATCACAGATCAGACTATTTAATTCATCATCCTAGTTTTACCGGAGTTGCTTGTTGTATGGCTCTTTAATGGCGTCAAGTAGAATCTAACCATACCATTTCTGAGGTTGTCTGGCGAGTAAGTACCAAGCTTGGCTTCTCTCTGAAAAAGATGATTCCGTTTGCTTTCAACACCATGTAACAATCCGTCTTCACACGAGCTTCTTCTTCCATTCTCAACACCAGTAATAGACCCATGAAACAGACCATCACAAGAGCTTCTTCCACCTTCAAAGCCATTATTAACAAGAGAAGCACTACGCGACATGCCATCACAAGACTTCCTTGCACTAACACTGTAGCTTCTTATGAGTTTCTCGCTAACATCACCATTGGTTTCCCCTTTACCCACTTTCCTAAGCTTCAACAAAGACTCAGCTAGAGAACCCTCCATTGCATTACCTCCAAGTTTCAAACTTTGCTCGGTTTTGATCTCACTCGTGGTTGTATCGGTCTTCCTCTGAATCAATCCCCAAAAGTTCCATCCTTTAGACCATTTCTTTCCAGTCTTCTTCAACCCAAACCCATCTTGCTTCTTCACCTCACCAGCAGCAACACAACCAACACCTTTAGTTCCTAACTCCAAGCTCTCTGGTTTGTAGTTCTTGATAGAATACCAATTCGAATCCCTAAGTTCCCTCTCCGTAACAAGTAACTTAGCTCCATGAAACAAACCAACAGTTTCAGGTGATACCTTAGCGTTTGAAATAGCTTTCAATTCATCAATCTCAAGCAATCCATGTCTCGATGATCGATCAAAGCTTCTCCTCCGCCGTGAATCCAAGTAGTAATCCCTCGTTTGAGCTGTCCCTCCTGGTTTCTTCTCCTCCTCCTCCTCTTCGTCGTCTTTAGCGCCGGTTATCTTCTCCGGTAAGGCTTTAACATCTTCAGTTACAGAGGATAAAGGCATCAGCTGTGGATATGTCGTTTTTCCAATCAAGCATCCGTCCAATGACGCTCTAGGCTCCTCAAACGAGAGTCGAGCTGTGTCAAGAGACAATCTAGGATCTACATCACATGAGCGACGGCCGAGACTAAAGTCTGGATTTTTCTCATTCTTCTGATGATTTTTGAGTGAAAATTTCTTAAGTGTTCTGCTGAAAACTGAAGCCATTTCCTTCAAATCTTTGCCATTGTTCTTCTTGTTTTGTTGATTTCTCGATTCCAGATCTATAAACTCCTTCATCGTCTTCAGCTCTCCATCTTCGATTTCTTCTTCCACGAGCTTCTTACCTCTAATATCATCTTCTTCGTCTTCCTCCTCTTTCAAATCTGGGACAATGGGAAAACGAATCGAGCTCTCTATTTCGTCATCATCGTCACCAAATCGGTCGTGAAGAGAGCCGTCGTTAGACCTAACATCACACGATCTACGTCGTGGCTGGTTTAAAACAGCAGCGGATGCGTTACGAACAGAGTGAGAACGACCAAGGCGGAGCTCAGTGGAAGCGGAGACGGAGGAAGAGAGAGCTTCGATAGTGGAGAGACGTTCACGGAGACAGGTGGCACAGAAACCAGTGGTGGGTTTGGAAGAAGGATGACGGTGACAAACGGCGGAATGACGACGGCGACGACGTTGAGTTTGGTGGGTCATAGCTTAGAGCTGAGGTGAGGGAGAGAGTTCAGTGAATCGAAGAAGAGAGTGAAATTGTCAATGACATCTTTAGGATCTCGAGAAGAGAAGAGAATGGCGTTGTCAAAGCTTTGGTGAAACCCCTTTACCTTCCCCTTTACCTTCCTCTTTCCCTTTCCTTAAACCTTTTTCTCATTACTATTTATATAATAAGATTTCTATATTTGTTTCGTATATAATTTACTTGAAAAATATCAAATACCTAAGGAAATTAACAAAATCATTTTAAAATTATTTGTTTATAATATTTATCAGATTAATCAAGTATTTAGTTTAAAGGATAGTTATTTCATAAGGTAGGCAATCGATCATAGATATAATAATATGTTTTCTTTTAAATCTAAAATGATATTTTTTAAAAAAATTGAGAAAGTAAATACTTAAATCCAAAAAATTGTATATTTTTTTTGTATACAATTTTATTAGTTATGATAAATACATGATTTGTCATTTGTATTAAATACTGAAATAATGTATCAAAATGAGTTAATGAAAAAAGAGAAAAATAATGTTATGTTTTGTACGAAAGATAGATGGTATAATTGTGTCACATGACGGTAGCGGAGAGAATCAAAGGAAGATGCGTACAAACACATCCCATTATGGGCCTGACCTCTGCGTTTGTAGGACGAACATAAAAAGGTTCTTAATTAGTGAATATTAAAATTTAATGGATAGACCTAAGAAAAATTAAATTGATTGAAAATGATGAAAACACGTGTGCCCATCTTATTATTTTGTTTCTTTTACCTTGGGGGTAAATATTTGGCTGCTTCCGTCATGTCTTTGGATTCCTTTTCAATCAAGAAATAGCTCAATGTCAACTTTGTAATTTTTTAATTGGATGTATTAAAAGTTTTGATTGGTGGTGATTTATTTTCATGTAGAGCACCAAGATGTAACATTTGAGCAACACACTTTTTTTTTATGCAACAATCTACTGTCTTGTTCAAATGTTACATCATCATTAACTGAAGTGTGTTATCATCATTCTAATAACTTCTTTTTAAAAAATAGTTATCGTAAAAACAGTGAAACCAAACTAGAATATTTATCTTTGAATAATTTTAAGGCATTTACCTACAATAAGGGGAAGTAAATTTCTATAAGTTTTTTGTGGACAGCAATGGTTGATGAGTGACAGAGATTCGTAGTTACGATAAGTTCCCAAAGAGTGTGTGCCTTTTTTTAATAGCGAGTAAGAAAAACCAAAGCAGGTCCCAAAAATACGTAGTAATTGTTTTTGTCTGAATGTTACTTTGTATTCTTTTTGATAATACATTGGAATTTTCCGACGACTTAGTCCACCAACGACAACAAACAAGTGTAGTTTCACGGTTCTCAATCGAAACAAACGTCAAGTTTCAAATTTTTTTTTTCCCAACTTAAAAAGACACTCGTAAGGAGAAATGCAACTGAAGGCAATTTTTACCATACATGTATGGTAAAAAAAAATCGAAGTCAAACTGAATTAGTGAATTATAAATCATTTTCAGACTGTTCCAAGTGAACTAAAATATCAGAAAACAAAAGTTGCAACAAAGAAATTCAACTAAACTTTTTTTGGGGCTCAAGATCGTTTATGAGCCCAAGTTCATTGATTGGGCCTATAAAGATACAAATAAGCCCATAAGGACTGGCTCTTTTCTTGTACTGTTGTACACAACGAATTTGCCATATCTTTCCAATGCTCTACGAAATTACATTAATGCACCATGAATTCCATCACAATCGAGAATCATCACCGTCAGTTTATAAACTTGGAAGTGGAATATACATAAAAAAAACAACCACTAAAACATTTGCCCTAGATTACTCTCTCCAAGATGCTGATGTATTCTATGATATGTGCATTGGCTTGATAATGTATTAACATTTCCTCTCAACTCAACCTTGTGTTCACATTTCTTCTGAGATCTTTTAAATAAATTAATGAGCTTGTTCCAAGGATTTATCTTGTGATTATGAAAATTTTATACATCTTTTTTTGCTTTCTTTACAAACATATATTCAACTGGAGACAAAAAAATCAGTTGTGGTTTATTTTTATTTTTTTTTGTCGTCAGGTTTTGTAGTTTACTTTTTGGTGTCTTATTCATGCATTTATTTTAAAAAAAATATCTTCTGTGTATGTGGACCTTCTTCCCACCGGGCCACGTTTTGCTTGTTGGTGGATCATATCATCATATAGACAACTTGCAGCTTTGAATAGAATCATTAACTTTCCTGAGTAAACATATCAGAAACAAGATCTTGAGTTTTGTCATAAGAGCAATGGTTTTAGCCTTTTAGGTTTGGATTAATTTCTTAGACTAATACAGGTTTAAATATCAATTAGTCGTTTTCTAGTATTGAGTCTTATTGTGTGGAAAAGTCAAAAGTATACAAAAAAAACTCAACACCATCATTGCTTATTTCCATTGACTATGAACACAGAATAACAACGAAACTTGTAACTTTGTAAGACCAATCAAAGCTCTTTTGAATCGGTCGACAACAAATTAAAGAATACACCTATCTCTTATACAGATAATAATAATGCTTATATGGTTATATTATATGCACATACATAAATGATAAATACATGACTGCAACAACAAGCTTTCTTTCTGACCTTAGAAATAGAAATAATATTAACGTTCTTCCTATTAACCATGTCTTAGAGATATATGTCAATGAGGAGCAGAACCCCAACGCATCTACTCTTCCCTAATGGAAAGCATCGAAAAGCAGATTCTGAGTATAATTGGAGTGATGTAGGTACTGTCGACAAGGCTAAGAATGTTTCTGTCCTCGGTTCCATCAAAAGAGCAGCCAAGAAAGTCTTTGGTGTTATTTTCTTTAGACAAAGAAAGTTAAAGCCAACAGAATGTAGTAGATCTGATCCTGGAGAGAGCAGCATCTTTGACAGAGAATCTACATGTAAGCATAATTTGATTGAATCTTTCCTAAAAGCAACCTTTCTTGAATCAATCAAGAACATGCTTTGAATCTTTAAAGATATGTTTTTGTTTTATATTCTTGTATATGTATGTGCAGTATCAGGGTGGACTGGTGGTTATTCATCACCAAGCTCTGTTGGAAGGTCAACAGAAAAAAGGGTTTCAGGTCAATATCGATTATCTGGTTCAAGATTTCTAAATTCTGGGATAGATTCTTCTTCTTCTTCTCGCAAAAGTTGGCACCTTGGCCCTGTCATTTTTTCTTTTAAAGAGCTTCAAAAGGCAACTTCAAATTTTGCATCGGTTCATCAGATTGGTGAAGGTGGTTTTGGAACTGTTTTTAAAGGAAAGCTTGATGATGGAACTTTTGTTGCTATCAAGCGTGCAAGAAAGGTAATAATTGAATTCCTTTTTTTCTTGTAAAAATATGTGAATGAGAGAGATTGAAATTTCTGTGGCAGAACAACTATGGTAAAAGCTGGTTGTCAGAGTTCAAGAATGAAATATACACATTGTCAAAGATCGAGCATATGAATTTAGTAAAGCTGTATGGATTTCTTGAACATGAAGATGAAAGAGTCATTGTTGTTGAATATGTTGGCAATGGAAACCTACGAGAACATCTTGATGGTAAGTTTCACAAGAGGTACTTATTCTTCTTCTATAGAAATAGACAAGCCAAGTCTCTAATTTAGAGCATAGAGAAAGTTTCCAAATAGAAAATTGTGTTCTTCTTTATCAAAACACAGGTTCACGAGGTAGCCGCCTTCAAATGGCAGAACGTCTTGAGATTGCAATTGATGTTGCTCATGCATTAACCTATCTCCACACATACACAGGTATAACATATAGCTTAGTGTGTCAAGATCTTGTGCATTAAGGATTTATAGGACAAGAACTCAACAATAAATTTGATGCAGATAATCCAATAATACACAGAGACATTAAAGCATCAAATATCCTCATTACGGATAAGCTTAGAGCCAAAGTAGCAGATTTTGGCTTTGCTCGTTTAGTTTCTGAAGAACCTGGAGTTACTCATATATCAACTCAGGTCAAAGGATCTTCTGGCTATGTGGATCCAGATTACCTCAGAACATTTCAACTAACAGACAAGAGTGATGTTTACTCTTTTGGTGTTTTGCTCATAGAGCTTATCACTGGAAGACGTCCCATTGAGTTAAAGAGACAAAAAAAAGACAGACTCACTGTTAAATGGGTAAGTAAGTCACTTTTCCATGATATGTTCAAAGATTTAATCAAAGAGAGTTGTTTCATGATTTCATCTTGTGCAGGCTTTGAAGGGACTCAAAGATGATGAAGCTGTTCTCATAATGGATCCATTGCTTAAAAGAAACAGAGCTGCTATTGAAGTGGCTGAGAAGATGTTGAAACTGGCGAGCCAATGTCTTGCCCCGACGAGAGTTACACGTCCACCTATGAAAGACTGTGCGGAGAAGCTATGGGGTATAAGGAGAGAGATGAAAGAGACGATGATTTGTTCTTCGCCTTCTGTTTCTTCGTCTTCTTCAGCAGGACATAGCTTCATGGCTCGTGATTCAGACAGATATGCATTGCCTAGAATCGAAGATAACGAGAATACCACTGAGTTACTGTCTCCTTGATGATACCAATTTGTGAAAACATGTTACTGCTTCTCATTTGAAGGAAAAATCGATCTTTACTTAGATGAATACAAATACACAATAGTTCTCATTTCTTTTGTTATTGTATGAAATCTCAATCTCTTGTTTAGATCCTATGGAATGCAAGGTCTTGATTGTTTGAACTATGTTCATCAAACATTGCCTACTTATGAAGAAACACATGTGAGGTCTCTCTATCGTAGTAATGATTTATACAAAATATATTCTCATATTTCATGTTCTGAAATATCTGATTTAAGTCATTTATTTCCCACAACAAAATGGAAAAAAAAATAATGTAAAGAAGAAACGAGATTGAATCCCATAAACATCAAATCACAACCATTTCCCAGTTTTGGCAGTCATTACACAACAAATCCAGAGAAGATGACATTGACGATGAAAAAGATCACTAAACAACAACAACCCACAAAAACAAGGATACAAACACAACACAAAAACCCTTCTTTTTGTATTATATTACATATAAATTTACAAAAGAGACTTCACATCTCTTAAGCGAATTTAGGCTTAGGCAAGGCCGAGCCACCAAGGCCACTGCTGCTGCTGCCTCCGCCTCCTCCTCTGTGGACCGGTTCAAGCTTTTGTATCCAATGCTTCAGACCTTTCCTTGGATCCTTGCAAATCTTGCTCGAACTCAGATTCAAGCTCCCTTCACGTTCAAGGGAAATTGCAAACTGTTCAAGCACTTTCACTATCTGCCAGAACTCGGGTCTCTTGTCCGGTGAAACTGACCAACATTGCTCTATCAGAGCTTTCATGGCTGCTGCACAATCTCCAGGGATAGCTGGCCTAATGTTCTGAACCAAAGATCAACGTTTTTCAGGTCTCAAATGGTTGAAACAACTGAACAATTACGAGCCTAAAACATACTTGTGCTATAAGATTTTTTACGTGTCTTTAACAGGATAACCATTAGAAAGTTCAGATGGCATTGACCCGGTGGAAGATTACAATCATGAAATAGTCAGGAGACAGAGAGAATATTTTACCTTGTGTACGACTGCGAAAGCAGCTTGAATAGGAGTCATGTCTTCATACGGAATTGCTCCAGCTACCATTTCCCATAAAACGAGTCCAAAACTGTAAACATCAGCCTTACGTCCATGTGGTTTACGTTTAATCATTTCAGGTGCCATCCACCTATATGTTCCAGGGTCATCAGCCAACATGTCACAGTACTCCTCCTCACATGCTATGCCAAAGTCAGCAATCTTCAATTGGAAGTCTTCGTCGATCAATACATTTTCTGGCTTAAGATCCCGATGAATAACGTGTCGTGAGTGAATATATTCCATTCCTCTTGCAATATCTAGAGCAAACTCTATCAGCTTTTTCAAAGGAAGAGACCTATTTTCAGGCTTATGCAGAAAAGATCTTAAAGATCCTTCAGGTAAATACTCCGTGAGAACACAATATACAGGTGGATCTTTGTACGCTCCCACAAACTATTTTAGCACACAAATAAGAGAAGAAAAGTGTCAACAGAAACCATTACATCTAGGCTGACATAACAATTAACCTTGAGAAAATAAAGAGAGAGGAGGCATAAATCACCTTTATAACATTTTGATGGCTCAATCGGGACAAAAGGGTGACTTCCTTGGTAAACTGTTTCTCTAAACGAGCTCCCAAGCATCCATTATCGTCATCATCAGGCACAGTGATAAGCTTCACGGCAACAGCTTTGTCTTCATACTTTCCATGGTATAGCCGGCTATATAACCCATGAGCAAACCTAAGCCCAAAGAACAGCTTCGACATATCAATGCGGAACTCTTCAGAAGCTTCCACAGCACTCACTCTACGACCACCATTATCAAAAAGCTTAGACCATCCTGTGTCCTTCTTGCTCTTCACCCTCTCCTGAATTCTCAGAGTGCCTAGATCTCTGATAGGACCTGATGGAGATCGCAAGTTAAATGATCTCTTTTCGAAAGAGTTTTTATGGGACAGCTTTGGCCTCATTCCCTTTTCTGAGTCCATTCTTCTTGGATGTGGAGTAGAAAACCTCTTACGCTCAGACCTTGCTTCCTTGAACACATCAGGAACAGCCATCTGAGGCGAGGGAGAAACAGATCTCTGTTTATTAGTAACAGGGTTTCTCTGTATTTCAGAATCAACAACATATACATCAGCTTTCAAACTCGTGGAATCTTGCGTAGTCTCTGAGTTACTCGAAAGCAACTTAGGATCCGATGATGAAGATGAAGATGATGCCTGGGGTCTAGTTTTCAGTCCAGCAGTTTTCCCTTGGTTTACCATAAAAGGGAGAGAAGCTAACTTAGACGAATTCAAACGATAAGAAACCGTTTGAGAAAACTTAGCCCTCCTAATCCAAGAAGTAGCCTCTTCATCCATCTCTAAGCTCCCAAAAAAAAAACAACTTTATAGAAGACGCTTGAAATGCTAAAAAGCCTAAACCTTCTCAGACTAAACAACCAAAACTTTCAGTTTCTTCTACAAACAAGCAAAGCCGTGAATACGAAGGAGATGAATTGCTGCAATCTCCAACAATCACATCTTCAAGATAATACAAACTTCCTTCAAACCCATCAAAGCTCCATTTTTCAGATTCAACCATTAATCCACAAAATCTATTTAAACCAAAAAAAAAAAAAACTACAAATACTAAACTCGAAATTTCTCCACACGTTCACCAAATCGCCGGAAAATCCAGAATTAAACCAATCATATGCTCTCTCTCTTCCTACAAATCAAAGAAGCAATACTCAGAATTACAAATCCGAAGAATTTATTGAAAACAATAATGACAATAAAGATCGATCTAATTAACGAATTAGGAAACTAATTTCGATTTTGCAGAAGCTAAAGCTGTACCTGAAACAAGGGAATCACAAAACCATGAAATCGGAAAACCCGGAAGATCCGGCGACTTGAAGCCGTAGGAAGAAGGAATCGATGGAGAAATCAAGAGCTAAACCATAAGACGTTTTGGATTCTTCAAAAGACCTTTTTGACGAATCCAGACCTCTTACGCCTTTTTAGATGGATTTTTTATTTTTATTATTTTTATTGTTTTTTCACAGATAAAAGGTGGAAAATAAATGAAAATTCTTTGGAATTTTTAAGACAAATACGTCAAAACGACAGCGTATTAGTCTGTCTGTCAGCATCTCTTATATGCTCTTAATATTCTGTCTGATAAGAGAACCTTAATGTTTTTTTTTTATTAAAATAAATTCTAAAGGCTATAAAAGGCTTGCTTTTCGAATTCGGCCCGTTTATAAAAAGACTAGCCCGTGCTACTTTATAGAGGCCATGATTTTTATCAAATTGGCTAAAACTAAAAGTCACAGTTTGTTTTGATGTTTCTGTTTTTAAAAAAGGCTATATTAGTATTAATAAATCTATATTAACAACTAAACATTAAGACAGAAACTGAAAAAAAAAATAGTGAAAAATTATAGAGCATGATTGATTTTGTAGCAGAGAATCTAAAGAATACATATCTTATTATATAAAGTTGGATTGCACTCACGAGAAGCCGACACATGTCAAAATTATAATTCATCAGATCATGACACGTATCGGTTGATCGATAAGATTATGACACATGTCATAAAAATGAATAATACTTGGGTGAACCCTTTTGTTCACCTCCTCTTTCTTTAACCAATCAAAATATGCCATGTAATATTATCATCAATTACTATTTCTAAATCTAATCAATTAATTATTAGTCACTATTTCTAAATATAATCAATAAAAATATGTCAATTAAAATTATATTTAAACTAAAATTATAATTAAACAATTGAAATAAATAAAATAAATTAAAAAAATTCATACAATAAGATTATTCACGTAATATTATATTTAACAAAAAATATTAAATTAAAACTAAATAAATAAAATATATAAAACTACATCTTAAAAGATACAACTCAGCGAATCCAAAGGTTAAATTTTTTAATTTTTTTAATTTATTTTATTTATTATTTAAATAAAAATAATATATTAAAATTAAATAAATAAAACATATAAAACTATATCCTAAGAGATACAACTCAGCAAACCGAAAGGCTAAAAATTTTAAAATATTTAATTTGTTTTATTTAGTTAGTTTTAATTTATTATTTAAATAAAAATAATAATTAAAACTAAATAAATAAAACATATAAAACTATATACCTTAAAGGATACAGCTCAGCGAACCCAATGGTTAAAAATTTTATTTTTTTTATTTTTTAATTTGTTTAGTTTTAATTTATTATTTTTGTTAAATATAATATTATGTGAATAATCTTATTGGGTGAATTTTCTTAATTTATTTAATTTATTTCATTTATTTCATTTGTTTAATTGTAATTTAATTTATTATTTTTATTTAAATATAATTTTACTTGACATATCTTTATTAATTATATTTAAACAGAGTGATTAATGATTAATTGATTAGATATATAAAGAGTAATTAATGATAATATTACATGACATATTTTGATTGGTTAGAGAAAGAGGAGGTGAACAAAATGATTCACCACTAGGGGTGAACCCAAATATTTTCCCATTAAAATTATGTTAATTTTGGTTTCTTTAACTAAAAAAGAAAATCAAAGAAAAAATTTAAATCTTTTTATTTCAATAAAATTTAAACATTTTTCCAAATTTAGATTTGTATATTATTATACTATTTAAGTTCTAATAAATTCATCAATTTTTAAAGAATTGTGAATGATTTTGGCGAGTAAATGTGCAAGAAAAAAGGATATTCGGTTTGGAACCGATTGAAGATCTAAACTAGATAATTTCATAGGAAAACCAAAGATTTTACCAGAAGAACTTTTCACCTAGATATGAACGAGAATATAACCGCCGGTTACCGGATTCGTTTTTTCATATCTCATACTAGACATGTGCATTCTGGTTTGGTTCATCTTTTTGGGTTTTCGGGTTTAGAGGCTTATGACCCATTCAGGTATTTATAAATTTTTGTTTGGTTATGTTGTTCCAAGTTTGAGTAAGGTTCCAGTACACGAAATATCAGAAAAGATAAATGAAAAAATTAGTGAAATTTTCATAAATATAACTATGAACTTTCAGATATTTTTTGTTAATTTGGGGTATTTTAGTTATTTAAGTATAAAAATAATTGATATTTTTGAGTTTATAATTGTAGAGTAATTAGTTTAAATAAAATTCAAATACAATTAATATTTTTGGGTATATAATTATAATTCGGATATTTATTTGGTTTTTGGTTTGGTTCGGGTTTGGTCTTTCAGATATATGAGTTTAGGACCCATTCAGATTTTTGTCGGGTTGGTACCCCTTTTTGAGTTAGATTCGGTTTAGTTATTCAAGTTTTAGATATTTTGTCCAAACTTATCTTACACTATGGTTGGAAAAATAAACAACAAAATAGAATCAACAGCTTCTAGACATGATATAGATTGTAAAATAAGAAAATTTTAATATAGAAATTTAAATTAATTTATTTAAAAAAATATTTGTAAAATAACTATCTTTCTATTTTTTCCCTAAAATAATTTAAAATATATCTTTAACAACAAATATTTAATTTAATGAATTTGTTTACATTTAATTTATTTTAAAATTAAGAAATCCACCCATCGAGCGGGTCCTAATCTAGTTTAGTATAAGAGTTAGTTATATATGTTACTAATAATAGAGGAAAGAGTTGACCCTTTATGATAAACAGGTTACGTGAAATGCACGGCTTCTCTATCTTTCTTCCTATATGTGACTAATGATGAGTAGAACATCTTAAGATTCGAAATTTGATTCCTTAAGAATACTTGCGTATGTAAGGCTTACAAATCTTACATTGTTTGTAATTTATTATCCGAAACGAAAAGAGCCTAAACCTTGACAAGCTTCACAAATCCTATGTGAAAACTCTTGTGTTTTAAAGAACAAATGGAACACATAATCCACATAATAAGTCACACAAACCATTCTACACAAAAAAAAGGGAAAAAACTTTGAGCTAAGATTTAAGGAATTCAGATAGGTTATAACTTGTACGGAAAAGGAGTTCTATCTATATCTAGAAACCTTGTTAGAGTTTCCTTTTTCCCTTTTCCTGTTTTTTTATTTTATTGTAGTGTAAAACATTTTTATTTACTAGTTTATAAAATCTAATTCTACGTATCATCTTAAATATCAACATGATTTTACGCGCTCATCTACTTAAAAACTAAGTTGAGTTTCATATATTGATATATCATACATGACAAGCATTGTTAAATGAGTATTTAACTAGTCAGGGTTACATGTTTTTAGTTTGAATATTCCATGTAAAACTTGCTAACCAAATGGTCATATTTCAGTGGTTTGAGTTGGGTATGTGTCTACCTTGAAACCCGGATTTGATTTCATTTGGTCATCTAACCCAGAGCAAAGTTGTGCGAAAAATAAACTGAGCGTAAAGGGGATTAGTTTGGACCGAAGGTCTAGAAGAACCTATAAATTAAAAAAAGAAAAGAAATTGTTTATTTTGCATCTCTTATTCTCGCATTGGGATATGAGTTTAAACAGTTGAAATAAAACACATTCTAAAACAAGAAATGCTAGTTGCATTTAGTTTAAGTTCTGTGACTTAAACTATGAGTAACTATTAATCAGCTAGCTTATGTTTCTTCTTTGTTTTAGTTGAAAGGAGTCTCCTGCAGATCATGCATGCTCATATATGCATCGTTTAGCTAAAACAGTATATTTTGTTTTCCTATTTTATATGTAAATAATAATTTATAAATGCTACTCTCACAAAAGTTTATGATACAAATGTGTAGATGTAGAAGAATAAAAGAGAAAGAAAGATGGACGACAAAAAAAAAACAGAGAAAGAAAGATGAGAAAGATTTAAGTGGTGAGCCCAAAAGATAGGTAAAACACAAACGCTGAAGAACAGAGTCAATTTTTGGGGACACCACATATCACTTTGTCTCCGTACCTATTCATGTCCTACACCTTTGGACACACTCTTTTCTCTTATATCCTATCATCGTATATATCCTACACCCATTGTTTTATGATTCCCCTTATATAATCACCGCTATCTAATTACACTTATTCTTCTCTTCTTCTTCTTTTTTTTTGTTTAAAGGTGTAGTAACTTTATTGAAAGATTTCTACCTAGTCTGAACATCACTGGAAGATACTAAATTATACACAAATATACTTTGGTTTAGCAAATGTGTATTGAATCAGCTGTATTACATTTAGTGATTTAAACTAGCGAGCGAAGAATGGAATTAAAATGGATGCGGAAAAAAAGAGAGTGAAATCAAAATGGATGCGAAAAAAGGAAACTATTTGAAAATTCGACAACTTGTGTGTCAGGCCATCATTGTTTCTTATAAAACACAGTAAAAAGGTTAGTACACAAGAGAATCTATGAAATAATGCGAGTACAGAGTACTAGATTTGTCAAAAATGTTGATTGGGAAGTTTGGAATAACTCTTCTTCAAATGGTTTTACTTTTTACTTTTGTTTTTAGTGTATGTATGGATGTGTTTAACGGCCAAGTACTGATTGTAAAATCAGGGTTAAGCTAGGGAATACGAATACAATAAATTAGACGATCAAATAGATTAATTAGGTCGAGCATGCGTTGTGAAGGAATCAGAAAACTAGTAAAGAACTAAAGATCTAGTGATCAAGGAAAACTCCTAATTTCACGAGAACTAGACTTAATGAAAATTATCCCTATGGGACGCACATAGAAAGGATACATACACAATTTAAAGCAATCATTTAACAACAAATTTAGCAAAACAAAAAAAAAATCGAGATGTGAACTAAATTTTGAGTAGCTTGAGCAATTCATTCATTTTACTTCTTGTTTTTCCGAGATTCTTCAAACGAATCTTTAAAATTTAACTCATTCTGTAAGCTAATGTTTCTTTCTTGCAACCAACAATTAGATGGAGTCCATTTTTAGATTTTAAAAATAATAATTTCGTCATCTAAAATATATTTATAATTTTAGTCATGCATTTTTTTTTTTAGTCATGCATTTCCGATTTATATTGAGGAACAATTTCAATTGAAATCGTTTTGGATCCACACTTTTAGAAGTGAGCGTTTCTGATTCTGACTCCAATTTTGATTCTAGATATTTTCACTGATGGGTTTATGATTTGTAAGAAGAAACTACACAACAAATGGCTAGATGTCGAAACTTAAAACAAGGATTATCCCACCCCTCAATTATATAGTCATAATTTAATAATATTAGTTTAGATACTTGTCACATCGAAACTCTGTTTTCTCATTGGCCTGTTTCCCTCAAATCTTTAGTTAAATGCTCTATATATATGGCTAGCTTTGAACCTCTATTTTGCATCACTCCTTCATGTACTAGAGATCATTTTTTTTTGTTTCTAAAGAGAAAGAGAACAAATGTTGCCAGGCATACTTTTATGCTCACTTAATCCCAGGAATCACAGGTGAATATTCTTTTTCCCCCGTCGGATTATCACTATTTTTTTACAATATTTTGTTGTTTGAATTAAGTATGTTGCGTTTAAAGTGGGTTTAATGATAAAGTTTGGATTTATCGATATACTTTGATATATCATATCATAGTATATAAAAAGGGACAAGATTATGCGATTCATGTCAAGAATATCAAGATCCATGTCATGACTTTATGGGATAACTTTCTCGTCCAAACAAACGAGAGATTAACAAAAATATACTGAGATAATTACCACTTAATAATGGCACATATTCCACTTTGTCTTTTTATGAGAGAATCAAAAGATAAAATATTTTCAAACAAATTTTAAACTACATGTAGTAACAAAATTTTATTTCTTTTTCAAGTTAACTGATTAAGGATAGAAATTTATAATCAAGTAATGCTTTGATAAGGGCAAATGTGATAGACGATTGCTTTTATAAATTCCAAAACCTGTATTATATATTTTTACCAATATAATAAACCTTAGATTATTTAACCCCAACAAAATTAGTGGCTAAATCAATTAAAAAAAAAAGATATTGGCATATAATGGAAAATGAAAGAGGAGCATGTGCGGGTTGAAAAATTAGAAAGTTGTGGAAAGACCCAAAACTTTTCCCGAGGGGCCAAAAACGAGGTAAGCTTTTACGAGGCACATCGTTACAAGGAAAAGAAAAGTCCGGGGTCAAAACATAAAAGGATAAAAAAGTAAACTTCTAAGGGGCAATTCTGTAAATATGAGTCAGTTTTCAGTTCTTATTGGCTTGTTGCTCTTCTTGAGTCACACTCACTCACTGACTCTCTGAGAGATTAAGATAAAATATTAACACGAGAAATCTCCGGTTATTGCATTCATCGGCCGGAGAAATAATTATTCCGGTGAAATTAACTGTCGAAGCTGTTTTCTTCACTGTGCAGCAAAAAGAAGAAGATTGATCGAGAGAGCTTAGAAACTGAGCCTAAGGACATTGAGTACTGGTACTCAGTTCAGTTCAATCGAGATCCTCCGAGATTTGCTCTACGATCGGAAAACAACAATTCTCATTCCCGCAGGTAAGCTTCTGTGACTTTCCCGTCCATAGATTTCAGAGGTTTGATTTGTTGTTTTTTCCTCACAATTTCTGCGTTTTCAGTAGAACCGGCGGCGAATTTTGCAAGGCGAAGAAGCGAGGAGAAATGGCGAACAAGGTTTCTAACTTCTCGGATCTGATTCAGCGAGTGACGGCGTCTTGTTTGTTGCATCCACTCTCCGCCGGCCGGCAAGATCTAGCTGGAAATCGCCGTGGAGAGTACGATACTGAAGAAGAGAATGAGGAAGAGGAAGAAGGAGAGATTCATTACGAAGATGCTTTAGAGAAGGAAAATGGTAAAGATGAGACAATTAGGGTTAAGAATGGAAGGAACGGCGTGAATGTAGAGACTCTGCAAGAGATGGAGATGGTGATGGAGGAAGTTTTCACGGCGGCGGCAGCTATGAAGAGAGCTTACGTGGCACTTCAAGAAGCTCATTCGCCTTGGGATCCGGAGAAGATGCACGATGCTGATATTGCGATGGTGGCTGAGCTGAGAAGGATTGGTTTGCTGAGGGAAAGGTTCAGGAGGATGAGAGGCACCGGAAGTGGTGGTGGCAGGAGGAAAAACGATACCGGCAGAGGGATGCTGAGAGAGGCGGTGGCGCCGTATGAAGCTGTTGTGAAGGAGCTGAAGAAAGAAGTGAAATTGAAAGACACTGAGATTGAGAATCTGAAGGAGAAAGTCAAAGTAGCTACTTCTATGGTCAACGGCAACGGAGCCAAGAAACATCGTTTGCTTTCAAGCCGGAAAGTTAACTGTAGCACACAAGGTCACACTCACACTCCTTTCTTCTTTAATCAGAATCCAAATTCTATTTACTGTTTTGGAAATTTCCTAACAATCTTGATGATGGAATATGAACAGTTGCTGTATCCCCGGTGCCTGAGTTATTCGAGTTGACGATGATTCAGGTGAAAGAAGCATCAAAGTCTTTCACAGGGATTCTATTGTCTCTAATGCGAGCTGCACATTGGGACATTGCAGCGGCTGTTCGATCCATTGAAGCTGCTTCAGCTGCATCAGATGGAATGTCAGCTTCTGCGGTAGCATCTTCGATTCAGTCCTCTGTCCCGAACCAGCATGCAAAATTTGCTCTTGAGTCATACATATGTCGAAAAATCTTCCAAGGATTCGATCACGAAACGTTTTACATGGACGGAAGTTTATCTTCTCTTATCAATCCGGATCAATACCGTCGTGATTGCTTTGCGCAGTTTAAAGACATGAAAGCAATGGATCCTATGGAGTTGCTAGGAATCTTACCAACTTGCCATTTTGGTAAATTCTGCTCAAAGAAGTACCTTTCGATCATTCACCACAAAATGGAAGAGTCATTGTTCGGGGACTCTGAACAGCGGGAGTTGGTTCTAGCTGGCAATCACCCAAGAAGTCAGTTCTATGGAGAGTTCTTGGGGTTAGCCAAAGCGGTCTGGCTGCTTCATCTCTTGGCCTTCTCGCTCGACCCATCCCCGAGTCACTTCGAGGCAAACCGAGGAGCTGAGTTTCACTCTCAGTATATGGAGAGCGTTGTGAGGTTTTCGGATGGCCGTGTTCCTGCTGGTCAGGTTGTTGGGTTTCCGGTTTGTCCAGGATTCAAGCTTAGCCATCAGGGGAAAGGATCAATCATCAAATCCAGAGTCTACTTGGTTCCAAGGTCTTAACCGAGCTCACTCTTTTGTAGTAGTAATGTCATGTCGTGTGTTGTTGGGACAATTTAGCTTTGGAAAAATCTTGAAATAAAGCGACCCTTCATATAAAGAGTTCTTGCAAAAAGAAAATCAAAATTGATAAATGTTTCTATATTAATCTAAATGACAAAGCTCACATAACATAAAATTATATATATATTCTCTAACAATTCGGGGCTTTAGAAGGAATTATGTAATAAGGTATGGTTTTTTGACGAGAGATCTCAGAAATCAATCGTATAAGACTTCTCTTAGGAACACCTTTTTCACCTGTTAGAGAGAGAGAGAGGACACGATTAAAAGAAAGCAAAACCCACCTTTATCATCATCACCATCAAAAAGTAAATGAGAGTGTGAGAAGAACTAATTTACTTGTTCTAGTGTGAGGAACATAACGACGTTCCAGGTTCCTAGCCGTGTAAAATTCGGGAGAAATCCTTTGTAGAATGCCATAATTCCCTGTAACAATACCAAAAACAAAACATTCATGATTGTATCGTAGAGAGAGAGATAAGTAAATGTGAAGTGCAAAGAGATACCAACCTCGGTCTTCATGGTTTTGATGAAGCAATCAATTGTATTTCGGTACGTAGAGTCTCCCATCATTCTAGATTTCACCTGGAACAACATATAAAGAAGAAGCATGGCCGTTCCAAGGGCAAATACCAAAGGATCAATCATTTTGCTTCCTTTAGTAACAAGTTAATATTTTTGTTCTTTTCCCCCTACAATCTAATCTCTCCTTCGGTAGAGCATTACTATCTAATAATGCTGCATTTACCAAAGTCAAATCACCAAGCAAGAGGTCAGAAACCTAAAATGTGGAAGACACAAACATGTGAGATGCTATATGTCAATGTCACTTTCAAGGTACTGCTATGTCCACTCTATCTCCTTGTCCTTTTAAGAGGATATTCTGTAATAAATACCCAATCTTTTCCAAAACTCTATAAATGGAACTCAATCAGTACTAAGTCTCTTTTGTTCGTTCCCAAAAAGATCATTGAATTAGGCATTTAGCACTTTCGTTTTCAAATCTATCACTTCTCTCTGAAAGTTATTTTAGATATAGACCACTACCGAAAAAAATAATGAGGCCAGAGGCAAATGATCTTGTAATTTTGTGCTTGCTTTATGTAAAAGAAGAAAATGACTGCTTACCACATCAATTGGAGAACCGATACAGACAGCAAAGAAGCCTGCAGCTAAACCAGCTAGTAGATGAGTTAGAACACTGTCTCTGAAGAATGGAATTTTCATAATTGTCTGCATATGTTTGGAAGTATTAGAACAAACAAAGACTAAACAAACACCAGTATAAGCCAAAAATTCTTCTACAAGATAACAAAGACAAATTCTTGAGAAAAAAATATCACCTCTTTTATTTGATCATAACTAGCTAGCTCTGCAGCATTTACAATAGCATTCCGAGCAATATTAGGACCAAGTCCAGTCCAGAGCGCACTAACTCCTTCCTGTTTTATAGATCAAAAGGCTATAACTCTCTGCTAACCAAGTATTTTGATATTGTTATTTGAAGATTAGTTTACAAACCAGCTTCACTATGGTGAAATAAGCGTCTACAGCTCCTGCATAACGCCTAGGAACCCCAGCCGGTAGTTTTCCTTCTGATTGAAGCCGGACTTTAACAAGATCAGTTGGATTAGCTACTATAATAGCTATAGCTCCTGTTGTCACACACACAAAAAAAGATTCCCTTTATTTTCTAGATGTTTCATTCAAATTACTTCTAATAGACGATCAAAATTAAGAACTGAACTCACCGGTTAACAAAGCTGCAAGAATCTTTTGATATAATGGAATATCACCAATAAAGTCACTTCCAACCAAAAATGTCTTGACCTGGCCAGATATTACAAAGTAAACATTCATCAGATTATACAAAACAAACAAAAAAAAAGCACCAAGAGAAAGAAGGTAATGTGAGACTCACAGGCTCATATAAACCAATCCTTAAGCCACCATAGATGCATTGACGATGCAATCCAGCAATTACGCCTTTCCAAAGCCCATAAATACCTTCTTCCCTTGCAATGGTAGTTAGAGTACCAATAGAGCCTCTGTACTTAGGCAAATTCTCACCATCTCCTGTGGGGATCTTTCTTTGAAGCTGAAGCCTTACTTTAGCTGTGTCCAAGGGTATAGTACATAACTGCAAAATTCACTCAGTTAAGCCATAAAATATGAATCAAGATGATTTGACTAAAAGTCGTAAAGCAAAATACATAACACAAAGTAATGAAGTAGAATTGAAACATACAAAAAGTCATTTCCCAATTAATATTTTGCCAACTTTTCAAAAACACTAAACCCATAGAAGTCTATATAGCTCATTACGATAAGCATCACGAAAATTCCCAATAAAATGGAGTTAGAGTCGTAGACTAGACCATCTTTAGGTAGCTTCTCTTTCATCTACAGCTCAATTTTGAAGATTTAGTAAATCTAAACACATTTCTCGAGCTTGTCCACCAGTGACAGTGATTAAACTGAAGAAATTAACGAACAGATGCAAAATTAATCGAATTCGAGAAAATCCACCGACGCAAATTTTTCCATCTGCGAGTGTGTATATAAACAATCTAGCTAAAAGAGTACCTCTGCAAAACAAGCTGCGAAAGCGCTACAAATGAAGGTTTCAAGGAACGAAATCTCGATCCTGGGTTTGAGATCCGCCATTGTTATCTCTATTGAGATTTGAACAAGATAAGCAAAATCTGGGAAGCACCGATTGGGCAAGCTAAATTCACAGAACTCGCACTTTATCTCTAAACGATGATTGATATCTTAAAATGCAATGATTTGTTAGAGTAGTAATGAAGAAAAAGTGAGATCGAGATTTAAAAGCGGACTCGAATGGCGTAACGATTTCAGAATTACAAGTACAGAGTCTCAATCCATCGTCTTACTATTTCTATTTAAGATTTTTAATCTGTTTGTTAAACACGTCACTCACTAGTCAGGACTAGAGACCCTCTTCCTGAAATAGAAGGTTAACGTTCATGTTGCTTTATTCAATATACAACTAAGGCACTAGATGAACCAGAGAAATGGTGAGTGGAGTTCAAATGGGTTTTAGCAGAACCAAAGTGAGTGATTCTATAAACGCCAACTGAAGCGGTTTCAGGGATTCTCCATTCGATACTCGCTGAGCTCCGCATGCTGAGTTTGAACGGTCTTGACCATTTAAACCGGAGGCAAATGTCGTCATCATCATAAACTGGTACCCATGTCTCTCTTCCTTCGAGCCACCTCTCGACAAGTGCGAAAGTCCCTTCTGTCATCAGATCATTTCTCGGGTTAGCTGACCGGAACTTAACTGTCACTATGTCAATTCCCTTCCTGAATTTGGAAGACCGAGGAACATCCGATATGACATCTCCAAATGCAGTTCCAATTGGTGTCATATCCGCAACCACGGGTGTTACTAAGCTTATTTGCTTGTCAAGTAGGTCAGGTGGTTGCGGACCTGGGTCAGTGGCTTGACCAGATAGAAGATCATGTGCTAGTTTCTTGAATTCTTGAATGTATCCGCTTAGTGTGTGAGGTCCATATAAAGTTGATGCACCCTGAGAAAAAAGAAATCAGAGTTGGTTAAGAGCGTGGAACCAAGAAAGATCCAAGATTGTTTTTCTTATCTTAGTCTCTGACCTCATATCTCTGAACTTGATATTCCTCAAATGTGGCAATATACTGTGAGTACGTATTGGTTAGTCCGGCTATGACCACGCTGAATTCTTCTCCGTAACTACTACCTTCCTTAAGCACTATTTTCACGGCATCACGTAGTCGCCTCCCTGCCATTGTTGTGAATTCTTGCAAGAAGAACCAAATAAAACGGAGATTACTAGTGAACCACATCAATCCGGAAGTGTTTTTGTTTTTTTAGGGGAGTATGGAATACCTCCTGGGACGCAGAGAATCACTAACTGGCCAATACGGAGGATCTGAACTGGTAATATCGACGGCTGAGAATGGATTACGAAACAGTTTTTCCACCAAAAGGAGTTAAGTAGGAATCAAATATAATCCATCACAGTAATAGCAAAAGGGTGAATGATAAACAGATTATGCTTACCGCCCAGTTGTATGGTTATTTCATTTCACCAGTATCAAGTAATATGGGCTTAGGTCGATGGCATCGGACCTGTTCCTCGGTTGGATTCTTGAGAAAGTTCCTTACAAGCCTCCAGAAAGTATTCCCCTGACACAGTCACAACATAAAAGTTTGGCTAATTCAATAACTTGTTTACAAGGAGAATTTGGGTTTTACATGATCATCTCCTTGTCTAAAGTCAAATGCTCCAGGTCCATCTGTTGTTCCCGCAGCGAAACCAAAACCCATTGCAGCTAGACATGTTTTCACCACTTCAGAACCTCCGTCTTGTCCATCAATCGTCACTTCAAGCTTAGAGAAATCAACAAAAGCATGACGATAGTCAACTTTTCCTTGTATCTCCTCATAGGCTGTATTGAAAAGATCCGCAGCCTTCTTAAACTGCCTCTCTCCAATAAGGCGTGTACTCTCAAATTCATCAGGGTAGCTGAAAGATTTAGTCATTCCGAGTTATACATCTAACAAGCTTGGCTCTATCAAAAGAGGCGGTTAATTAACAAAAACTTGTAACAAACCAAAACTAACTAAAGATTAAAGACGTACCCTGGTCCACGGCCGTAGCACTGTTCATTCTTCCCACCACAAGTACTATGGTTGAAGTCACAAGGAAGGCCTGTGTCTATACAGAAGGTTCCCAACACGTTCGGACTAACATCACCGCAGTTAGTTTGACAGAAGGCAGAGACAAAGCTCGGTTTGTCAGCGTGTCTGAATCCACTTCTGACCCGTCTAGTAACACTTGACATCCTTGTAACGGTTTCACCGCCGGTAGACAGTAAAGAGGACGCCATTTCCAGCAAATCTTATTCTGTAACGAAAGCAACAAAAAGTTAGTTGTACAATAACACGCCATTACCAAACTCTTGGAGCTATGGTTACTTACGCTTACCATAAGCACCTGTGATTATGCTTGAGACTCTTCTATGAGATTCAACATCATATGATACACGACCTTCTTTGTTTTCAAACCAGTCTTCCATGATACGTGCTGCAGTGCCTTTGTTGTCTCCGCTGATCAAGGAATTTGTACGGCTCATCGAAGTGCCATGAGTTGCAAACCAATTGAAACTACCCACTGGACCCCATTGATCATCAACGAACTTTACAAGTGTCATCTCTTTATCGACATCATATTCATATTTACTACGCTCATCTGCCGGATTGTTAAGGTATGCGCTGGGACTACGGTTCACACCAGCATCCAAGAGCTCCCCTGCAAGATTAGATCCAAAAGAGATGTCTTTAGAGAAAGCAACATGTAAATGAAACATAAAAAGGTGTGCAACGAGTTAAATCCCTCACCGTTGTTGATTAAAATGGACCCGGGACGAAGATTTTCATGAGCTTGTATGATACTTTGCTCTATACCATCCACAAGAGCATTGAATGATTGATGAACAAAACCAAGAGATGTAACTAAGTATAGAATGTATTGGAGATAACCCCCTGGACCGGCATGAGTATGAGTTCCACTGATTGCAACATTTTCCTCCGTATAAAGCTCGCCATACCTTCAAGTAAATTGAAATTGTATATAACACACTTAGCACTCGCAATATACTGAAACATTAAAAAACAGTAATGCTACCTACCTCTGTTTCAATCTTTCAATCACTTTGATAGTCACAAGCTGTGAGGCCATACCGGCATCAAGATTAACAAAAGCAAATCTTTTCCTGTTTGGCTCAGCAACGATGAAAGAGCGAGCTCTGAGCCTGAAGTGAACACCAGATGTTACTTGGTCCATGTTAGCATATCCCATCATGTTGACATCAGCTGCAGGTCCTGTGATGTCATAGCTTCCAAGACCGATCAAATAATCGGAATACGAGAATACACATTGGATCTTCAACAGAAACAGCAAGAACAATGTGTATGTGTAGTGCATAGATACAGACCACCTCGTCATCTTCACACTCGATGTGGAGTAATAATCAGTTCTTTCCAATTTTTGGTCCTTCATAGAGAAACATGCCAACGTAAGCAACACAAACAAACACACACATCTTTCATGAATCTCAGTAATTAAACCCAAGAGAATATCCAACCTGAAGAAGTACAACAAGTAACGCAAGGCCTTATATGAAAAATATTAACACGTTATTCATAATGAAAGAGCTTTAATTTATTCATTCACTGGCTTCAAAAATCCTGTTTTGACTGAATGAAGTTAAAAATGAGTCTTTTTGCTTTATACGGAGTTACGGACAGAAAATTCTGTCTTGAGCAATGATATACAAACAATTTTATTTTTAAGCTGATGAACACACTAACCGCTATAACAGAGATCGATCCATTGTTGAAGCTGAGAGAAACTAATCGTTGTGAAATGCTATGAAGCAAAAAAAAAAAAAAATGTTTCAGAACTCGTAAAGTTTCGGTTTTTTTTTTTTCTGGTGAAAAAATTGGCACAACGATCAGAGTCTGTAAGTAAGAAGAGTAAAAACAGAGGAAACATTCTTATTTTTTTGAAGGAAAGCTTCCCAATTTTAGCTGTGTAGCCATGTATGTGTCGTTGTCAATTCGGTTTTCATTTCTCATTCGATTTCTAATTTGCAAGGGGTGAGTGGTCAAATTGGTCAAATGAAAATTAACGGGTTTCGATTGTAATTTATAAAATATTATCGGGTCTATTTGTGAATAAACCAAAACTTGTGGAGTTGTGGGTTTCTCCTTCTTCTCAACCTCAGTCGCCGATCTCAACAGTGTGGTTGAACTAGAGAAAGCGAAACAATGGCGATGAGCCTTATGAACAGAGCAATCTCTAGAACCGAAACCGTCGGTGCTTTCAGACTCTCGCTTAATCTCTTAAGGAATTTCTCTGCGCCGGCATCTCCTCCGTCAACTGAAAACCCTAGCTCCGATTCGAATAAACCTAAACGAAGAAAGAAGAAGAATCTAATCGAAGTCGCTCAATTTTTACCTAATTGGGGAATCGGATACCATATGGCTAAAGCTCACTGGAACGGAATCTCTTATGAAATCACTAAGATCAATCTCTATAAGGTCCCTTCTTCTCTTTCTCTCATTGTTGTGTTTGAATAGAAGATGTGAGCAAATGTTTCTTTATCTGATTTGGGGGTTTTTTGGATTCAAATGCAGGATGGTAGACATGGTAAAGCTTGGGGAATTGTTCACAAAGATGGTTAGTTTTGTTCCTTTAGTAATGCTAAAGTTTTCTCTAACCCATTGATCTTGAAGTTGAAGATGATTCCAAGAAATCACTTTGTATAACGCATTAGTGTTAAGATTTGCATTAGCTTCCATGAGACTTAACATATATGCATATATTCTGAAATGTGCAGGCTTGAGAGCTGCGGAAGCTCCAAAGAAGATAAGCGGAGTTCACAAACGCTGTTGGAAGTATATCCCAATCCTGCCAAAGATTGCTGCACCTGCAACAAACTCTGCAACTGCTGATCTCCAAGCTGCTTGACATGTTTACTTCCATTGTTGTGGGTTCTTCTCGATATATCTGTTTGTTACTTGGTCGTTTTTTTGAATTCGTCAATAGCTTTGTAGGAAATGATCCATTAGCTTCGGATGATGTTTGGTTTTCCCTTCATCTTATTTAAGACTTCACATTTCTTGAGTTGAGATTTTGATGTTGCCTGCATCACTGAGCCCAGAGATTTGATACTGTTAAGTATGAACTTGTTAGGAGACCTTCTGGTTTGAAACATCTAATAAAAAGATCTCAATACCAGTGGCAGGTTTTGGTTTCTATTGCCAACACTTTTGTTTTGTGATATTACATATGAATTAGAAATTTAGAACCAAAGTCTTAACATTATCTCCCAGACTTTGTGATGCTTACCCCAATCCCAAATTTCCAATATTTGAAAGCCTCGATGTCGCACGAGTATGGGTTTCATGGATTTGAATTGGTTCTATCATGCTCTCCAAGGCATTTTTCGTTTGTCGATCCCCACCATAAACCCCACGATAGAAGGCTATCAGTTTCTGCACATACTGTTTTGAATATCAAGAAACAATTTCATAGAAAAGATATGCATCGCCAATACTACTGATTTGATAAGTCTTTTCTTTCCATGTCGGAGATAAGAATCTTGTTTGTCATCCATTGAACTTTCAAATAATTTGTTCCATCATGTAATACATCATTTGATAATTTGTTCAATCATCCATTGCTCTGGTTATTTAAAATCTTAAGAATCCTCTTAAAGCCTTTATCTCCTTTACATTTGACACAAACATTAAGTAAAACGTTTACACGTTATTTTGTCCGCAGCAGCGATAGTTTGAGTTTATGCTGTATAGTTTTGTTTCGTTAATTCTACACATTGAGAAGTTGAGCTTGTCGCAGTTCCAATAACTGCACTTACTAGACGTGAGTAGTTAATTAACTTAATTTAGTCCAAGCACAAAGAAGTTGAGCATCTAAATACATTTCTTAGATTTTAAGTTGTTTGTTCAGTAGAAACATTGAGAAGTTGGGTTATCTAAGCCTAATACCTGCAACTCAACTCAAGTATACTAGATGCACTTAGATTAAAATTAAAACAAAACAAAAAATCAAAATAAATTGATGTATAAGACTTGAGTTATTCAGTTTTTAATAGATGCACTTATTAGCCATGAGTTGTAACATCTCGTACTATATCATAAATGATTTTAGAACATTTTTTGAAATTTTAATAAACATGTTTATATATAGTAATAATTAACTGTAGCCATAATTCCTAATTCCTAATTTATTTATATATTTTATTTTATAACTATTTATATGCGTAATTTATGAATATCATAGTTTCGTGTCTATCCTTCTTTTCCAACTCATCCAAAGTTTTCGAGCGTTTCGTTTTTAACTTTTTCATCACGAATATCAGGTTTTGCTTTTAAATTTGTCGGTTATGTATCCGGATTCTCCGATTTTATCCCCGAATTCTCTCCGATTTTTGTTGTATTAGTTTATGTATGATATTTTAATTATAATAAAAACACAAAGTTTGGTGGAAAAAATAAATAAGCATGTCTAATCTAGTAAAATCAAATATGACTTGGAAAAAAGGAGAATAAACTACTAAGCTTATACAGTTACAGAAGAAAAAACATATGTAATTTCAAATCTAATAGAATACTTTTTAAAAAAAAAAATCTATATTTCTTAACCCCAAGATAAATTAAATAACTTTTCAAATTGTGGTGTTCTTTTATTTTTTTTCTTTCGAACAATTATTAAAGAAAGGGTGAGTTTCCTCCCAGCGAACATTGTTTCATCCTGACACAGCCACTGACATTGACAGTGATTTCTATATTTAATTTCATTATTGCCCCTAAACTTTTTAAGAATTTGAATTTGATCTCTTCTGTTTATATACTTGTAAACAAAACCCTACGCTATTACATTTTCTAACAAACATCGATTGCAAATAATATATATTCACAGTTCAACAACCTACTTCCAAATCAGAATCAGTTTAAACATGACTAATTAAAATCTAAACAATCCAATCTAAGAATGAAACCTTTATAGAAGCAAAGTACCTTGTTTTTCACGATAGGAGTAAAATACTAAATAATTTAATTGTTAGAAAAATAAAAACAATCTAACTTATTGAAGAAACCAAGGAAAGTACTAAACAATAATAAAACGGTTTTTTCCCGTCAAATTTTAACTTTTAAGTAACGTGGGTATATATACTTCATCCTAAAAGTTAAAACTCACAATCCTAAATCCATAACTTCTTTTCATGAAAAAATAATAATATATAACTTATTTTTGTTCAATTCTTTCTGAAGTTACAACAACAAATTTTATAAACTGAAATTCAATTTGAAACTGAAAAAAAAAGTCACTCATAATTCTAACAAATGGTACATTAATTCAACTGTTTATAAGTACAGTTGGAATAAAGTATAACTGACTATAAAAGATTAACTTAAACTTCGAAAATAAATACTTTTATTTATATCTGAAGTAAAAGATGAGATCCACTCCTACTCAGAATTTAAAACAAAAAACAGTAATCATATATTCAGATAAATATGAAAAAAAAATTAAGTGGAAATTGAATGTAGAATCATGAGTTAAGAATCCGTACCACGGGATCTAACAATGTTAAAAAGCACCTTGTTTTGAAATATCCTCCAAACTTGAGGGAGACAAAACACAACAAGTAAATTTTTTTTTGTTTTAAACCCAAAAAAAAAACAACAATTAAAAAGAACAGAACAGAAGCTGCTCTTTTGTCCAAAGCTTCTTCCTTTCTCTTTCTCCAACATTTCTTCTCTCTGCAAGTTAAAATTTCTAAAACAAATAAATTTTTTTACAATAAACCCTCCAAAGACAAAAATAGCTTTTTGTTTTGGTTTATATATAAAAATAAAAATATAATTTTTATTTTTCTTTGTTTTGTTTTGTTTCCTCGTAAAACGCATGAGTGACCCCTTTGTTCTTTCTTTGCTTTAATCCTCAAGAAAAAAAAATGCCTTCTTTTGCTTTTGGATCTCATCACCATTTGCCCAACCATCCCATAGACTCGCCGTACTCCGTCGAAATTAGCGCCGACGGCAACTCCTCCGACTTGGATTCTCTGTCTGAGGTCGATTTAGAGAGCGGCGTTGTTCTGGTACCGGAGAAAAAGCTACATTCCGGTGGTAAGAAGAGGAGGAAGAGAAGGAGAAAGAGGAAGAAGAAGAAGAAGAAAAGTGGTAGAGATTGCAGGATCTGTCATCTTCCTTTAGAGAGTAACAAAGAAGCTGAAGAAGAAGATGATGATTCCGATGAAGAAGTAGTAGAAGATGAAGAAGATGAAGAAGATGAAGAAGAAGAGTATTATGGTTTGCCTTTGCAATTAGGTTGTTCTTGTAAAGGTGATTTGGGTGTAGCTCATAGTAAGTGTGCTGAAACTTGGTTCAAGATCAAAGGCAACATGTAAGTACTTTCTTCAATTTCTCTTTTAAGACTTTCTATTTTTGTTTGTTTTTTTCTGCAAAATTCTTCAGATTCTGTGAAAAAAATAGTAAAGGATGAAACTTTATGAGGAAAGAAAAGTATTTTCTTTTATGTACTTTGAGTTTTTTTTTCTTGTCTGATTTTTAAAGATCCATATGATGATTGCTTCTCAAAAAGATTGTCTACTGAAGCTGGAATCTACAGTTTTTTTTTTTTTTTTTTGTGGCCACCAATTATTTAGTTTATGTTTCCATGTGTTGTCAACTTGTGTCTATTGTTCTTATTGTCCTGTACATTTTGGATTTTGATTGTTTGTTGTCTCAATTAAAGCTACGTTTCTGTGATTTGCTTCACAACATTCAGTTTTAAAGGCTTGATTTTGCAGCTGCATTGAGAATCTTGCAATACCTTTTACTGAGACAAACTGATTCTTACCAATCACCTTTATACACAGCTCTGTTTTAGCTTATGTTTTGCGTCTTTGCATTGTCTTAGATAGGAGTTAGATCTCTTTCTTGTGTGTTTACAAGATGAAGAGAGTCTCTAAAGGCTGGTATTTGTCATATTGTTTTATGAATCTGACAGGACATGTGAGATATGTGGTGCAATGGCTCTAAACGTGGCTGGTGAGCAGTCAAACGCAGAGAACACAGCTTCTACCCATTCACAAGCTGCTGCAGGACAACCTCAGATTCAGACAGAGCCACGGGGAATCTGGCATGGTCGCCGTGTGATGAACTTCTTGCTTGCTGCGATGGTCTTTGCCTTCATTGTTTCGTGGCTCTTTCACTTCAAAGTCCTCAAGTGATACGACTTCAATCTCTTCTTCTCTTTCGCCTGCCTGCATGCGCTCGCTCTTCTCCTGTTCTTGAGACGCTTGTAGTCGCTAAACCAATCCCTCCTGTCGCTTGTTTATCTACACGTTTTGTAGCTGTAAAAACTTTGTAGTTTATAGATTGTTGTGACTTGTGAAATTTTACATCTTCTTGTATAATATTTCTTCTCTACTCCGTCTTGGTGAAACCTCTATGTGCTTAAGAGGGTCTTAGCTCTTCTGGTTTCAGACACGAACATCTTTGGCTTTGAAGAATGGTAATAGATAAATACTGGACAATAGTTGTGTTAAATCTGTTTTTTTTTTTTAAGATATATTCAAAGAATGAATCAGTTTGAACATATAAGGATCTTGGACTTAAATGAGAAAGATCCTTCTTTTCTTGAGTCAAAATCACATTTGAATCATCTCTTCAAATTGAAAACCACAAATTTAAGATAATGCTTCAAGAAAACGAAGACAATGAGGCTTTTTCAGAATCCAATCAGAAAACGAAGAAGACGAAAGAGAGAAGAAACCTATACACTTGGAAGTTTTCAGTTTCTGTTGTTCTGTTTCTTGGCTTCCAAGGAAGTTCCATCTTTTAGGGTTTCGCAAGCGTCTTTGTCCATTCCAAGGCTGAAGAGAGCAGCAGCCTGAAGATAGAAAGCCGTTGGCCACTCAGGAGACACTACTTGCGCCTGCATTGCATCACCAAGAGCCTCTTGTGGCATGTTACTCATCAGATAACACAAACACCTCCTTGCAAAAACCGTTGGCGATACCATTGTGCCATCTTCGATGAACTGCAGAAACAATAAGAGAACACGGATTGAGTTGAGTTTCGGGTTTCAAGAAGGTAAATGACTTTCTTTTTCTTACCTGAGTGTAACATTCGACAGCAGTGACAAAGTCTCTGCCTTTGAACGCAGCATCTCCTTGTTTCTTGGAGTTTAGAGTCTCCTGAATCTGGTCGGTCCACACTTGGAATGAGAGCTGTATAGCAAAAGAATAAAGATTATGATCTCAAAGGAAAACTACAGCAGATTTTGTTGTCTGCAACAAAGCTCTACACTTTCAGGTCAATATCCTCGTAGATGCTGAAGAAGCTTCTTGTTCATGTACATACCTCATTTGCAACGCCCTCGTCGTCTTTGTATCCAACTTTTTCGAGAATTTCATGTATCGCGGTGAGATCAAGTCTTGAACAAGCGTCACCAAGAGGAGTTAGCGAAGTTGTTTCCTTTGGAGAAGCAGCTCCATGTGGAATCCCCATTAAGACATATGATGGAACCTGCATAAAAAAACAGAGAAACCGAATAAGAAGAGTGAAGACTTGAATGAAAGAAGGTGATTTAGTAAGCACATACATCAGTTTCCTTCTGAAGAGGAGCGAGTGAGGACACGAGAGATTTCACATTTGGCCTTTCACGAGCTTCATACTGCAAACAACGGGAAGCTAAGCGAACCAAATCGGTTCCATCATCGTTTGAGAAATGACCTTCGAGACATGAGTCCATCAGCATAAGGAAGTTCTTCCCACGAATCAAATCAAGCGCCTGCAGTACAATGGTAGAGCATATAGAACTTAATCTACTGTTGGGTATAAGCTAATAGATCAAGAACTTCTTCTCAGGAGAAGTTGAGCCACTTACATGGCTTGGTGGTATATGTTTTCCACTGAGAAGATCTAGCAACAGCGTTCCGAAGCTGTAAACCACGCTCTCTGGAATCACTCTCCCTTAAGAGATTAACAAACACACATTGATTCATCGGATCAATATAATAACTTTATCAAACAGCAAAACTTGACGCCATTGCATCTCATAACAGTCACTGACCTGTTCTTAGGTATTCAGGAGGAGTGAAAGCCAAATTTGTACTGTAACTCTTCCCATCTCTACTATTCTTCATAAGACCGAAACACGATAATCTCGGGTTACCATCCTGTAATCAAGATTACAGAAACATTATCAGAATCCATAAATAGCAAAATCTCTCCAGTAATATCTCATAAATTAAGAGAACTATGAGAAGATGAGAGTAAAGCTTGAGATGGACCTGGTCAAACAAGATCCTGTAAGCATTAAGATCATGGTACAAAGCGCGACCTTTGCTGCTACAATACTCGAGTGCTTGTGCAAGATACAAAGCCACTCTCAACCTCATAGCCCACTTCATTGGCTGGCTATCCCCTACATAACCATCATCACACATTATTAAGTTCCACCATTCTTTTGCAAACAAATATCTTTAGCTAAAAATAGAAATCTCACACCAATATTAACAAAAACGATGATTACGTCATCATAAGAGATGACATATAAGCAATTAAAGTCTTGATCTTTTATTCACCAAGATAGAACCAAAAACAGAAACTTCCAACTAAATTTGGTAAAAGCCTTACAGTGAAAGAGATGCTTAGAGAGAGTTTCGAAAGGCATAAACTCAGCAACTAGCAATCTCTCATCTCCTTCACAACAAAAACCAATCAAATTCGCCAACCTCTCATTCCTCAACTGCCCCACAGCTTTTGCTTCCTCCTAAAAGATCAATCAAATGAAAACAGTAAACAACAAAATAAAACACAAAAATTCGATTTGGGAACTATAAATAATAAATCCCATCAACAGAAATGAGCAAAAGAAATCAAATTCATGTACAAGAAATTGACGAGTGTCAGGCCAAGCGGATCTATTGAAGCGTTTAACAGCGATCCATCGGTCATCTTCAAGTCTGCCTTTATACACAACATTAGGAGCTTTAACTCCGTGTTCGGATACGATGCTGTCTGTAGAGAATCCACAAGTAGCAGCTCGTAGTTGGTCGAAACTGAACTCCGTAAATGACGGCAAATCGTCTGTTCCATTTTCTGTCGGAACCAAAAAAAAACTCAACTTTGTTAGCAAAGAGAATTAAAATGCGGGAAAGGTAAAGACTTTATTAAGTAAGAGAAGGAACCTAGATCAGAAGTATCGTTGAGAGTTGATTTGAGATGTGTCGGCCACCAACAGAGAGATAGCTTAGAGCAACGAGGTCCCATTTTGGGGGTTTGAAAGCTTATTCAATCAAAGATTTAAGGAAGATGAAAGATTTCTTCACTAAACCCGAAAAGCAAAAACCCTTTTTTTGGAGAGTATCAGTCACTTTCTATAAGAGGTTAAGAGAAGTCGAGAGAGAGAGAGAAAATTTGTTTGTTTTTTTTAATGCTGGAGGAGAAAGGAATCTGCGGAAAAATTGAGGGAGGAAATTTATATAGCGCCAGTGTAGTGGAGAAGAGACACTGGCGAGTGATTTATAAAAGCAGAATAATGCATAAAGTGTGTTTCATTGAAATTAAAATTGACTAATAAAGTGTTTACTTGTGGATCCAATGTTTCTCTCTCTCTTTACTTTGTTACATATCTAAAAAAATTCTTAATATTTTCACTTCTTTTTTTCTTTTTTTTTTTCTTTTTGTAAATGTGGAATGTTTATTTGAAACTAGTTTTAACAAGATTTTAAAGAATGTTTTAGAAAAGTGTATAATGTTTATAAAATATTGTATTTCTAATTGTTATTTTTGAAAAGATCAAATATAGGAAAAGTACTTCGATTTTTTTTTTTAATAAAACCAATATTTTTGTTGGTCAGAAAACAAAACCAAATTAAAAATGAAAAGTACAGATTAATCGAGAAAGCCGACGTTTTATTTTCGAGTTTGTCGTTGAACTACTAAAGTAACTAACGTCCTTAAGTAAATATGAAACGTCCGGATTATACTACTAGTACAAGACTATATTAGTATTTACTACTCATTCCGTTTCTAATTGATTATATTTCTAGGAAAAAAATTTGTTTCCAAAAAATATAATTTTTAGGTTTTTTATATAATTTTTATTAGTCATTAATGATTGATTGTAAAGTTCAAAAAAAAATAATAGAATATTAATAGTTTAGAGTTATTGAAAACTGTTAATCATATAATGATGTTATAACCAGTTTTTAATGTGTTTTTTTAAATATGTGTGAAAATGGTAGAAATATAATCATTTAGGAAGTACTTTATAAAATAATAATACAAAATTTACGAAAGTAGGGATAAAATCGTAAATTGAATGGTCAAAGTCAAAACCATGTGTGCATGCGTGTGGCTGTGAATATTAACGCTCGAGTGGCAGTGGTAGTGGTAGTAGTAGTAGTAGTTTAGACGAAAGTTGCATTTAAGTGATATCTCCTTCACACATTTTAGTTTTACTTCACACATTTTTAACTCATGAAGAAAGGTGATTAATCTTTGAAGTAGCCTAATCTATATATATATATTATCTATTGTTATTTGTGTTTAACTATTTATGTGTCTTATACACTAGCAGTTTTTTAAATGCGGGTTTACGATATTTTTATTTGATAAAACAATGTTACAATTTTCACTTTCTTATTTGCTTATAATATATGTGCATTTGAACCCACAAAACGAAGAACTTTCCAGCTAAAATGACGCAGACTAGTGACCCAACAAAATTAAAGAGGTCCATGAAGCATTTTATATGCTATCGTATTGACATAGTACATAGTATATAAAGAGGTCCATAAAGCATTTTGTAGTGACATAGTATATACTATCGTATATATGTATTACACTGCAAAGCCCTTTAATTTTTGCGAAGCTTTCTCTATTATATGTATACATATTCTAACCAACTTTTTGTTTGTTTAAATACTTGTTTATTTATAAGAACAATCAATGTTGGTTGGTGGAGACAAAGAGGATCTTCGTGATAAATATGGTAAAGGAAAGTAGTGATAGAAGATGACTTCACGCGTGTGCCAAGGAGATGTTTGTTGTCCTTTGGGGAACACATTTTAGCCTAAATTAAGATGCTCTTAAGTGACCAAGTCAGGACCACTATAACTATACAAATAATGGAAGATAATGCTACTATTCTTATAAACAATGGAGTGTTATTTGGAGGGTTGCATGTGTTAGAAACTCGCTTGAGCTCTTGGCTCAAGAAAATATACAAGCCAACAACGAAATTTTGGCGCCTATATTGTATATGCTCAACGAAACCTTCAATTTAAAAGGGCCTTCAGTAAAATGGTTTGTATATTTAGTAAAAATTTAGTAAGAATATTATGGATACCAAATTTTTGGTCTAACTTGTTTATTCTTCTCACGGCCAAATATTCTAGAATGGTTCTTTTTTTTTAGAATAATAAAAACTAATATCATTTTAACAAAGATTGATCATCAGTGACATGTTAACAAATGATAGATTTGAAAGAAAAAAAAATCAAAATGGATATCCAAATAATGATTTAGACAAAGAAAATATCGTGTTGTGAAATGACTAAAATATTCTTCTCAATAATGTGAATTATAGTTTTGTTTGTTTTTTGCATCTGGCAAATTGGATATTGATGGGTCTACCATGTTGCTTGTTGTGAGTTCAAAGTGCATAAAGCTATAAAATCCACTCTGTTCCTCACTGTCTTTGTGACAAAAAAAACAACAACTTCACGTGAACGATGGTAACATTTTTATTGTTTTCTTATAACTTAGAATCTTTTTAACTTTATAAGACTAAATTTTAAAAGATGAACTAATAATCAAAACTCAAAGTTATGCAAAACTAAGACTTATCTATAATTTACATGGAATGTTTTAAAAAATCGAACTTGTCTGATCAGCTGGGTCAGGTTAAAAAAACATTGTTCTTGTAAATCCAATTCATCATCATGACAATGATCACATGGCAACATAAAAAAAGCTCCTTTAATTTTTCCAGAGGCAGGCTTTTTCAAGTATCAGAAAACCAAAGATTTTCACAGCTTGAAAGTAGACCAACATGTTATATAGATATAAAAATATTCACACTTAAGAGTTGGGAAGATCATTAGACTAACTATTCTAAACAGATCTTCTAGCTGCTTTCTTATTTCCTGCAACTGTTTTACCTTAGGCTTAACACTAACGATACGATCACATACCTGCAAAGTAAAAAATTGGGTTTGAAGTAAAAATACAAACTTCAGACCCGCCCGACAGGCGAGATTGGCGGTTGATACCCGACGGAATTGCCATTATGCATTGAGTTCCCGCTCTAGCATTATGTTCATCACATGAGATTTTTGTGCTCAAGGATGATCTCTGACATTTTCCTACTCTCTGCAAGTGCCATACATATGGAGAAAGCTTGTAGTTGTAAAAGGGATGAATTATACACAATTGAATATATCCCTTCTTTGATCGGTTTAAAGCTCAAGAACGGATGTTCTTCGGGTTGTTCTCCCTGGAAAAAAACATAGAAATGTGATGCTGAAATCTTTTGGTTTTGATTTCGAAGAAACAAAAAAAGGGAGACTGGATTTTAAGACTAAGTAGAGAATCTGCACCAGAAAGAAAAGCTCGAATCGATTTGAAGAGGGTGGTGAATTTGATGTTGTCGAATTTTTGCTGGAGAAGTTGTGCTGATTTGTAAGAATTCTGAGATTGCATCCCATGTCCCAACCTCCACAATCGCAAGACCCACCTGTTCTCCACCGCTGGATCAAAGACGACGGCCCTCCTTTCTGAGGCATACTATGAATACCGCTTTGAAGTATGACCGTAGCACTAATGTCTTGGTCGAATAACCTGTCTTTGATATGATCTTCAAGCTCTTCATTGAGTGCATTGTGATCCTGAACCGTGTTCAGTGATGCCCTCCTGTGAAACCATCTTGGCATCTTCACGATGATTGCAGCTAGCTCGTTTTTCAACTGCAGATCAGACTTTTCCGTGCTCTCTTGGTCAAGTTCTACAGAGAAGAGAACAAACTCTCTGATGGAACCAGATGGCAAAGAGCTCGAGACTCGCATTTGAGCAACAACATTTGAGATGATACCATGTGTTTGGCCTCTGCCTCTTTGGTTTAACCATCCACTATTTCTCTTATGGTCTTTAATAGAGAAGAAAGTATAAACACAAGTACATTCACCCTCTTCCGAGCTTCCCATTTTCTTTTGGGTAGCCGCAATGATATCAGTTTCTTTGTTCACTGCAAATGTAAAGAGTGGTTGATTGTTCTTAATGGTTACCCGAAGAACAGCTCGAACCATGGATGATGCTACCTTCTTCTCATGAGCTGAGTCATTGACGTTTACTGTTTTGCAACCCGTGATACCCAATTTTATTCTTTGTACGCCTTGACCTTTAGGCCCCTCCACGGATTTGCCAGAGTGAATTACTCTTGGCTTCAATAAAGGTTCTAGCAACCTTCTTAAATGGCTTGTCGTGGTTGTATCTTTTTCAATGGGTTTGCTGCAATCTGAACCGTCAACGGCATACAGAAGAGCCACACTTTCTGAATCAATTTTTGTGGAGTTAGCCATTGAGTCTAGCTGAGTTGTGGGAACAGCAGCACTGCTAGTTTTGCTGGCTTTACCCATACTGCAGCTAAGCCGCTGAAAAGGCGATACACTTCTCCCCTTTTCAGATGCCACTTTATGCGACTTTGAGTCTTGTCTCTGGGCAGGCTCATCCATACTAGGTTTTACAGATAACAAAGATGATGCTCTGTCTTCTGTGATTTTACCTCTGGAAGATATATTTCTTGCTGTTGTTGAGAGTGGCACGCACTGAGATATTTCAATTGAAACCTTGTTCGGGTCCGCATTAGTGGAGTCAATTTTACTCTTTGCCAAGCAGCCATCAACTTCACATGGCAATGGGCAAGCATGTTGAGTACAGTAATCTACTTCAATACCGTGAACAACCTGGACTTTTCTTGTTGAACTTCTCTTGCAGGTCTTAGCCTCCCCTTGCTGCTTTCGACCAAGTTCTCCATCATGATCATTTCTGTTTCTTTCGTGCAAGTTCTTTTCACTCTTCCTACGTCTGTTACTATCAGCCTTTGATTTCACCTCCATGTTCAAGCCAGCCTCGGGATTCAATCCAAGTGACAAAGTTCCATTTTTTTGGCTGACCTTTCCTTTAAGATCCTTCTTCTTCTCGCATCCATCTAATCCTTTTGCACCAGTATTTGGACAAAGCTGCTCATCTGCTATGCTGAAACATCTACGCTCTTCAGGTTTCTTTTTCCGGGTACATTTGATTTCTCGATCCTCCTCCTTTACACTTTCTTCAACAGAGTTTGACATTCCATTAGAATGCCGTGAGATATGATGTTTCATACGACAAGCCGAACTACGGTTATGCACTTTGCTCGGACCAGCAGATGACTCATCTCTAAGCGGAGCCAATGAGGCATCTGTTTGGAATCTAGTCTTAACTGGAATCCGGTTGTTATGACTATGGACATGGTGCCACTTCTCCAAGCGTCCCCAGTCAAGAACACCAACACTCAAGAGCTTATCCTGAGAAGTAGTTTCAGGTCTCTCCAAAAAAACGGGTAACTTGGACATATACTTGACAAGCTCATTACTCTCCAGACATTGCTTCACTGGAGTTTGCAAAGGCTTAGTACCAGAAAAAATCTTCTTCTCCAAACGGCATTCCATAGATAGTAGTAGTAGAGAGTCACAGAACCAACATAGCTCCTTCTGGATTATGAAAAAAATTGAAAAAACATATAAAAATCAATCACATCAAAAACTTTAAATTCGTAGCAGAAAATCCAAAAAAAAAATGCACGAAAAAGTACAAAATTCTGGGGGAGAAACAAAAAAAGTGGTCCTTGACGCAGAAAAAAATGCAGGATGATGGTGATAATCATTTCATCGAGATCTTGAGAAAATGCTAAAAATACATATTATATTGAACTGGACCCATTTTTCCCCGAAGAAATAGCTGAAATGATGCGTTCGTGCATTTATGATCAACTATCACAAACACTGAGAAACGACAAACAGAATTGATTTCAAATTTGACGGATCCAACAAATGTGAGAAATCGAAATTTCCAATTAATCAAAATCGTAAGCTCAGAGCTGAAAGAGAAGACGGTAGATAAACGAATTGCTAAGAAACACTTGTTAAAATCAACAAATAAAACAAAATGAACAATCTCCGATTTGAATCGGAATCGAAATCGAAACTGAAAATTTCCTATAGGTTAACGATTCGCTTAATTAGATTCTTCATATAAATTAGCTCAAACGGAAGCATTAACCTATAAGAAATGTGCTTCTTAACCAAGCATTGTACAAAAACGGCAGCGTTTTCACCAAATCCAACCGAAGAAACTTTCCCGAGAAATTACCTCAAAGAACGAAGAGAAAAATGCGGAACCGACACAAATC
The DNA here is from genome assembly GCA_028015245.1 of Cardamine occulta. Taxonomy (NCBI): domain Eukaryota; kingdom Viridiplantae; phylum Streptophyta; class Magnoliopsida; order Brassicales; family Brassicaceae; genus Cardamine; species Cardamine occulta. The sequence continues at coordinate 17,738,758 of CM051390.1, forward strand.
GGTGAAGGAGAAAACGAAGATAGTGAAGATCCGGAATTCCGAATACAGAGAAGTGATCGATATCTATAAAAGCTAGAGAGAGAGAGAGAGTGACTGGGAAAGAAGATGATCCAACGGTTGCTAATGAAAGGAAAGGGTAAATCATGCGGTCCAGATCATATCGTCATCGAGGAAGGCGCGGGAATGGTTCGTGTCAGGTGGTCCCCACTTGTATATATATGCACATGTTTCCGTGTGCATATTAGCATAAGATTTACTTAACACACCAAAAAATTAATCGACTTTTCTTAAAGATAAACAGTACTACAAATTAACACAAATAATTATCTAATCACATGATTCACGTCACGTCACATTTTTTCACTTTATTATTTTACGACTTTTAGGTTTTTTTTTTTTCAAATCCTAATTAATTAAAGTAAGTCCAATAATTTGGATAACACTTTTTGTTGAATTAAAATGCAAATACTAACAGAGTTTTTACAGCTTTTTTTAAAACAACAATTTAGACAAAATATTAAACCAAAATGGTTTTAGAGAGACCATATAACAGTATGAACAGAGGCTTAACCAATCATAACCAAAACTAGATGTGGAACAACAATCTTAAACGGGTATTAATTAAGCCGAAATCCTTAAAACTTTATCAAAGTGTCAGAGACTCTTTGGATTAATTATGATCTTTTAGGTCAATCAACTCGTTAATTGTGTTCGGCATGCACAACACAAATTTCTACTTTTATATTGGACTCGTTATTTAATCAACAAAATAAAGAGTTTTTTTTGTTGGACTCGTTATTATTGAAACTAACCACATAATAATCTACTTACTTACAAAATTAAACTATGGTTATTGAAAGTTGTTCTTGCGAGTGGTTCCGAATTTGATTATGTGGTTAAACTTTACTACTTACTTATATTTTAACAGAAATCTTAGAACGTATACAAAAAAAACAAAAGATATATCTTATACGCGAGCTGCACCAAAAATAAATGCAATCGTGCGTGTGGTCAATTTTCTTTTACCCTAATGTTGTTTGGTAAGAGAACCATATAATATTTGGGTGTGTGTAGATTAATATAATATAAAGTCCTCTGTTGGTGGGTCGATCGTGGGATTGATTTCATAGATTAATATGGGTCCACTGACGCAGCTCAAGATCAGACTCTCTGTAGTTTCCAAGAAAACTTATAATGATCAGTTTCGTAATGTAACGTAGGAGTATTAGTTTGAATTAAAAGAATTCTACTGTATCCAACCACAATTTGGATATAAAAATCTACTGTATCTAACCACATTACTTGGGAATATTTATTGTTAGTTATTACTCCACTTATTAGCAAATATAGGAGGGAGGTGAGTATAATTACAAAGTCTACAGCGTATAATAAATACATGGAGACTTTCACGTCACTAAGTTTTACAACTTTTTTCTACAAAAACTGGTTTACGTCTCATAAGAACAAAATATGTCTTCTTGTTGACATTTTTCAAAGATTTTATAATCAAATATTCGATTTCGGCCCGTCATGGACATGAGCTATTTTCTCCCGGTGAAAATTTTAACTTGGGAATAAGATTAACCCAAAATATAAGTATTGTACTATCTCATTACATCGTTTTTTTCATTTATTGTGTATACTTTTGTAGTATCTACTTACATAGGATTTTAAAATATGAAATAATGACAATTTTGTAGGATCTATATATATATATATATAACATAGGATCTTTAAAATATGAAATAGTGACAATTTTATTGTCATTGATGATGAAAGATTGAAATGTAAAGTATCAACTTTTCGAATAAGATGAAATCACACCATTCGTGGGGACACCATAAAAGAAAGACGAAAATCCTTTATGATTTGTGGATATTCATCATCATAAGCAAAACAAAGCAACTAACAAAAGAGGAATCACTTTTTCTTTTAGTTAGCAACTAATAGCTTATGGGAGCTTTGTTTTCCACCTTTACAAAAAAACTTATGGGAGCTACCAAAAATTTAGAAACAAAAAAAAACTTATGGGAGCTACCATAAAAAAAATGTTACGTGTGTGCGCGAGTATTAAGTTATGAGTTCTCTAACATTCAATATTCAGTAGATATTTCAACTTTGAAATTATGTATGTAAATGACAGTTTTCTTTATAAATTGTGTATATAGTTTTCCACCTCTTTTTTTCTCCCACTCAACATTTAAAGTGATAATGGTAAAAAGCGCAATGAAAAGTCCAAAGGGTCACTTAAGCTTGTCGCAGAAAGTCCATTCGGCGAATATAATAAATATGTATCCAATATTTTGGCACTATTTTGTTATACTGGGTAATTAAAAAGTTTAAAACTAAGCAGAAATTACTATTTTAATATACGCACGGACACTTAGCCACTTCGTGTCACGACAGATTTACTTAAGTCAACAAAAGAAAATATATGTTTTCGTCTACGATTCTCACACAAATTTATTAATTGAATTTCAGATGGCAATATAACAGCAATGTTAAAAGACACATAAAATTTGTATAAATATTTTGTTTGTTTGTTAACTACTTCAATTAGTTAGTTTGCTAGGCATATCATCTCGGGATTAACTGTCTCGTAGTTTCAGGATCGAGCTACTCTTCTGAATAGGTCGGCACCATCCATAGGTTATAAGCCTCAAGTTCGACCCTTTCGTGTAGGCCAAACAAGTATTTAACAATATTTTTTTTGTTAATATTGTAATTATGTATAGAAATATATCATAATATATATCACATTAACAAATAAATTATTGTTAAGAAATACTTAGATATCAAGTTATATATGACATATGATATTTTTTTTATTATGTTAATACAATAATTAACTGTTAAAATTAGATTTGGTTTATCCCAAATATTTTGATCGTTAAATAAATATTTACTCACTAAAATTGCGATAAAACATTTTTGGTATGAAAATTTTATGTGAAAAGAGAGAACTAATTAAAAAAAACTACCAAAAAGTTAAATTTTTATTTATGTCTTACTGGACATAATCCTAAATAATACTTAAAAAATAGATCTTGTTCAAAATAAAAACTGAGGAATGCATTTTAACTGTCCATTTCCGCATACTTTTCATTGAATTAATAGACATTCTTTCTAAGAACAATAGACAGTTATAAAATATAATAGTGTTTTTGTTATTATCTTAAATCGTAAAAGCTATAGTAGTATCTGTTTGCATATGTTTGTCAGTTTGAAAAGGAAGTAACCGGATTTTCCTGATTAAAATGTGATTTAGTTTGTGATAAATTAGGTTGAGAAAAAAATCTAGGATATCTCGAATATATATTTCATATCAGATAAGACATACTAAAAGAATTGGGTCCACAACTCCTAAATATATGATTATTTCCATTATTTTAGTATGTCTTATCTGATATAAAATATGGAATATTATACAAATTTTATATATATAAAAACATATATATATATAATATTGGGGCATCCCAAATTTCCATTATGTATATATTGTTTTCCATGTGTTTATTCTAACTCATAACGTCATATTTTATCTATTTATAGTATATCAAATTTTTATGTTTTTTTCACTAACCAAACAAATAATATTCAATTTCTTATTGAATTTTGTTTAAAAACAAAAAAAAATTCATGAGATATTCATGAAAACAAAATCCTTAATTAAATATAGAAAGTTGCTGTTAAAAAAAACAGAATTCATTAAAATATAAGTATCGTCTCTATATGCCAAAATTAAAAAAAAAGAAAAATTAGATATTATCCATTAGCCTAAACAATGTTATTACAAATACAAAATTCTTTTTTTTTCTTTTGATATTTCACAAATACAAATTCAAATACTAGTAAAACTCGAATTTTGTTGTAATTAGGAAAACGAAATAACCTATCCATTATATAGTAGAAATATACACTTTCATGTCTCTCCAGACCATATTCAACAATCACAAAAGATAACCAAAAAAAAAAAAAAAAGCTTTTTCTAACCATACCTGAAACCGTAATCCTTGAGAACCATAAAGATGTCAAACTACTACGAAGAAGACGTAGGGATTCACTTTGATCCTACGGACGAAGAACTTATTAAAAGTTATCTAACTCTCAAGCTAAGAGGTGAAGCCTGTGGAGACATCATAGCCACGAAAGATGTTTACGCCAAGGAGCCATGGTTGCTGGTCGACCATACCAACGATCCTTTTTTCATGGAAGACGTTTGGTATTATTTTACGCCGAAGAAACAGGTTTCCGAAAAGAAGATCGGTTGTGGCAAGAACTCGAAGCGGAGGATCTTTGGAGACAACGATGGCATCGACCGCGGGAGCTGGAAGCAGAATTTTAAAGAGAATATCATCGACGAGGAGACAGGGAATATTATTGGGACAAAGGAAAACCTAACTTACACCACACGTAACAAGAAGAAGCTGAAAAGAGGAGACGGTACTTCTGCTCTTGTTCCAGTTCCTGGTAGCGAATACAGCTGGATTATGAACGAGTATATGTTACCGGACGATGGTAAGTTTCAGACGCTAGTCCTATGCAAGATTCACAAAACAAAGAATCTCAAGAACAAGGACAAGAATCCTCATGAATCTTATGCTTCCTCGGAGCAGCAGCCGATTAATATTAATAGTGAGTCTGTCGTAGCTGACTCTTCGGAGCATCAGCAGCCATTATCATGGGGTGCTAATGAATCCGAGATCCCGCACACAGAGAGAACTAGAGAGCAGAGTGGAGAAGGAAACATGGTTCGGCCTCAAGTAGAAGCACTCTCAATGGCCGAGAGGGCTCCAGAAGAGAAGGATGAACAAGTCGAAGCCACAGACGATTGGATTGGAGATTACATGGATAAGTTGGAGACTCTGAATGGATCGGGTAACTTGCTGGCTCAGTTTGCTTCTATCTGCTTTCAACATTATTGAAGAAATATAGGAATCTGAGCGATGAAGATTTTATATATTATATAAGTTAAAGGCTTGTTTATTAAGTTTTCATATGATGGATGAGTTTGCTACAGTAAATATTTTAGCTAAAGGTTCTTGTTTGAATCTTGGAGAAATTTGTGTGTTTAATTTATCTAATCGTGTACATTTTTTCATTAAATAAAATTACACATTCTTTCTAAGTACAATAGAGAAGTTATACAGGCTTTTAGAGTTCTAGCTAATCTGTTTAAAGTATTTTTTTTTATGAAGAGCTTTAACAAAAAAAAACAAACTTTGATGAACTTTTAGATCATCAAAGTTAGCATTACCGGATGCTTGGGAAGGAAGTAACGTATATTAAAAAGTGATTTATTTTGTGATAAGTTGGCTTAATTAGATAAATATCTTGGTTATCTGAATTAGGCTAAGTCCGCTCCGAATAAAAAACATAATTCATTAACGCTTAATAATTGTGCCAAAGATAGTGAATTATTGGGAACTATAACTAAGATGTAATAATCTCTAATCTCTTCGTTAGTTCTATTTTGCTCGAGTTCTCTGCTTATTCTTTATCACATTCCTCTGTTTTCTTGTGTGATTTGTTTATGGATCAAAGGCTTTGTATCACTTCTTGATATCGCTAATTCAATCATCAGAATAGCTCTTAGGTTAGAGGCTTACAGGCACAATAACTCCTATTGAAGTTGAAATTCTAGTGAGAAAGATGTAAATTCAGTGTTCCGGTTAGTTTAGAGCCTTAGATGAATAAATCATACAATTCTTGATCAGAAGCAATCCCTATCCCTTGAATATCAAGAAAACGTCTCACCAAATATATCAAGGAGACCACTACATTAAAGTTCAATTTGGCATTCTAAATAGTTTTAGAAAATGATGACCAAAAAGAAAAAATAGTTTTAGAAAATGATGGTCTGGTCCTGAAAGATCAAGTGGTCAACAACTCATTTCCCACGAACAAAAATCACAAAACAGAGTATTAAACCAACCAGCCATAACAATGTTGGTCATGGAAACAAAAAAAAATACTTGATTAAGCAATCAAAGGGTTCAAAGACACTGAGTTTCTTGGAACAGAGGCTAACGGCGCAGTCAATACAGAAAAGTTATCATCTTTAATTTGTTCTGTTATTATATTTCAGTATGCATTCATCTTCAAAAAATAAAAGTCACAAGATCACAATCCAATTAGTTAAATTAAAATATCCAGAAATGTACAAAAGTCAAAACCATGTCTTGTGGTCTTCTTGTCAATTTTTATTTGACTGAAATAAAGACATTTCTTCTGCTTGCTACCGTTGAGAATCTATGCTTTTTGTGCCAAGTCAAAATATGTTATCCAAAGTGTCCAAGAGAGGTAATTTCCGAGCAGAGTAGGTCAGAGAATCTCCATTGTCATCTACAAGGAGACTTCAACTTAAACAAAGAAGAAAGAAAAGCAAGTTGATTCAGAAATTTATTCATATACAGATATACATAGTTTAAAACAGTGCCATCATCATTGGGAAAGTCAACGAACTTAAAATACATGGAACTAGCATTTCTTGATTTAAAATAGGTGTTATAAGAACTGTTCAAACACTTTCCCAATGCTGAGAAGATAAGAGATATGTGTACGTATAACCAATTTTTAACATAAAAAATAATATCCAAAATGAGAACATATATATAACCCTGACTAGTTAAAACCTCATTTAACCACGCTTATTACATATATCAATACTTAGATAGTGCATATCTAATTACTTCGTCTTGCATGGTACATAGTTTATTCAGATGAAAACAAATCAGATCACAGCTGAAAACTTCAGTCTAGTGTAGAATCCATCAGCTAGAAAGTAAGAGGCAAAGATGCAGAAGAATAAAACCACAGAGCTTTGTATCCGAGACTTGTCTTGAGGATAAGACTACCAAAATTAATGAACCCACACAACTGTAAGAAACATCTAAATGATGACATAGGCAGTGAATTATTACCAATTCAAAAAGGAAAGAACCTTTCTTAGCTTTTCTTTTATAGTGTCTTCTAAAAGTCAAATCAGGTGTTTTCTGCAATTAGAAAGTGCAGAAGAGTCTGAAATTGAAAAGCTAAGGCGGGAGAGAAGATCGTTGTTGTTACAGATGGCTGGAGTTCTAGGATCACTGATTTTCTGGTTGATAATTAGTGTCCATGTAACGTTTTTGGTGTTGGCTCAAGACGGGGATCATTTTGTGCACTATGACTTCAGGAAAGCGAACCTGGAACTTGATGGAATGGCAAGTACCGACCATGGTCCATTGCATCTAACAAATAAAACAGAGAAGAGCACCGGTCACGCTTTCCACAAAATTCCCATGAAGTTCACAGGCAGTTCATTTTCCTTTTCAACAGAATATGTCTTTGCAATCTTTCCATTGCAAATCTCCCCTCCCTACGGTCAAGGAATGGCTTTTGTGGTATCTCCTACCAAAGACCTCAGGTATAGTGGTGATCCAACCTCATATTTAGGGCTTTTCAATAGAAAAAATGATAACAAATCTGATAACCATATCCTGGCTGTAGAACTTGACACTAACGATAGCCCTGAAGCAGCTGACAAAAGCAATAACCATGTTGGTATTGATATTAACAGTATAGTCTCCGTCGAATATGCCAATGCTAGCTACTTTGATGGTACTGTTAGGCTGAACAAAAACCTGCTTCTTGCTAGTCGAAAAAGTATTATGATCTGGATAGATTATGATGGAATACATAAACTACTAAATGTAACGTTAGCTCCAGTACCAAAAAAGCATGTTTCTCCTCTCTTGTCAAGTTCCTTCAAACCTAGTGTGCCTCTCTTATCAAGATCCATCAACCTTTCTGAAATTTTCATGGAGACGATGTTTGTAGGTTTCTCTGGTTCTACAGGTGCAGTCAAAAGTGACCAGTACATCCTTGGATGGAGTTTCAAGATAGGCAGAAAAGCAGATAGCCTTGATATTTCAAAGATTTCGGATCCACCAAGACCGGATAAAAAGTTTCCATTAGGAGTGGTTCTAGGAGTTACTATATCAACAGTTGGTTTTCTAATGATTCTCGGAGGAATTGTGTATCTTTACAAGAAAAAAAAGTACGCGGAGGTTCTTGAACAATGGGAAAAGGAATATAATCCTCAAAGGTATTCCTTTAGGAGCCTATACAAAGCAACCAAAGGTTTCAGGGAGAATCACTAACTTGGAGCAGGAGGTTTTGGAAAAGTCTATAAAGGAATACTTCCCTCTGGTACACAAATCGCGGTTAAGAGAGTCTACCATGATGCAGAACAAGGAATGAAACAGTATGTGGCAGAGATTGCTAGTATGGGAAGGCTAAGGCACAAGAATTTAGTTCAGCTCCTTGGTTACTGCAGAAGGAAAGGCGAATTGCTTTTGGTTTATGAATACATGCCAAACGGAAGCCTTGATGACTACTTGTTCAATAGAAACAAGTTAAAAGACCTCACTTGGTCTCAGAGATTGAATATTATCAAGGGAGTTGCGTTTGCTCTCCTCTATCTGCATGAAGATTGGGAACAAGTTGTGTTACATAGAGATATAAAAGCTAGCAACATTCTTTTAGATGCAGATCTAAATGGAAAGTTGGGGGACTTTGGTTTAGCCAGATTCCATGATCGTGGTGCGAATCTCGAAGCCACACGAGTGGTAGGAACAATTGGATACATGGCACCAGAGCTTACTGCAATGGGAGTAACCACTACTTGGACTGATGTCTATGCTTTTGGAGCTTTTACTCTAGAAGTGGTATGTGGGAGGAGGCCAGTAGACCCTGATGCACCACGTGAGCAAGTTATTTTGGTTAAGTGGGTTGCGAGTTGCGGGAGAAGAGATGCTTTAACTGATACTGTTGACAGCAAACTAAGAGAATATGAAGCTGGGGAGGCCAAGATGCTATTGAAGCTAGGCATGCTTTGCTCACAGAGTAATCCAGAAAACAGACCCAGCATGAGACAGATATTACAGTATCTAGAAGGAAATGTCAGTGTTCCAGGTATGTCATTTGATACTGATGGACTTGGAATACCAAATATAAGCCATGAAACAGTTACACAACATACAGCCACATCCTCATCAGCTAATTTCTCATTTGAAGATGTTACAATCCTATTTGATGGTCGCTGAAGCATGCATTACAGGTTGCTTAAACTACAAGAAAGTACTTTTCTACTACAATTATGTGTGATTAAAATGTGAATGATTGTATATATGATGTGTTCAACTATTAGTTTGTATATATGATGTGTTCAACTATTACCTCTGTACAGCTGCTTTCTTTTGTATATAATTTTCAGATTTAAAAAAAAAAACATCATTTCTTTGTATTCCCTTGATGCCATATGAACCTCAAAGACTTTGCCAAATGATTTCTGCAAGAACCTACAAAATCAACAAAACCAATGTCAGAAACCTAGTTACCTTGAAAATCAGTGGAAGAATGTTATAATTTCAAACATATCTTTACAATTTCTTACTCTTTTGTACCTTACTGTGAATCCATTAAAAAGACATGCATTTACTGATTTTATCAGTTCAACCACAACTCATCCGAGTGGAGCACTCTTGTAATTTGTTACTAGTAGAATTTCAGGAGATATTCTTCTGCAAGATTCACAAGAAAAAGAAGTCCAAGAACAAGGATGATCATAATGAAGCTTCTACTTCTACTTCTCATCATCATCATAATGAATCGGAGATTCCGAGCATAGCATCACCTTGTTCTGCTGCGGAAACAGAGCAAAGCAGAGAGCAGATTAAAAAGGAGGCCATTACATTAAAATTCAATTTTGGCAACCAAAATAGATTAAAAATGGTGCTCTGCTCCTGTAAGAAAGTGGTATAAAATCTCATTTTCCCACAAACACAAATCACCAAACAGAGTATTAAATCAGCCATAACAATGTTGCTCCAGGAAACAAAGAAATTCTTGATTAAGAAACCAAAGGTTCAACGACATTGAGAGTTACTTGGAACAGAGGCTAACAGTGCAGTCAATCTTGTTTCCGTTGAAAATCTATGTTTTTTGTGCCAAGTCAAGATTCTATCCAAACTGCCCGAGAGAGGTAATTTCCAAGCAGAATAGGTCAGACAAGCTCCATTGTCAACTGTAGGAGACTCCTTCAACTTAAACAAAGAAGAAAGAGAAGCAAGCTGATTCATAATTACTCATATTCTATATACATAATTTAAAACAGTGTAAGCATCATTAAGCAAGTCAAAGAACTTAAACTACATTCAACTAGCATTTTTTGCTTTAGAATAAGTTTATAAGAGCTGTTCAAACACTTTCCCAATGCTGAGAACAAAAGATATGTGCACGTATATAAGATAACCAAGTTTAACATAGAATATCCAAACTGAAAACATATTATTACCCTGACTAGTTAAAACCTTATTTAACCACGCTTGTCACATATATCAATATATGAAACTAAGCTTAGTTTTTATGTAGATAATGCAAATCTAATTACTTCATCTTGCCACAGACATGGTACAAAGTGTTTCAGGTGATAATTTCACAAATCAGATCACTGTCTAGTGTGTAATCCATCGTCAGCTAAAAAGTAAAAAGCAAAGATGCAGAACAATATAACCACAGAGCTTTGTATCCGTGACTTGTCTTGAGGATAAGACTACCAAAAGTAATTAACCCATACAACTGTAAGAAACATCTAAATGATGACATAGGCAGTGAACTATTACCAATTCAAAAGGAAAGAACCTTTCTTGGCTTTTCTTTGATAGTGTCTTCTAAAGTTCAACTAAGGTTTTTCTGCAGTTGGAAATACACAATTCTCATGGAAAAGAAAGTGCAGAAGAATCTGAAATTCACAAGCTAAGGCAGGAGAGAAGATTGTTATTGTTTAAGATGGCTGGAGCTCTAGGAGGATCACTGGGTTTCTTGATAATAATTTGTATCCATGTGGTGTCCTTGGTGATGGGTCAAGAGGGGGATCAATTTCTGTACAATGACTTTAAGGAAGCAGACCTGGAATGTGATGGAATGGCACATGTCCACGATGGTCTATTGCATCTAACAAATAATACAGAGACGAGCACCGGTCACGCTTTCCACACAACTCCCATGAAGTTCACAGGCAGTTCATTTTCCTTTTCAACAGAATTTGTCTTTGCAATCTTTCCATTGCAAATCTCCCCTCCCTACGGTCACGGGATGGCTTTTGTGATATCTCGTACCAAAGACCTCAGGTACAATTACACTGCAAATTCAGGTTTAGGGCTTTTCAATGACACAAATAATAACAAAACTGAAAACCATATCCTTGCTATAGAGCTTGACACTAACAAAAACGATGAAGCAGAAGACATAAGCAATAACCATGTTGGGATTGATATTAACAGTAAAGTTTCAATCGAAGCAACCGATGCTCGCTACTTTGATGATACAGATAAACAGAACAAAACCCTGGTGCTTGCTAGTAGAGAAAGTATTCTGATCTGGATAGATTATGATGGAATACATAAACTACTAAATGTAACATTAGCTCCAGTACCAACTCCTAAGCCAGTTTCGCCTCTTTTTTCAAGTTCCATTAAACCAAGTGTGCCTCTCTTGTCAAGATACATCAATCTTTCAGGTGTTTTCAATGAGACGATGTTTGTAGGTTTTTCTGGTTCTACAGGCTCCATCAAAAGTGACCAATATATCCTTGCATGGAGTTTCAAGAACGGCGCGGGGAAAGCAGAAAGCCTAGACATTTCACAGATTTCGGATCCACCACCCTCTCCACCACCACCACCACCATCCTCTCCACCGCCACCCTCTCCACCACCATCGGGGTCTAGCAGCCCATTACCATGGATTCTTGGTGCCACTATATCAGCAGTTGCTTTTCTAGTAATTCTAGGAGTGGTGTATCATTACAAGAAAAAGAAGTATGCGGAGGTTCTTGAAGAATGGGAAAAGGAATATAATCCCCAGAGGTATTCCTTTAGGAGCCTATACAAAGCAACCAAAGGTTTCAGAGAGAATCACTTACTTGGAGCAGGAGGTTTTGGAAAAGTCTATAAAGGAATACTTCCCTCTGGTACACAAATAGCAGTTAAGAGAGTCTACCATGATGCAGAACAAGGAATGAAACAGTATGTGGCAGAGATTGCTAGTATGGGAAGGCTAAGGCACAAGAACTTGGTTCAGCTCCTTGGTTACTGCAGAAGGAAAGGAGAACTGCTTTTGGTTTATGACTACATGCCAAACGGAAGCCTTGATGACTACTTGTTCAATAGAAACAAGCTGAAAGACCTCACTTGGTCTCAGAGAGTGAATATAATCAAGGGAGTAGCATCTGCTCTCCTCTATCTGCATGAAGACTGGGAACAAGTTGTGTTACATAGAGATATAAAAGCCAGCAACATTCTTTTAGATGCAGATCTAAATGGAAAGTTGGGGGACTTTGGTTTAGCCAGATTCCATGATCGTGGCGTGAATCTTGAAGCCACGCGAGTGGTAGGAACCATTGGCTACATGGCACCAGAGCTTACTGCAATGGGAGTAACCACTACTTGGACCGATGTCTATGCTTTTGGAGCTTTTATTCTAGAAGTGGTATGTGGGAGGAGGCCAGTAGACCCTGATGCACCACGTGAACAGGTGATTTTGGTTAAGTGGGTTGCGAGTTGCGGGAGAAGAGATGCTTTAACTGATACTGTTGACAACAAACTAAGAGACTATGAAGCTGGGGAGGCCAAGCTTCTTTTGAAGCTAGGAATGCTTTGTTCTCAGAGTAGCCCAGAAAACAGACCCAGCATGAGAGATATACTACAGTATCTGGAAGGAAATGTCAGTGTTCCAAACATATCATTTGATACTGCCGGACTTGGTATACCCAACATAAACCATGAAACAGTAACACAGATGACAACAACCTCCTCATCAGCTAATTTCTCGTTTGAGGATGTTACAGTCCTATTTGGTGGTCGCTAAAGAATGAATCACAGGCTTGCTAAACTTACAAGAAAGCTATTTGTTTTTCCCTTCAACGTTGTGTCTTTTAAGTGAATTATTGTATTTGAAAGTATCTTTTGTGCTACAATTTGTGTATTTTAATGTGAATTATTGTAATTGTGATCTGTTATTGTTTGCAAATTCTGGAAGCATTCTGACATTTCTACTGCCTCAGTACAGCTATTTATTTTTATTCGTTTTAAACAGCAATATGACCATAAACCTAGCTAGTTATGCAGATGGAACTAATGAAGAGATGACTAAATATTTTCTGAGAGAGGCAAAGGTAGTTTACTTACATAGGTCGAAGAGCGAAGGTACGCTATCCCTAGTGCTGATGTTGCCAAATATCAACCATTCATTCCTAGTCCTGAACATTGAGGCACGTTAATCTGAGCAGGAGGATGGTTTAAACAGACCATAAATGGAGTCACGTAGAACAGAGAGAGGAAAATACCAACTTAAGCTTGAGAAATCCTTAATGCTTACCTCCAGGTGACTTACGTTTCCATCCCAAACCAAATATATCCAATTACTGCTTGAATAATCATTAGTTTCATATTTTCTCATAAAGTATGAAACATATTTGTTATGTGAAGAGTATAAATATATCCATATACATGTATTTCACCACAAGATCCACAACTAATTACAACAAACATGTTTTTTCAACATTTCACTTCAAGATTTTTGATTCAATTTCTTCCAAGCTGAGACCCTTGGTCTCTGGAACTACTAGAACAACAAATACCAGTGATACCAGTGCTATGGCACCAAAGAGAAGGAAAAGATTCTCGGCTCCAAGCAATTCCTGCAGAGAATGTATGTTGTAATGAGAGTTACTAAATAACTGCACAGGATTTTCAACCAGCAGAAACAGAAAAAGATACCTTTAAGGGTGAAAATGCAAAGGTTACAATAGCATTGGAGCCAAAGTTTGTAAGAACCGCAAGACTGATCCCTCTCCCTCTTGTGCGAAGCGGGAAAATCTCCGACACCATTAGCCAGCTGATGGGTCCAAATGAGATCTGGTTCACAAGAAAGAAGAAACACCTGAGGAAAATACGACTATCAAATGATGTAAGCTGAGACTTTAGTATAGTCTAAGTTTTCCAGTTTTCTCAAATGTGCTACTCCGATTTCTTTATTCTAAACAATCTAGACAAAATTATGTAGCCACAGCTACAAGAGAGCTAGAGTACAAACCTGGTAACAACCAACATAGAGAAGCAGTGCACCAACGGCAACAAGGGGAAAGCCTCCAAGAAACTTGTAGTATGCTGACAGTAGAAACAAAGACAACGCCTGGAATTTGGAAGAAATATAAGAAAATATTTTTTTTCTATGGAAAACAAGAAACAGAAGATATAGCCATAAAAATGGATTCATACAATGCCGCTGACACCTCCAATCAGTAAGGGTCGTCTGCCAAGATCATCGACTTTCGCAACAGCTACCCATGTCATCAGTAACTGCAAGAGCGTTATCAATTGAAGAAGTCAGTACTGAATCACTGGAAGCATGTTAATAAATACGATATTTACACAACAAAACAAGAAAAAAAGGAAAGAAATGAGCACCTTGAAAACACCAATAATGACAGAGACTCGGGTTGCATCAGCAGCAGCTGAGAATCCAGCAGTCTTTGAAAGTTTGAATAGATAAGTGAGCATAAAGTCTCATGAAATCAGTAGGTAATCTCATTCATTTCAACGTCAAGGCAAGCATACCTGAAGAATCGAACCCGCATAATAAAGAACACTTGGTTGTCCAGTTATCTGTCACGATGATGCAGAATATAAATTAAATATATAAGAAATGTACTCTCACATTCATCCAAAGGCCAACAAAGAAGAAGCATCACCTGCTGGAAAAGGACTAAACCTCCACCAATTGTCAAAGCTTTCAAATTAGGCCCTTGGAATACTTCCAGGAAGTTTCCCCCAGATTTCTCATCTTCATAGGCCGCTTTCACAGATAATAAGGCATCATCTACTAACTTCTCCGATAATTTATCACCTGGAGGTCTGCCACGTAATTTGCTGAGGGCAAGTATGGCCTTCTCTTTGTATTCTTGTAAAGAGCCTTTACCTTGGACGGCTCTAAGAAGCAACCAGCGAGGAGATGCCGGGAGACTCCACATTCCTAGTCCCATCAGCAAAGCAACAGGCGTACCAAAACCATACATGTATCGCCACCCTACAACCACATCAATCTGGAAGCTTCCAACAGAAAAACCCAACTGTGCAACACATAAGGAAATCGAGATTACTAAGTAAATGAATATACATAGAAATTATAAATTATAAATACAGAGACAAGTTCAACATTTACCAGAATTCCCAATACGATGAAGAGTTCCTTTAAAGATATTAGAGTTCCACGGATTTGAGATGGGCATGTCTCAGCAATATAGAGGGGAGCCCCATGCATTGCCTATCAAGCAAAACCAATTTACATAAAACACTTAACAACGATCAACAAAGAAAGTGACAGAGAAATGATAAAGATTCAGGGTTTCCAGAGCTCACCAAACCAATACCCAAGCCGTAGAGAAGCCTTCCAAGTAAGAGAACATTAAGATCAGGGGCACAGCCAGTAATCAGAGACCCGAGGAGATAGAGAACAGCAGCTATAATAAGTTCCCGCCTTCTTCCTTCATAAACAATGAGAAGAAAAACCAGATTTAGATACTTGAAAGTTTGCAACCAGTTAAGAAGAACGAGAAGTAAACAAGAAAAAAAAAAAAAAGACTTACCCAGGAAATCAGCAATGCCATAGACAGAAACTGAACCAAGAAGGGCTCCATATAAGGATCCGCTAACCTACAAAATAAAATACAGTAAAAACTATCACTCTCTGGTAACTCTACCGCTTACTATAGAAAAAAATCTCCAAGTAACATACCACAAGTCCCAGTTGAACAGGTGACAAGTTAAACCAAGTAGTTCCGCTAAGCGTAGCTAACTGTTCAACACCATATGAGACAACACATAAATGTTAGCTCTGGAAGCTAATGCGCCATAGATAAAAGTAGAGAATTTATGTAACCTGAAGTGAGAGTGTAGCACCAGAGGTGGCCCCAATGTCATAACCGAACAAAAGTCCTCCCAAAGCCGGGAATACAAACCTAAGATTTGAGCAAATGACGGTTAAATCAATGCAATGTAAATGCCAATCTAGCCACCAAAATAACACATCTAGAACAGTAAATTTCCTTAATTGAAATAACAAGACAGATCAATACGCACGGGATTATCACAGAAGACCAAGAAAATGACTCTGGTGCATCAGAAGCAATCGAATCAGATACTTCTCCACCGTCTGTGAACTCTCCTCCCGTCCCAACTCCGAGCTTAACCATAAACCAAAACCGGAAAAATTAAACATTTTGAAAAAATTAGAAGAAATCAGAATCTGGAAACTTTCTTTCTCACCTGGAATTTTTGTCTGTATCTAGTGACTAAACCCGGCTTAGAAACAAAGCAAGTACGTTCCTTTAAACTTAGATAGTCAGGCCTCGATTCTTGAATCGTTGCAAGGGTTTGATTGCAAAATGTGATTGAACCGAGACAGCGAAAGCCATGATCGGAGTGGAGACAACTGAGGATTCCGATTCTCCCGCTAATTCTGGTCTCTAATAAGCTCTCATCTTCGAGAAATCTGATTCTTAAAATTAATTATTTTTAAAAATCGTTTCTTTTTATAAGTGTGTAACGACTGTTTCCAATTACGATACAAAGTAAGGACAAGACCGTAACTTCGAATATTAGGGTTTTGGTTTGTATTTCGGGACGAGTAAAGAGATATATATAAGGCTTATAAGCACAGTTGTCTTCTCTTCCGCCATTCTTAAACCTCTGAAGCTCACACGACAAAAAAAAAAGCCTCTGAAGCTCGTGGAACAAAAGCTTTTGAAAGAATGGGTATTTTCTTCATATTCCGCTTCTTTCTCGTTTGATCGCTAGCATCAATGTCGAAGTTTTCTTTTTTACATGGTTGGGTATTGACGAATTGTTGATTCTGCGTTTGTAGGTATCTCTCGTGATTCAATTCACAAGAGACGTGCCACTGGTGGCAAGCAAAAGATGTGGAGGAAGAAGAGAAAGTAAGCTTTTTTATATCTTCCCCTGCTTCGGTTTCGTTGTTTTAATCCCGTTGAATCAGAGATTAGATTGGAATCAGTATGAATCATTCTTTGATTTTGATTGATTGAAGCAAAATTGATCACGTAAGCTAACTTTGGTTATATGTTAAAGGTATGAGCTTGGAAGACAACCAGCTAACACTAAGTTATCAAGTAACAAGACAGTGAGGAGGATCCGTGTGCGTGGTGGGAATGTAAAGTGGCGATGCGACAAGAAAGCAGAGTACTTGACTCACATCTTGAAGAGCAGTTTAGCAGTGGAAGGTTGCTTGCATGTATTGCATCAAGACCTGGACAATGTGGCCGTGCTGATGGGTAACAAAAAAACAAAAGATTTTATATTGAAATCATCACATATTACTCAGTGTTTTCTCTTAGGTTAATGCTGATCTTTGTTTTGGTGTAATTTAAAACAGGTACATTTTGGAAGGTAAAGAGCTTGAGTTCTACATGAAGAAACTTCAAAAGAAGAAGGGCAAGAATGCTAGTACTGCATAAGAAACGATTATAACTTACGTCTTTGATCTTGAAAGTTGAAAATGTCTTTTTTATACTTTTGTTAAGAGCTTTTACAGTTTTGACATGCTATTGCATTGAGAATTCTTGATGTTTTTGAATTTTGATCATTTATAGTCAAATTTTTAAATTCCATTTAAATGTATCCCTTGCAAAGAGGTATAACAACAAAGCCAAAATAAGTTCTGTAAATCTAGTTGCATCTTCTAGAAGTTGAAAACTCCTGTGGCCTGCAGAAAATTAGAATCTGCGTAAGCCAAGTGAAATGTGAACATCTTCCAAAAAAAACCATTGGGGAAGAAGTTTGTCTGACCTTAGAGAAATGAATATTTTTGCCGTTTATTTGCATAACTCCCGATTTGAGACTGCATTCCCACTTGTTCTTGCTACGCTTCACCTGCAACACATGAACGTGGTTGAAAGATAAGTTTTTAAGTCTCATCATTGTTAAGAATACGAACCAAATGAAAAACTGTGAAGTCATGTTACTTTATCAAATTGACACATGACCAAATGTGGAATATCCATATCATCATCAATAGCATCCTCTTCATCATCATCATCGTCCTCGTTCAAAAGCTCCTCATCATTCTCATCTACACCAGAAGATATTAAGTGTAACGATAGTATTTGACTTAAACCCACCCATACATCCATCTGAAATTTTACCATTAAGATCATAAGTATTTGGCTCTGTGACTTCATCTCTTGCTCCGTCTTGCTGAGAAATATAAAATCCGTCACGCTCTCTCTTTATAGGCATCACAAGATCCTGAAAACATTCTCAACGTAAACATCAGTAATTTATCTGTGACTCATCTCCCACAGTAACTTAATAACAAAAAGAACCTTACCATGGATGGATTCAACCTCATAAATTGAGCATTCTCAGGTAGAGGATTTGGATCCGGAGTCTGAAGAGTCGTCGGTAACTTCAGAACCATACAAAGATTTTGATTTCTTACTTGTCAAGTTAACTTCAAATCAAGAGATAACAAGAAAAGAAGATAAAGATTGAATCAAATTAAGGACTCACAGGTGAAGATGTTTCGATCGTAGCGCTTATGAGTCCTGCTTGTATCATCTTCGTTTTCCAAATCTATAGTTTTAAAATCAGTTTCGAAATCCACTTAATCCTCCATAAACCCTAACTTACAGCTCAAACAAATCGAAACAATGGAGTTTTCAACTAACCGATTGAATCTGGTTAAGAACACTCTCCTCTAGTTCTCCATTGTAGACGAGCTCGCTTCGAGACTTGCTGATAACGTCATCGATGATATAGATGTGGTTGGTGCTAGCCTCGCTTGATAACACCATCTCGATACAACTCAAACGAAAACCTAGCACGGAACAACACAATACAATTGACTCAACGTTATGTGAGTTTTGGGATCTTCCTTGAAACCCTAATTTAGAGTATTCATACCCTTCCCCGGAGAAAGTGGAGCAGCGAGCTCAATTAGACGATTGGGAGAGACGACGAAAAGAATAAATCTTCGAAGGGATCAAAGAAGCGGGTAAGGGAAGGGGTATTTATAAAGGTTAATAACCCGACCCGATTAAAATTAGTTGATCCGGGTCCAATTCTCAACCCGAATGAAACGTTATTAGCCGATTTAAACCTAACCAAAATTTAAACCACCGATTATTGTTTTGGGCTACAGTAATAATGATTGAGCCCACGAAAATATCATGGAACAAAAAGGTTGACTTTGGGCCAATATTTAAGGCCTAGTAGTAGTTTTTACAATGGTTTTTGGTTTTTGATTTTCCAAATACCATTTAATTATCTAATAAGATTATGTAAAAAGTGGATTCTCAAAAAAAATAGGAAATCTAGATTTTATGAGATTTTGAAAATTTCTAAACAAAAACCAAAAACTATTTTTTTTAGTTTTTTGTGAGATTTGTTTTCTAAATTTTCCATTTATTTTTTATTTTATTTTTTTGCAAAATCCAAAAACCAAATTTCAAAAGCTAGAATTTAAAAAATAAAATCTATAATCTAAAAACCAATTAAAATCTCTTAAAAATTCATGGCCTAAATTTTCGAGTTTGTTCAATGTTAAAATGTCATGGGAGGAATTTTTTTGGATGAATGTTTTTTTTTATCAAACTGAATTTTTATTTAGGCCATGAATGGTAGTAGTTTCTACTATAGTTTTGGTTTTTATTTTCCAAAAACCACTTAATGATCAAATCAAGATTATGTGAAAAATGGATTCCTTAAAAAATAGAAAATCTAGATTCTATGAGTTTTTGCAAATTTCTAAACAAAAACCAAAAACTACTTTTTGAGCTTTTGAGATTTATTTTTCAAATTTTCTATTTATTTTTATTTCAATTTTTTGCAAAATCCAAAAACTAAAATCTAAAAGCTAGAATCTAAAAACCAAAATCTATAATCTAAAAATCAGTTAAAAATTCTTAAATATTCATGGCCTAAAGCTCCATTCGAATAAGAAGAAAAAACATATTCAAACTGATTAAATCAAATGCTATACAAAATGCTACAAGTTGAACATAACTAAACGACACGAGAGAATTAAGAATCTTTCAAATGAAGAGAAGTCCTGAAATTTCCTTTAATTTAGAAAAACACCATACCTGATATTTAATTATTGATGATATTTAATCAGAAGAGAACTAGAGGAATGTTTAAGTTTAAGGACTAGAAAGGGACGCAATTAACAGTGTTGGTTCAGGTTTATCTGCAATTTAACATCGTCATTTAAGAATATGTTAGGCTAATAGATTAGCATTAGCTTAATGAAACATTTAACAAGTTAAGTAGTAGACTCAAAAACGGAAAGCATGAGCAATTTAAACTTTGAAACTTTTGGAGAGGAAACTGAATTTTCTATCTTGGATTTAGGTCCCTTTAATTCACTTCTTTACCCTTTTTTCCCCCACACAATCGTCAATTCAAATTATAGCTTTTTTAAAAATAATTTTGCAAAGTGTCGGGTTTGACAAACACGTGGTGATCTGGAAGGACATCTTTAAACATTGACTGTGGACAGTTTCGTATCTTTGATTAAACTAATTTGACCTAAATTATAATATAATGGCGTATTAGATCAGATGAGCAACCACACCAAACTCAACGGTCAAATTTCACATGCTATATTACTTTCTTCTGAAACAAAAATATTAAAATTCACCACACTATTTTTTTTTTAATGTACGAGGTTAGGAGTATATACACTCAAGTGCTCTGCGACTTTGTTTGAATCGGTTTAGTCATACCAATTGTATATCAATCATTTTTCAAAACTATTTCCGTCTAAAATACTCCTATGTCCCTTTTTTCCCATATGTCGTTCAATAATTTTTTTAAACTATGAATCACTTATTTTAATATTTTGATATATATTTAAGTGAAATGAGTGTAGAATTTTAGTGAAAGAATTTCTTCAGATGGTTATAGTGTAGTAAAAAAAAAAAGGTAAAAAATCGTTGTAAAAACTAAAAATGTTGTCAAATTGACAACTGTCAACTATAACACACAGCAAAAAAAAATCTAAACACTACGCAATTTGCCGGGCATGCATGAAGACTCGGGGGTAAAATTGCCCCTGTGAGACACGTGTCAGACAAAACTTCTGCCACATAACTATTGAAGCTTCTCCTTCGATAACTGCGAATAAAAGGACTTTAAACCACAACGTGTGACTTGCATCCGACACGTGTCTCCCTAGACCTCAATACTAGACCTTAGACCAAAACCTTATTTATGAATTGTGGTCAAATTGACACGTCATTAATTCTTCGTAATTGCTAAACTTTATTTCTTTCAAACAATTTCAGTTATGACCGGAATATTAAAGCTCATACATAGACATAGACTGATAGACCTATGCATGACCAAATGATCTCTCCTACTTGTAACATAGTCAATGTGAATTTAAAAAAAATAATTTTGGGCAACTCTGTTATAAAATCTTAGAGAAGAGACTCATTGAACAAGAATTCGAATGTATATATTCGGGTATTGATCATTTTAAAGAATATCAACAACAAATTGTTGGATGTGGAAATATCAACAACAAATTGGTAAGGTTTCAATTCAAAGTTACAACACACAAAGATGAGATTATTAATCAAACTAGCTTTACAGGGCAATACATTGTCTCCTTGCCGAAAGCTCTCCAACTACCTACTAAAGTATACCAAACCCTGTTTCAGTTACTCTTTTTCTTATGCTATCAATGATATTATTTTACCAACATTATACATATTGGAGTCACTACAAAGAAAAATAAAAATTGGTAAACACTCTTTTAATTAACCATAACAGTAAAACTAAAGTTGGAAACTTAAGAATTTTGGTTGGATTTTTCGTGTTTATTATATAAGATTTGAAAGTGATGGATAGAGCTCGGCGAATGTAGGGGAAGTGGTTTCTGAAAACAAAACAATAGTAAAAATTATTTGCCTCGATGATAATAATAATGTTGATAGCAAGAAAGGCTTTCACGTGGCGCAATGTATTTGCCTACTGTCAACTTCAAAAACCTGGCAACTGCTATCAAACTTTAGCGAACACGTGGCATGTGTTACACACGTCGTTTCGTTTTATTTTATTTTCCGGATTTCTCGACCTTTTTTTTTAATATAATTTTGTTCTGAAATGTAGGACCCATAAAAATCATCGGCTGCTATCTTTTATAGCAGCTCACACGTCATCCTATTGCTTGCCGCCACGTCCTAGAGAATTTTCCGCAAAAAGATGAGCTTCTCTTATTTTAAGTGTCTAAATGTTAAATATTTTGGTTTCTGTTGGAGTCACGCTTACTATACTACTATATACTACTGCAATACTATACTAAATCACATGATATATTTTAGTTCAAATCTCGTTTCATAAATATTGTTGACAACATTAATTTTTAAGGGGTTCACAACATTTTGGGGGATATACATTCATTTTTATTGTTATGTATGTATAAATATAGCTAATTAGCTCAAACGTGTCCCTGTCGGTTGTACAGACTAAAAATATAGAGTTTCGTTTCCACAAGACTTCTATACAAGTTTGCACTCAAGCCTCCATTTGCAATTATGTACCATTTGTATTTTATGAGCCACATTATTATATTTCGTCGAAATTCTACTCAGTGATCATACTTTTTAGTAAATTTTTGGCTCGAGTTGGATGCGAATAACTATAACTAACTATCTGATCGACGACACCTATAAATATTTGTTGTTAAAGAATGTTCATTTATAATATTATTGATTATCATATTGGTTTTCTCGGTTGGTGCAAATAAAATGATCTGTTGAGTGAGAGTATTCTCATTTAGAATATCCTCATTATTTCGAAGAATTCATGTTTCATCACTGTTACACTGTAAATGTAACAGTTAAAACTTATTACAATTCTTATTAGGATTACAAAAAAAAATTAATAATAATAATAATTAGAGCTCAGCACTATATATATTGGTTCAGTTTGCTATATTGAGGTAGGTACATTTTCATACTGGTTAACCGACGTATCGAAGATTCAAAGGTCACAAAGGTTTTTAAATAAACAGTTTTTATCGTGTCGTGCTCATCTACATTTTCCTTTCTTATTTGAATAGAGATGTCAAAAATATATAGATAATTCGACTTAACCAAATCCATGGCTCTAATGGATTAAATCAAAATTCATTATAAAAAAAACAAATTGAAATATATTTTGATGAAATATTGCGGAATCACATTTAGTGACAAAAAAAAAAACTGTGGATTACGATTCCAACTTAGGTCTTGATTCCAACCAAACAATTCAAAATTAAAATTCTGTGTGACAGGAACAGTTTAAACCCAACCTACCACACTCTCTTAACACGTGTCGAATATCAAGGAAGAAAAGGATCAACGTTCTTTAATTGTTACTAGGCCCAGTTGTTCAAAATAATCAAAATCCATCTACGTATTTGTATTTCATTGGACATCATCTCTGATTGATTTATATTTATTTTATTTTAAAAATTGACTGGATATCCACCCTTTAGACCATCCATAATGGAGACATATGTCTACGGAAATACACAATATTTTCCCAAATATTATCACGTGTCGCAACGTGATTCGTTGTGACAATTAAAAAATCAATCTTTTTTTAAAAATTAAGAAAAAAAAAATTGATTTTTTTTGGGAAGACACAATATCTTAGTCTCTAATTGATTACTAGAAATTGACATGTCTAATGAAATTATTTTGTTTAACATATGTTTATTTCTTTTCTACAATATAATGATTTATAGTTTACTTACTTAACATTAGTGTACGGATCTATCAAAAATGATTAAGGTAAATAACTGTTTAGCAAAGAAAATAAGCTAAATGATAGTTAACAAAACTAACTTATCTGTTTTTATTTTTAGAAGAAACACTTTTTTCGCAAATGATGAATGCAGGACCAACGCTGACAGAAAGTAAAACAAGCATGTATTTACGGTTTTTCATTAGATAAATTATATTTCAGTCTTTATTTGTAGGAAATGGGTTCTAGGTAAGTTGGTTAAATTACTTACAAAGAAGATTAGAAAATATCCACATACAAAATTTAATATATTTTAGATTTTTTAATTAATAAATATGTAGTTTACTTATTCTTTTATTGTTTGCGATTCACATAATTTCAGCGCCGTCTCTGGATTACACGGGTCTGAGATAATTTGATCTTTTAACTATGAAAAGTGTCAATTTGGCAAAATCATGTTGTTAAGTGCAAAAACCCCCAAATATAAGTTTTAAAAGTATTATTTCCCCAAATTTATTTTATATTTTACTGGATTTAAATTCGAACGATAACGAAATTATAAAATTAAACTACTTATTGATTGTTAACAAATTTGCATTTATACACTTTTACTTACTTGATTAAAAATATTTACGATTTTTTCTTTTAATTATTTATTATTCTTAGTTTCCAATTCTTGATGTGTCCAACCTGAAAAGCGATGATCTGTGAAACCTCCTCGGAGAGTGATGTTCAGATTTCAATCCACAAAATATTGGCGTTCCAACTAATAAAAAATTTGATGTGCTAAACATTAGATACTTATGTTTTAGACAATCAGTTATAAATAAGAATAATTTGGAAATGGCTCGTAAAATTACACGTTTGTAAATCATGAAAATTTTGGACACCGGTCACAAGCCACAAATAAAGTATTTAAATTCATTATCATCATGTCAATTGTAAAAACTAGGTAACAAATCCTTACAAATCTTTGAATATCAACTCATCATAAAAACAAATGTCTTAAACTATCTCCACATGTTTGTTGCATAAACTAAAGAAAAAACGGATAAGACAAATGGAACAAACGCAGAACAAATGTTAAAATGATTTAATGACCCCCAAATTTTTAACAATTCAAAGAAAATTGAATAACCTTTTTCCAATAAGGACTTGTTTTTTTTTTTTCAATAAAGAGATTTTCATCATTAAAAGACCAAATTAATTTCCAACCAGAAAAAAATAAATCAAATTCTTTACACCTGTTTTTATTGAATTATTGGTTGATTCCCATATCTAAAAAAGTAATTAATTGTAGTTTATAGTAAAAAACAAATGGAATTGGTATGTAAATTTTCCACAACAAAACTTGGTAAAAAAACTTTTAAAAGAGATTTTAGATATCGCATGCGTGTCATCAAAGGTTCTTTTCACTTTAGGCCCTGAGTAGTGTTCGAATCTTATTGGCACACGTAAGTCTTTCGTATCGCGATTTAGGAGAACCAGTTTACACGTGTTTATAATCAACGGTCAAGATTTCTTCATTCAGATAGAGGAGCGATACGTCACGCCATTCAACAATTTCTCTTAATTCTTCATTTTATTTTGAGTTTTGATCTGCCCGTAAAACTCTCGGGTAGCTGCCCGTTAAAAAAAAGAAGATTTTTTGTTTTGTTTCTGGAAGCGATTATAAAAGCTTCCATGGCCAACCTTGTTTAAGCTTCTCTCCTTCTCTCTCCTGTATCTCTTTTACAATTTTTTTCCGGGGGAGAGTGATGGAGTGTTGAAACAGTTTGAATGATCAAATGGCTGAGATTTGTTACGAGAACGAGACTGTGATGACGAAGACGACGGCTACGGTGGTGAAGAAGACGAAGGCAACGGCGACGAGACGAGAACGAAGCTCGTCTCAAGCTGCGAGAAGACGGAGAATGGAGATCCGGAGGTATAAGTTTGTCTCCGGCGAACAAGATCCCGTCGTCGTCGACGGAGAGTTACAGAAGCGGAGGAGACGAGAAGCCGTCGTCTACGAAACGGAGAAGGAGGTTGTCGTTTTATGCGAGTCTCTTAGTTCAACGTCGGTTATGTCATTACTTCATCCAGAAGCTTACCCTAAATACGGCGTCGCTTCAGTCTGTGGAAGAAGACGGGAAATGGAAGACGCCGTAGCTGTGCATCCGTTTTTTTTCCGTCAGCAGACGGAATATTCCTCGTCCGGATTTCACTACTACGGCGTTTACGATGGCCATGGCTGTTCTCATGTACGTCACCGTTTTTTAATAAAATAGTGTAATTGTTGCTACGACGTCGTTCTAATGTTTTTTTTTTTTTTTAAATCTGTTTAGGTAGCGATGAAATGTAGAGAAAGGCTACACGAGCTAGTGCGTGAGGAGCTTGAGTCCGATGCTGCTGACTGGGAAAATTCAATGACGCGTAGCTTCACGCGCATGGATGTGGAGGTTGTGGCTTTGAAAGCCGGTGGTGCGGCGAAATGCCGGTGCGAGCTTCAGAGGCCTGATTGTGATGCGGTGGGGTCCACGGCGGTTGTGTCGGTCGTCACGCCAGAGAAAATCATCGTGGCTAACTGCGGTGACTCACGTGCCGTTCTTTTCCGTAACGGCAAACCCATTCCGTTATCCTCCGATCATAAGGTTTTTTTTTTTTTTCATCGTCGATAATAATAATAATAATAATCTTCTTTGATTTTTCATTATGAAATTATTATTATCCGTTACTAATAATCTAATGTAATGTAATATTATATAATAATCTAATGTAATGGCAACGAGAATTTGGTTACATGTCGCGTCTAAAACTTACCCATCAATTTTCTCGTTCGCTTGAATGCTTTTTTTTTGTTTTCTCTATATTTAATGCATTTTAATTTATGGTTTAATGGGCATGCAACATGTGGACGGTGATTAAGAATGTTAATGCCTTTTTTAGATGAAGGATCTGATAAAGTTTGAAGATTCTTTAATCCGTATTGTCACTGTTATCAATGACTCTCTCTTTATCTCTCTCTCTCTCGCTTTTGTCTATTGTTTTTGAATAGCCGGACCGTCCGGACGAGCTAGACCGGATTCAAGCAGCGGGTGGTCGGGTTATCTACTGGGATGGCCCACGTGTTCTTGGAGTACTTGCAATGTCACGAGCTATAGGTCAGTAAATTGATTACACTTGACGAACACACTCTGTCTCTGTCTTAATGTCTGTACGAATTTTCCGTGCTTTCAATAATTATTAAATCTCGTTTTGCCGCTAATTTTTTTCTTTTTCGCAGGAGATAATTACTTGAAGCCGTACGTTATCAGCAAACCGGAGGTAACCGTGACGGACCGTGTCAAGGAAGATGATTTCATTATTCTCGCAAGCGACGGTCTTTGGGACGTTATCTCAAACGAAACTGCATGTAACGTCGTTCGTATGTGTTTGAGAGGAAAATTCAATGGTCAACTATCATCCTCGCCGGGAATGGGGGGCGTCACCGCCGCTGGAGGAGGAGGAGGAGATCTATCGGGTAAATCTTGTGAGGAGGCGGCGTTGTTGCTGACAAAGTTTGCATTGGCTAGACAAAGTTCGGACAACGTAAGTGTCGTGGTGGTTGATCTACAAAGAGACACGTAGTTGTTTCGCGTTATGTTTGGTTTTTTGGTCCTTAAGTCATCATCGACTTTTGGGCTTTTAACCTCTTTTTGCTCTTCGTTGTAAGACGAAGGGTTTTTAATTTAGTTTTAGCTTTGGGTTATGTCACTATGTAGTGAATAGCGGTTTAGATCTTCATAGATTTTCACCGGTAGTGAAACGGTAAAAAGCCGTGAACTTTGGTACATATTATGTGAAAGACGTAGATCGGTTTCTGAGTTTATTTTGATCCTAGTATCTTTTATTAGATGGTAAATCCGATCATATCGAAAATTTAAGACAAATAATTATGAAAGTTTTGGTGTTAAATCAGTTGATTAGTTCAGATTTAACATTTTTAGTGAGATTTTATCACCATTATAAAGACGTTGATAATATTCTAATTAGAAATGTTAAACAAATAAAATTTAGGACCAAAAATAATTGGTTGAGAAACGCCTAATACTTGTGATGAGAATTTTAAAGTGTATCATGTATAAATAACAAAGCAAACAATCAAATTAGAATACAAAAAAAGTTATTTGACTGGATTAAACACGGACACTTATTTTTCTTTACTTTTCATGGCATTTTCTTTTGTATTTATACTATATTAGATTACAAATCTAAAAAACAGGTGTGGACTGCATGGAATGTGATCAATAATCAGGCCAATACAATGACAGGAACGCGTGTGCGGTTCACACGCTCATGTGATATGTCAGTGTCCAAGACTCCGACTCTGCAGAGTGTTGAAGTCTGAAACTTGAGTTTATTATTTTTCTAGTAGTACGTGGGAACCATAATAACATGATTAATACTATTAGAACTATTAGACTTTAATCTCTCTAAAAAATGAAGTAACTTTTACCAAAACTAAATTCAGATTCAAAACAAAGTAACAAGCCTAAACTAAATTAGTTTATACTGAAAGATGTTTTTGGCTTTAAGCCGATATATGTGAGGATCGGGAAACAATTTCAGCAAAAAGCAATATGCTACATATTTCCAATGGTCGTACTTGATCACATCGCTGTGCTCGGGAAGATACAAATTCTTCACGACCCCTTCAATGAACAAGTTGAAGAAGTTGTCTTCTTCAACATCAGCAGCCGCAGTGAAGGTTACACTGGTATCTTCAACATTTTTCGTCATTTTGACTTCAATATCTGTTTTGCTTGAAGAACACTTAAGATAATTTTTTACTTTTTTTTTATGTGCATTGGAAGTTTGACTTAGATTATTTTTGCATAAACTTGATTTTTGAGTTGTCTTTTCAAGCCTTGAGGTTGAAGAAACAAAAGAAAAAGTCACTAAGCACACCATTTGAGAAGAGTTGAGTATTGTTTTTAAGTGATATAAATGAGAAACAAAGAAGAGAGTAAGAAGAAAGAAGAAGGTGTCATCAACTATATATATTGCAAAATACATCATTTTGAATTTTGAATTCCTCCTTTGATAGCCAATAAATCAAAAGTTATGCTGCAATGCTATGGTTAAGTGTATGCATGAGTATAAAGAATGAGTAGAAGAGGAAATTTTAGAATTGAGAGAATGCTGACTTTGAAATTTAAGATTTCTCTTTAACTTGTAAATGTTGAGGACAACATGGCTTCCCAAGACCAAACCAATTTTCAAGACCCAAATTAATGTCTTTGTACTGTACTGTGCCATTTTTGTGCAAGTAGAAGTAAAAAAGATAATCTTTAGATTATCACCAAAAACACAATAACTTTATATTTGATTACTTAGAATGGGAAAGAGGAGAATTGTTCAATGTGACAATTCTATAGGTGAAATTCAATATTTAATATTTATATGTAACTATTTGTGATAAGCCATAAACATGTGGGCTAATTACATTAAGTTTGTCAATATTGGGTTGGGTTTGGTTGTGTATAATCTGGTAATTTTCAGATCGCTTTCACTATATCTAAAAAAGAATACCACTTATTTAATTCTTTAACATCTTTACTTACCATAGTTTTCAAAATCAGTATACAATCAAAGAATGATAAAAGAAACAAAAAAAGCAACTATTCAATAGTTTCGTTGAAAACTTGCATTTGCTAAGAAATCAAACCTCATTTTTTCTATATAATTCGCTTGATGAAACTCCAAAATCTTCAATGCATGAAAAATTGTGTTCATTCTGTCGATAGCCAAACAAGAAGTTTCCACTCAAATTATGGTGTTCTTAATGCATCATCATCTCACATTGCTGATTAAATAAAATTCTTGTTGTCTCTAAAACATTAGAATGAAGTATTTTCTTTGTAATTCTGTAACATTACACAAGAGTAAAAGTGCTATAGATGTATAGTAAACTTAAAAAGTGATTGGTTTTGGAGAATGTTGTTTTTCTTCTTCTTATACTCGTATTGTAAAAGAAGAAAATAAATGTATTTGCATAATTTGGTTTCCTTTGATCATCGAGGTTTTCAACAATGGAATTTAATAAAAACATTTTCTCAAAAAAAAAACAAAAAAAAAAATGGAATTTAACTTCGGGGTCAGAGAGTTATATGTCCATGGGCCTATTTTTCTCTCCTAGAGGCCCAATTTAGATAACATCCATTTCGTCGCCGGCGAACATCTTCACCGTTAAATCGACGTTCGAATTCCCGAGGAGAGTAAATCATTATTGGAACCTTACCATGGATTCTCATCACGCGTCTTTAGGACGCCGGACTGTAAGGATTTCCATTATCGCCGTCTTCAATCTTCGTCTGACGGTGTCTCACATCGGTGTTTTTGGTTTCCGTGATCTTGTAGTTGGAGGAGATTCGTCAGAAGAGAGCAGCCCAAAGGCTGAGCAAAGCT
The DNA here is from genome assembly GCA_028015245.1 of Cardamine occulta. NCBI lineage: Eukaryota > Viridiplantae > Streptophyta > Magnoliopsida > Brassicales > Brassicaceae > Cardamine > Cardamine occulta. The sequence continues at coordinate 17,769,039 of CM051390.1, forward strand.
GCTTCAGGGCCAGATCTTAGCGAAATTCCGAATCCTGCCGGTAATATTCATCTCTAATTCTAGCTTTTGCAATTTTGCTTTTTTATTTATTTATTTGGATAACTACTTCATTGTTTCAATTGTAATGCGTTGCAGATTTTCCAGTTATCAGAAAATCTGAAAGCGGAAATCGTCTTTCTGAGGTAAAATTTTCTCTGTTTTTTTTTTGTTTCTGGAGATTTTCAAAATTTCAAAGATTTTGATAATTAAGATTTATGGATGAATTTGATTTTTGCATATTGTCCAGCGGATGATTAGATATCAATCAATATGAGTTTTGTATTGGTTTTACTAATTTATTGATCTTGCTGGTTATGGTTTGTTTTGAGTTTACTTCCACAGACAGATGTTGGTGCTTTATATTCCCAGCTCAAAGAACTTCAGAAGAAGAATGCAGAAATGGAGGAGCGTAACAAGATATTGTCCTTGAAGGTATGGCTACCTTCTTTCTAGCTAGAAGTCAGATCCCATGTTTTTCTTTTGAATAAAATGTTTAGATGATGTTTTTTTTGGTCCATGGGATTCAGCTTCAAACAAAGGAAGTGGAGAATGAATCACTTGAGACTAGGTTGAATGTGCTGGTAAGTAACAAGTGAACTTTTCTTTGTGATTTTATCCATTCCTTGTTGGATGCTGTTTGTTTTGTTGAGGCTTGGCATGCAATATGAATTTCTGGGGAGTCTATTTGGCAAAAAATTCAAGGTGTCTTGTGGATGGATTAACAGGAACAAAACACAGTGCCATCTCTGAGAAAAGCCCTCAAGGAAATTGCAATGGAGAAAGATGCTGCTGTTGTTTTACGAGTAGGGAATACTTCTGTTTTAGTTCTTTTTTTGGTGCATTCCCCCTTGATTGCAATTTTATTGGCGAAGCTACTTCTTATAGGAGGATCTCTCAGCTCAAGTTAGGACTCTTAAGAAACGTGTTAAAGAAGCAGAGGAGGAACAATATCGAGTATGGAAACAGTCTTCTCCCTTCCAAATATTAAATTTCCCTTTCTTCCTTTTCTAAAGATACCAAAACCCATTGTTGATAGGCTGAGGAAGATGCAGCATCTCTGAGAGCAGAGCTTAACTCGATTCAACAGCAAGCAATGGATTCCTCGTTTGGTGGAGTGTCGTCAATGGGAGTTTCCCCGGACCAGCTACCACGATTAGAAAAGGAGATGGATAATCTAAAACTAGAATTGCAGGTTTGAGTGTTTGAAACAGATGATATGTTCCCCATGAGTCTTTGTTTCTACGATAATAATGTTCTTAACATTCACAGAAAGAAACAATGTTGAGGCACCAAGAACAACTGCGTTTAGGTGAAGAACAAACTCGAGTTGCTTCTTTAATGTCTGAAAAGCAAGAACTGGAACAGAAAATTTCAGTTTTATCCAGCGGGGCCTCAGGTAACATGCAACACTATAAAATTCTTTTTGTTTCAAACCAAGTGCTATTTCAGCTGTTTCAATCATCAGGTGTTTGGATGCACTAGCTGATGTCTAAATGCTTTTGACTCATTCGGAAATTTTTTAACCGAATGTGCCATGTTGGATACATATCAATGACTTTTTCCGTGATATTTATTATGCAGAGGTATCAGAGTTAGGTCAAAAAGTATTTTCAGTGGTAAGAAAATGTTGTAACCCATTTCATTATTTCCAGTTGCCAGCATATAAGCCTTCTCCAACATTTTATGGAATCCCTTAGTGTTAGGTTTGATGGTTTTCATGTAGGAAGATAAAGAAAAACTCGAGAAGCAGTTGCATGATATGGCTGTTGCACTTGAAAGATTGGAGAGTAGTAGGCAAAAGCTTCTTATGGAGGTAATATAATGTCTTAGCTTTCTGCAATTAGTATATACGAAAACGATAGTTAAGGGGCTTGATTGGAGAAATCAATTTCATGCATTATTTTCAGATTGACAACCAATCATCTGAAATAGAGAGGCTTTTTGAGGAAAACTCGAACATCTCAGCTTCCTATCAAGAGTCAATCAACGTATCAAATCAGTGGGAGAATCAAGTAAGCTTCTCATGAATCATGATTACTTTTGAGTGAGAAACATTATTTTGGACTTTATGTTGATTTGTAGCAAACCATATAGGTGAAAGAATGTCTCAAGCAGAATGTAGAACTCCGTGAAGTTCTGGAAAAGTTAAGAACAGAACAAGCTGGTGCTCTTTCACGAGTGCCTTTAGAAGTTCAGGCAAATGGGTCACATGGAACTGAAACTCTTTCCCTCAAGGTTTTGGTCCTCACCAGCTCCAAGTATTATAATAGAGAAATTCAACATGACTGCTGTTTGTGTGATTAAAATTCCGCATCACCTTTTTCAGGGCGAACTTGCGAAAGAACAGAGCAGAGCGGAATCGTTGTCTGCTCAAGTTCTCCAACTTTCAGCTCAACTCCAGCAAACAACACAAGCATACAATGGGCTTATGCGCGTGTAAGTTTCACATGGGATTTCCTTCAATCCATTGAGATTCTATCGTTTTGTAGATTTTGTTTTAATTGCGGTTTATTGCAGCTATAAACCTGTGCTTAGAAACATTGAGAGCAGCTTAATTAAGTTGAAGCAAGATGGATCGGTTACAGTGGCTCAGTGAACCGGGAACCAAGGGCACACTTCTGAATATTGAATATATTTTCATACAACAAAACTCCTATGTGGAACTAAGGGAACAGTGAAGTTAACGCATTTTTCTTTATTGAACAATATGATTGAAAATCAGTTAGTGCCTGGGGAAATTTGAAAGATTCAAAATTTCTAATTGTTTTAATTTTCAGCTGCTTGGTTTTGAGTTTTCTTACAAAGTGTACTAATCGGTTTACTGAGGCGAAACCATACCAAATTTATAAATCTCGGTTCGACTCGGGTTTAATAGAGACAATGATCCAACTGGTTTCGTTGGTATATTTTACCCACCTCAGATAAACTTGGGTTGGGCTAAGGCTAATTATAAACGTGTGGCAAAAATTCTGACGGTTGGGAATCTTCATTTTGAGCGGGAAATGATTTCTTCCTTGGCTGCCACCGGAAGTCCATCAGTTTTCCGACGTGATCCGGATTCAAATACTCTCAGACTATCACGCAGGAAAAAAATCATTTCTTTATTACGAAGCTGCAAGAACATTGTTCAAGTTCCATCAATTCACGCCAAGATCATTAGGAGCTTCCATGAACAAGATGCTTTCGTTGTTTTTGAATTTATCCGAGTTTGCTCTATTCTCGATTCCATCGACTACGCCTACGACGTGTTTCGTTACGTATCCAAACCTAACGTCTATCTATACACCGCCATGATCGATGGTTTTGTGTCATCTGGTCGTTCCGCTGATGGAGTTTTGCTGTATCATCAGATGATTCACAATTCAGTTTTTCCCGATAACTACGTGATCACCTCAGTTTTGAAAGCTTGTAATTTGAAGGAATGTAGAGAGATCCATTCCCAGGTTTTGAAACTAGGGTTCGGGTCTAGTAGATCCGTGGGGTTAAAACTGATGGAAGTCTACGGGAAATCTGGGGAATTGGTTGATGCGAAGAAGGTGTTCGACGAAATGCCTGAGAGAGATCAGGTTGCAGCTACAGTCATGATTAATTATTATTCTGAATGTGGTTATATTAAGGAGGCGTTAGAGCTGTTTCAAGATGTAAAGATTAAAGATACAGTTTGTTGGACTGCGATGATTGATGGATTGGTTAGAAACAAGGAGATGAACAAAGCATTGGAGCTTTTCAGGGGAATGCAGATGGATAATGTTATCCCTAATGATTTCACAGCTGTATGTGTTTTATCTGCGTGCTCGGATTTGGGTGCGTTGGAGCTAGGGCGATGGGTACATTCGTTTGTTGAGAGCCAAAAGATGGAGCTTAGTAATTTCGTTGGCAATGCTCTGATCAATATGTATTCCAGGTGTGGTGATATTAATGAGGCGAAGCGGGTTTTTAAGGTAATGCGAGACAAAGATGTCATTTCGTATAACACGATGATTTCTGGGCTAGCAATGCATGGTGCTAGTTTTGAAGCCATCAAGGAATTTAGGGATATGGTGAACAGAGGATTTAGGCCGAATCAGGTGACTTTAGTTGCTCTTTTAAACGCATGTAGCCATGGAGGTTTGTTGGATATAGGGCTTGAAGTGTTTAATTCTATGTGGAGAGTTTTCAGTGTTGAACCACAGATTGAGCATTATGGATGTATTATCGATCTTCTTGGTCGAGTAGGGCGACTAGAGGAAGCATACATATTCATAGACAACATGCCGATAGAACCAGATCATATCATGTTAGGAGCTCTTTTGAGTGCTTGTAAAATCCATGGAAACATGGAACTCGGTGAAAAAATCGCCAAGAGACTACTCGCATCCGAGAATCCAGATTCTGGGACATACGTTCTCTTATCGAATATTTACGCTTCATCAGGGAAATGGAAAGAATCTACTGAAGTAAGAGAAAGTATGAGAGAATCAGGGATTGGGAAAGAACCAGGATGCAGTACTATCGAAGTGGACAACAAGATCCATGAGTTTCTTGTGGGAGATATAACACACCCTCATAAAGAAGCAATCTATCAGAGGTTACAAGAACTGAGTCGAATTCTTAGATTCAAAGACAATGAACCAGAGATTATAGCGGATTTGTTGGACATCAATGATTTGTAGTAACAAATAATACATATTGTTCTTAGGCAATTCTGTTTTTATTTTTATTTTAGCAAAAAAGAGTTTCTAGACTTTGATTGAGTAAGCCACGATTGGACTTCTGACACTGTGACTCCCATCAGACCAAACCAAAGACGAACTTACAAAAGTTCCATTCTTCAGTGTTTACCAGAGATGCTCACAACAAACGATTTCTTCTCCTTCAAGGAACCGAATCTCAGTATTTCTGGTTCTATGCTAATCTGAATCTCTGGTCGAAGAGGAACTACACTCGCCTTGTATGTAGAGTTAGGGAATCCAACATTAGTAACGGTTCTTCTAAAAGTGACATTGAATGGATCAAGAGGAGAGCAATAGGTAGACATTGTTGGGTAATTCAGATCCTTGACTTCTGTTTTTTCTGAACAAGTGACGTTCTGTCCTCTGCACATAACATTTTGAGGTAATCTTCTGTCTCTACTTCATACACAAGTCCCGGGTCAGTGGCTTTGGTCGGGCTAATTTGACCCGATCCATAAGCAAATTCTTGCTCGGGGTTCTTCTTAAGGTTCATGGGGGTAGCTGTAAATATACCATGACAATATTAAGTTTTTGTACCCCTCCAAATAGTAAGAAAATCAGAAGCAAGTATTACCGGTCGTCATGATAGCGGATTTGATTGCCGAGGGAGACCAGTCGGGGTGAAAAGACTTGACATAAGCCGCTACACCTGCCACATGAGGACAAGCCATTGATGTGCCACTCATTACATTATAGCTCACATTTCTGTTGTCCCCAAAGATACTTGAAGGAGAAGTCACCGGTGAAAATGCAGCCAAAATCTCTACTCCAGGTGCACTTATATCAGGCTTCAAATCAAGATTGATGTTATTCCAAAAAACATTCAAGTATAAAACCAACGCACATTTAGTGATCTTAGTTCCTGGTTGCATTATCTTCAAAAGGTTTTGAATAACCGAACTTGGCCCGCGAGAAGAGAAGTGAGCAACATAAGGAGCTTCTCTATCAACTATCTCCTCGGATCTCAGTATCTCCGCTTGTGGGTGCCTGAAAAGTTGACTCTTTTAACATTTAAAGCGAAAAAACAAAGATGTTCAGATTCATTACATTACTTACTCTCCAGATTCCATGTATGACTTGATAGATTTGTAGTCCTCAAAGTTTAGAGAAGAATCAGGAAATGGACGGACATAGGCATTGTCTAAAGTTAATGTGTTATTAACAATGGCTCCAATGGCTCCTGCTGAGAAAGCCTCTCTGCTTCCTAGGAAGTCATCACAGAGGACGATCTTCCCTTTGACCATGTCTCCATCCACACACCCACTTGAGCAAAAACTGCCAGTAACAATGATCATTATAAGCATCAACGTGTTTTGATTCAAGATTCAGATTAGATCGTGGTTTCTTATTCACCCGGCTTCTTCTTGGGAACAGTTTCTTGAAACGTTTTGGCCGTAAACGATTGGGAACTTTGTCCCATTGAGACTGAAAGAATTAATTGACATACCCTATTTATGAAACAGAGTATTTAAATTTTGTCAGTAAATCAAAATGAAGAAAGCAATCATAAACTGAAATGACCAAAAAAAAAAAAAAAAAAAAGTCAAAGAAAACATACCGTTAATGTTTTTCCGTTACCAAGAACGACTCTGTCAACAAAACGCCGATCCGTAGCGCTAGCCGCAATGGTTATCATCCACGGCGATGCATTTACTACCGATCCTTGTTTATGTAAAGAAACCACCGATAATGCTTAACACTAGTCCAAGACCGTAATACCCCGAGAAACTCGAAAGAACTAAGATAAAAAACCCTCCGAGTATGATAGAAAATTTGGAAGAACAATTAAAGAACACTTTAAAGATTTTTAGAGAGACTTAGAGAATTTATGAATAACACTCTTTCTTTAAACTTTCTTTTTATTTCACTTCTTCAAGTTGATTACAAATGGGAGACGAGGGAGCTATTTATAGGCTCCAAAACTACAAAATATCTTAAAAACCTTCTTCTAATCTCTAGAACTCTCTAACATAATATTTAGATTTTTTATGTTACAATTATCTAGATTATTCTACACTAATCTCTAGATATTTTATCTAATAGAATTTTCTAGAACACTTAAAGGAGGTGATGATCTTTAAGATGTTTCTAGATAAATTCTAGAACTTAGGCTTAATTTTGGGTTTGGTCCAATAATAAATAATTGGATTATGAACCCATAATTAAGCTTAACCCAAAATCAAGTTTAATTTCAATACTCTCCCTTAAACTTGATTTTATCAACCATCACGAGCTTTGAACGAAGTACCTCGAACTGACCTTTCGGTAATGCCTTGGTGAAGATGTCTGCAACGTTGTCCTCGCTTCGAACCTCCAAAGCTTCAATTATTCCATCAAGCACCTTCTCCCTTATAAAGTGATGCTCTAACTCAATGTGCTTTGTTCTTGTATGAAACACCGGATTGTTAGCCAACTTGATAGCACTTTGATTATCTCCATAGATTGTTACCGGCTTATTTATAGGCTCGAACAAATCTTCAAGGAGTCTTCGAAGCCCTATACATTCTTGAGCTGTGAGTGTAGAAGCTTTATACTCTGCTTCAGTGGTAGACAGTGACACCGTTGCTTGCTTCTTGCTACACCATGAAACGCTTGTGTCTCCACATAAGAACACATAGCCCGAGGTAGATTTTCGGTCATCTAGATCTCCGCCAAAGTCAGTATCTGTAAAACTATGAAGAGAGATCTTTGCATTGTACTTGTACACCAAGCCCATTCTAAGAGTTATCTTGACATACTTCAATATCTTCTTTGCCACTTCTAAGTGTGACTTCCTTGGTGCTTGCATAAATCGACTTACGAGACCTACCGCGAAGGCAATGTCAGGTCTTATAATGGTTAAGTATAGAAGACTTCCCACAAGGGCGCGATAAGGTCGAGGATCAGGTAGCAAGGACCCTTCATTACGTCTAAGCTTGATATTAACATCCATCGGAGTAGTGCGTGTCTTTCCTTCATGTACCCTAAACCTTTCAACAATCCTTCTTGCATAACTTTGTTGGCCAATGAATATTCCATCCTTCACCCTTTCAATCTCCAAGCCAAGAAAGTTGTTTAGCTCACCCAACTTCTTCATCTCAAACTTTATCGACATATCTTCTTGTAGACGAGCAATTTCAGCATCATCATTCCCGGTAATTATCATATCATCCACGTAAATGAGAACTACTACGTGGACTCTTCCATTCTTCTTAAAGAATAAACTCGGATCAGAGTTTGATGCCTCATAACCGCAAAACTAAAGGTATTGAGCAACCTTACCATACCAAGCTCTTGGAGCTTGTTTTAACCCGTACAAAACCTTCTTAAGCTTGCACACATAATTAGGATGCTCTCGAGATTCAAAACCAAGTGGTTGCTCCATGAAGATACTTTTATCGAACTCACCATATAGAAAGACATTCTTCACATCTAATTGCCATAACTTCCAACTAAAGCTTGCAGCTAAAGATAAGAGTGAACGTACCGTAGTCATCTTTGCTACTGGACTAAAGGTTTCGTCATAGTTTTCTCCATACTTCTGAGAAAATTCTCGAGCAACAAGCCTCGCTTTAAACCTATCAATACTCTCATCTACTTTTCGCTTTATTCGATAAATCCATTTGCACGAGACGGGTTGGACATCTTTGGGTTTTGAAACCAAATCCCAAGTTTTATTTTTCATTAGAGCGTTCATCTCCTCATTCATTGCGGTCTCCCATTCTTGAACTCCTTTTGCTTCTTTATATGAATTTGGCTTATCCTCATCTAAAGGGGCTGCAAAGAAGCATGAGAAGGTGGTAGCAAACTCTTCATTTCTAAACCGAACAGGCCTAATAATATTTCTTTTAGGTCGTTGACTTGTAATGGAACCATGAACTTGTTCCTCTTTTTGCTTTTGGTTATTGCTTCCCCTTTCAACTTGTATCTCATTTTCATGACTTCTATTGTCAAGTGTTACTTGAAGAGTTGATTCATCGATCTTGGAGGAACTTGCACCATCTTTCTCAACCAAGACTTGAGGTGGCCCATAGTATGAGGAAACTTCATCAAAGACAACATCACGAGACACAACATACTTTTTTGTCTCAGGATCCATACACCTCCAACCTTTCCTTTGTTCATCATAGCCGACAAAGATGCATTTCTTCGGCTTTGCCTCTAACTTGGTTCTTTGAGAATCAAACACATGGACGTAGCAAATTGATCCAAATATCCTTAGATGTTTCACCGTTGGTTTTTTCCCATGAACTATCTCATAAGTAGACTGCATATTGTTTGGACTAAGTGGCATTTGGTTGATGACATAGGCTGCACATCTCATGCCTTCCGCCCATAAGGCCTTAGGCAAATCCTTCCCATGTAGCCAACTTCTACATGTTTCACTTAGATGTCTAATCTTTCTTTCCGCTATTCCATTTTGTTGAGGTGTATATGGGCATGTAAATTCTCTCTTGATACCATGATTTCGACAAAAAGAGAGAAACTCCTTTGACATAAACTCCCCTCCATTATCCGTCCTTAGAGTCTTAATCTTCCAACCCAACTCTCCTTCCATGGTGATCTTGAACTCTTAAAACTTGGAGAATACTTCTGATTTTTCCTTCACAAAGTAAACCCAAGTATACCGTGAGAAGTCATCAACGAACAAACACATGTAGCGAAACCCGGAATATGAGGGTGTTCTTGTCGAACCCATTAAATCACTATGGACCCTCTCCAATGGAGCATTGCATCGTGAGGTAGAGTGGTCAAATGGAAGTATATGTGACTTTCCATATTGACATCCTTCACAAAGTCTTCTTTCATCTTGAATCTTTAACTTTAGAAGCCCGTTAACTAAGTCTTTATTCACCATGACCTTAAGCTTAGTCATATTTATATGACCAAGTCTAGCATGCCATATAAAGGCATTATCAATTGTACTCATCTTCTCCACATAAGTGTTTGAGGCAGATAAAACATAAAGATCTGTAACTCGTGCTCCGGTGTGAACTACGTCCGCCTTCAACTCTTGAATATTTTTAAAAAATTTAACATCTTTTGAGTCAAATAAAACATAGTTACCTGAGTCCACCGTGTTTACCACAGAGAGAAGATTTTTCTTTACTCCAGGAACATGGTATACATTTTTGAGAGTGATTGGGTTTCCATCATCTCCTTTAATGACAACTGTTCCTTCCTTCTCAACGTGATGAATTGAATTATCCGCGGTAATGATTGCTTCTTTTCCGTCATGGTGCTGAAGACTAGAAAATAACTTCTCATCTCCCGTGATATGATGGCTACAACCGGAATCCACAATCCAATTATTTTTCACTTTCATTGGACTGGATTTACCTAAGGATGCAGCTTCCACCGTGAAACATTTCCCCCATTCTTCGTCTTCAGTATGATCTTTTGATTCCGCCATATTTGTTTCCTTTAGTTTGACTCGACAATCCTTTTTAAAGTGCCTAAGTTTCCCACATCGATAGCACTTGAATTTTTTCTTATCTCCCATGGATAATCTTTGACGTCCATCATAGTTTCTTGGGACTCCATCATTGGGTTTGAGATTTAAGCCTTGTTGCCTTCGGGCCACAAACGCGCTCCCCGAGTCTTCATGAATTTTAACTCCTACCATTTGTTGGGCTAGTGATTCTTGCGAAGCTAGCAAGTTTTCAAACTCCTCCAAGGAAGGTTGTGTAGCCCATCCTTGAACCGAAGTCACAAACGGGGTATACTCGGATCGTAGACCTCGAATAATAATCCATTTCAAACGAGCTTCCAAAATAGATTCTTCCAGATTAAGAGTATTAATCTCCGAGCAAAGATTTTTTACCTTGATAAAAAATTCTGAGATTGAAGACTCCCCCTGCTTCGCATTCGCTAACTCATTTTCTAATAGTTGTAAACGAGCTTCGTTCTTCTTGTTGAACAATTGGTCTAGCGCCTGCAAAATAAAATTAGAGGATGTACACCTTTAGACATGCTCAAATATTTCCATAGATATTGACTTCTTTAGGGCAAACTCCGCCTTGGCATTCTTCCGTGTCCATTCTTTTGTCGTTTCCGCAGTTGCAGCGTCTCCAGTTGGTGGTCTAGTGCTGCTACCACCGACGACATTCCATAAGTCGTCACTCACCAAGTATGACTCCATACATGACTTCCATAACCGGTAGTTAGATTGGTTTAAGATCTCCATTCCCAATCCAACAACACGACCCGTTAATTCCATACTTAGAGTAAACTCGAGCTCTCTATAACCCCGATCTTGATGAGCACAAGATTAGAATGGCTCTGATACCATGTAAAGAAACCACCGATAGTGCTTAGCACTAGCCCAAGACCGTAATACCCCGAGAAACTCGAAAGAACTAAGATGAGAAACCCTCCAAGTATGATAGAAAATTTGGAAGAACAATTAAAGAACACTTAAAGGATTTTTAGAGAGACTTAGAGAAGTTATGAAGAACACTCTTTCTTTAAACTTTCTTTTTATTTCACTTCTTCAAGTTGATTACAAATGGGAGACGAGAGAGCTATTTATAGGCTCCAAAACTACAAAATATCTTACAAACTTTCTTCTAATCTCTAGAACTCTCTAACATAATATCTAGATTTTTTATGTTACAATTATCTAGATTATTCTACACTAATCTCTAGATATTTTATCTAATAGAATTTTCTAGAACACTTAAAGGAAGTGATGATCTTTAAGATGTTTCTAGAGAAATTCTAGAACTTAGGCTTAATTTTGGGTTTAGTCCAATAATGAATAATTGGATTATGAACCCATAATTAAGCTTAACCCAAAATCAAGTTTAATTTCAATAGTTTAGGCCATCGTTCCCGGCGGCAGCCGCCGTGATAATTCCTCTAGACATTGCGTGAAACGAACCAATGGCTATAGAAGTGCTCAATAAATTAGAGTCATGATGGGCTGCAATCGAGATCGAGATAACGTCAACACCGTCGGCAATGGCGTCATCAAAACCGGCCAGAATATCCACGTCAAGGCAGCCGAAACTGAAGGGGCAGGCTCTATAAGCGGCGACTCTCGCCGAAGGAACTCCACCACGAGCCGTACCTTGAGCCAGGCCGTAAAAGCTAGCGACTTGAACCGCATTACCGGCAGCCGTTGACGCCGTGTGGGTCCCATGGCCGTAATCGTCTCTTGCTGTCATGGCTAATTTGTTGTAAAACCTAGCTCCGATGAGTTTGCTTGTAGCACAAGAAAGATAACCCCAAAAATTTAGTATATTAACGAATACCTAATCATTATTGGATTGACATTATTAAATGAGTTAGGATATATGCTTACTTGTTGCAAGTGAAGTTTTGGCCACCTTTACAAGAACCTTTCCATTTCTTTGGAGGCGGACCAAAACCTTTGTCGTCGAAGCTCTCAGATTCCGGCCAAATGCCGCTGTCAATCACTCCGACAATAACATCACTTTCTTTAACACTCTCTCGTTTCGCTTTCTCACCAAATCCCACAAAGTCCCATGATCTTGTTGTCGTCAGTTGGTGAGTCATGCTTGGAAACACAGACACTACCTCTTTCATATCTAAATTGCAACAAATTAAGGTTATGTTTTTAGGGCAAAGTTTCTGACATTTGTTTTGTAAGAAATTAAGATTTACGATTTACTCACTTCTCAGTTTCTGACTCTCGGCTTGAGAAAGATTGGCAGCGAAGCCATTGAAGCTTCTTGTATAGCTTCTAATTAATAATCCGATGCATCACTGAAAGGAAGAACAAGAGACATAATATTGTAATAATTTTTACATAAATTACATGTGTGAAATGTTACAAATCCGGATCACCAAAAGAGGTTGAATCTTACTTAGTACCAACAAGGTTTTGGAGCATACTGAGATGGTGAGATTGAGGTGAATACTCAATCTCAGGAAGTGTTCCCATATACACAACATACACCTGGATGCATATATATCAAATTAACACAAGGTATTTTTGATCTCATAAAACAGAGCAAAAACTAGAACTTGCCTGTCTATTATCTTCCGCTGACACATCTCTGCTCAAGATGAATGCTAGACAAACTAAGAAGAGACATGTATATAATAACTTGGCCATCTTGTGAAACTCTAAACGAGAGAAAGCCAAGTAGGGGATTGTGATTGAGAGGAAGAATGTGTTAGAGATCTTATAATCATCATTGTCATGAACGATATGTAAATTAAAAAATTGGAATGAACTAATTTTTATTCGAGGTCATGAACGATACTACATTTGGCTAAAAGTTTAATTTTTGGTTTTGGTAAATATTTTTACAGATAGATTCAAATTAATAGCCAATATCTTACTTGGTTGGTAGAGGCAATGACATCAATAGTCAAAGAAGTCTTGACCACAGAAAACAAATCCTATTAAGAAGCAATTGATGATTTTTTCCTTTTTTATGTGTTTCCCATAATCTATTAAAATGTACACTGTTCCAAATTTCGATACAATTTTCACTGAGATATGTAAGATTTGTTCAACCAATCGGTACTACTATATTGATTTCAATCTAAACTGTAATGACAACAATTTTGAACAAAATACAAAGTTCACCAAACTCGCATTAAGTTAAATCCCACACGCTTGGTTCCAATTATTCCAGATAAAAACAGATCCAAAACTTCAACTTTTATGGGACTATATAATACTACAACATTATCACAGGATAATATTCTGTTTAAAAAAAAAAGATCCAAAATCTGTCTGAAACTTCTATGCAGCTGCAGGATCGTTTATGACTCCCAAAAAGTCGTCTTTGATGGTACCCACACAAAACTGCAAAATCAAAGACAAATGTGCGATTTGATAAGATTAAAGCCAAAAAAGCACACAACTCAAGCCAAAACCCCGCAAAAACCAGTTGCATTGTGAATAGAGTTATGGAGATAGTTGCGTACGATTTCAGTGGCATCGACTCTTGTTCCAATGATCTTTAGTCTCACTTCACATTCCTTCTGGATCTTAACCTGCAAGAAACATTGCAAGATTGAGTTTCTTGAAGATAGACGAAACACCAATAATACTGTTGGAAACAAGACACAGAGAAAGAAACATACTGATCCATCTGACGTGGTATAATTAGGCATGTCTCCAGCTTGAAACTCCATATCATCTGGAATCAACTGTGGTGATAAAAAAGAGGTGAAGAATAAGAGTAGGTATAAACACATAGAGCTAGAGGTCAAATTCATGATGTAAGATCATAAGCTTACATGCTTAGACACAAAAATCTGAACAGGGCCAGCTTCGGCGAAGAATCCCATCTGTGATACATAAGGAAACTCCATAGCTTTATACACTGATTTTTCACTGAAGACATTAAGTTATACAAAACTATATGTATACCTTATTGACCAAAGTGACAACAGCTTCCAAAATCTCGCCTTTGAAAGGTCTGAAAACAACACATTGGTATTTAACTGGGAAGGTGACAAAACCAGTCCCATCTCGAATCAAACCCTTTCCTACGCTTTCAATTCCAGTTATCGCCACTACAAACCCATGACGGCCACTGTCCAAATCACACAATAAAAAGAAAAAGTTGTGTTAAGCATCAATGTGACATTCACATCTTAAAGGTAAAGCAAGGTGTTAGCTAGAGGCCTCAAAAAGAAATCTTTCTCTGATACAAATTTTGCTAAAGCAAAAACTTAGTGACAAGCAATAGATAAGCAAAATGAGAGTTTCTCTAATCGATTTCGTTCTACAACACAAAAACCTAACCAAACAATATTAAAAAAGAAAGTTTTCAGCTTTAGCATCAAATACAAAACGAGAAACAAGCTATTGGATCTGAGAGATTTGCAAACAGGCATCTAAGTGAGCTTCCATGGATGAACTCTATATCTTAATCCTAAGAAATAGACTCACTTGAGACTAAATCCTAAAGAAAATTCTGCGCTGTCTGCACAACTCACTAAAAAAACAAACTTTAGTCACAAACAGCTAAAAGAACGATTTTTATTCGAATTGATATCACTCTACACTGCATACAGAACTCAAACAACCGATTCATTCCAAAAACTCAACAAATCGAACGAGACAGAGCTTAGGGTTTCGAAAAAGATGCAATTTTTTATGAAAACGAATCCGAATTGAGGATTGGGGAAAAGGGTTTCCCATTAAATCACATCCCAAATTGTTTGATAATCGGGACACGAGCAGTGAAGAGAAGAAGGGTGCGTAAGAAACCTGCAAGTCCCTTCGACATCTTTCATGAGCTTAGAGACGAGATTTTCACGAAGGTTTCGACCAAAGAATCGAGGATGCAACTGCATATTTCTCTCCAATACTATGTGGAAGAACATCTCTACTTCTTTCTCTCTTTCTCTGCCTCTGAGGCTCCTTAATTCTCTTATGGAGCTCTTAGCCGAGTTTGTGACCGGAATCAAACAATTCGCTCCTTATAAAAACTGCCTCATAGGTAGATTTCTAATCAACCGTCAGATTCATAAAAGAACGGACGGCCCAGATTACTTAGTCATTATTTCCTTTTTTTTTCCTTGATTAATGATTTAATATACGGTTTACTAGGAAAATAATGGAATATACTGTATAAAAAAATATTGTATCCTATGACTCAATGTTTTTTTATTTATGCTTATTGCGTGTGTGTTTTAACAATAAAATCAACATGTTTTGATTTTATTTAGTTCCAATATTCTAAATTGATTTCACTTGTACAATAAGAACTTTTTTTTTTGGGGTTAAAGTACCTTTAGAAATTGCTTCACAATCTCAAAATTATGAGATTTGATGCGTCTTTAATTCTGAATTATGATGCTGTAATGAAATCATACTCTTTTAAGACTTTAAGAAACAGAACAGTTTACTCTTTATTTAATTCAAATATGAAGACAAAAAAACAGAGCAGTCCCTTTTTTAAAAGACAACTTTCTTTTTTTGTTTATTAATAATAATAAGACATATACTTATAGAGACGAACACGTCCTTGTTTGATTCTGAATAACTATGGCTTAGCAGGAGGATAACCACCGTAAGGTGGAGGTGGACATTGCTTGATCGGAGGCGAAGGGTACTGTACTGGTGGAGGAGGGTAAGTCTTGATCGGCGGCGGTTGATATTGCACCGGTGGAGGAAGAGGAGGGTAAGTCTTGTACGGTGGGGGTGGATACACCACCGGCGGAGGAGGGTAAGTCTTCAACGGTGGCGGTGGATACACCACCTGTGGAGGAGGGTAAGTCTTCAACGGTGGCGGTGGATACACCACCGTCGGAGGAGGGTATGTCTTCAACGGTGGCGGTGGATACACCACCTGTGGAGGAGGGTAAGTCTTCAAAGGCGGTGGTGATACTGGTTGCCATCTAAACGGCGGTTGTGGTTTCCAGTGGGAATGATGACAATTAGAAGCAGAGGAGGCCAAACAGAGTCGAAAAATGCTTCCTTGTGTTACCAACACTACAAGAGCTAAAGTAACTGCAAAAGACTCCATGTTTTTGGTTCTGAGTAAGAAATGTGTAGAGGCGTTTTTAGTTATATAGAGGACTAAAGACTCTTTAGTCTTTACTACGCCATTGAGTCATATATGCCACGTTTCGTGAAAGCTCACAACTGGTCTTAAACCCCTAAATCCAGGAAGTAAAGTGACAAAGAAGCTTCTGGATCCATAATACCTCCAGATTTTAATCTCTCCATTTGTCAAAAATTTGCAGAGACGACCACAACAAAGCAGATAATTTGTTGTTTTCCAGAGAGGCTTTAACGGACGATTCCCCGAGTGTTTACGTGTGTGAAAAATGTATAGAATATTCAATATAGTAATGTATATGTAATTATATATTGAGGAACTCGGTTGGTGAAAGAATGAAAATTTGATTTGCAGATTTTTTTTTTTTTTTACTGTCTATAAAGTCAGAGAAGAAGATCATAAGAACATACAAGTGTTTTGAGAAAAGAAATGGCAAGAGTTCAAATAAGATGATATAACATGTAAAATATGTTTTTTTTTTTGCCTTTGTAAGGCCTCCGGACAGAGTCTCAGGGAGCTTCAAATGTCTCTCCCGCTTTCATTTCGACTTTTTCCGCTTCTTTCCCTCGAGGTTTTAACTGCAACTTGCAAAAAGAAAGAGTTCTTCTGTAAGTGATTGAATCAGAGATCCAAGCAAAGACTCATAAAGTTCAAAACTTTGGCACACAGATAAAAGCAATTTCATTTTAGACAATCGAATCTTAAACATATGCATATGATGAGCTAGTGTTTTGATCTAAGCATTTTGAGAACCACTACTGCAATCTGATAATCTGAAAGACTGAAACAGGAATTGAAACACTCATCATAAGTTAGCATAAGAAACTTGAACTACCTCATTTCTTCATAAGAACCGAGGCCTCCCCGCAGGCTTAAGAATTTGGAAAGAGCACATTAAACTTTCATCAACACTCATCATAGCACCAGCATTGTCAAATTCACCACAGTAGTTGGGAGCAGAAAATATAGTAACAAGCTGTCTATCAGCAAAGAACTCATACCCATCCTCAACAACCTTTGCAGGGAAAACAAAAAAAGAACAGGTTTTATTAGAAATTCCACAGACCTTTTTAGTGAAGAGAAACATGATTATTGTGTAAACCAACCTGGTGGGCACGACAGATAAGATCCATATCGTTCTTTATAAGAAATTCCGCGACTTTGTCAGGCCCAAACGTGTACGAGACTCCACGGTCATTCATACCCCAACCTTTGACATCTTTGCTTGGATCAGACCAAAGCAGATCACAAAGCAAACCAGAGTCTGGAACATCGGTAGGTCGCTTAATGTTCTTAATCTGTTCCACATTGGCCAAATCGGGAGAAAGGCCACCATGCATACATAATATCTTATCGTCTATAACAGCAGCCACAGGGAGACAGTTAAAAGAATCAGTAAACACTTTCCAGAGTCTAACACTGAATCGACGTTTACATTCATCATAGAAACCGTAGATTCTGTTAATAGAAGCACATTCATGGTTTCCTCTAAGAAGAAAAAAGTTCTCAGGGTATTTGATTTTGTAAGCAAGCAGAAGACAAATAGTCTCCAAACTCTGCTTCCCGCGGTCCACGTAATCTCCTAAGAATAAATAGTTAGCTGTAGGTGGGAAGCCTCCATACTCAAACAGCCTCAATAAATCTGAGTACTGTCCATGAATATCACCTGAAAACCAAAAAAAAAACATTACAAATCCATGTGAATATTAGAAAACAAATTCAGACACATCAACATAAAAAGGTCATCCAAACAAACAAACAAATCCATCCTAGGTTACATCAATCGCTAGGTTAAGGTCATTTAGTTTGTCAATGATTTAAACCTTTTGATGAGGTCTCACCCAAAAGTTAGAGCAATCCAATGATCTTTATGTGTCCTTTTAACTTCTCTTTGTTTCGAGAGATCAGCTGCTGCAATCAGATGATGGCCTAAACATCTCTATCTCTTACCTATTCCACAAATCCACAAAACCTTTGTGTTTTTTTCTTCTTCTATAACTTGACCAAAACACATATCTACCTAAACCAATTCACAAAACCTAATCAAGATAAGAAAAAAAACTACTTTTTCTGGGGAGATGATCTAAGAAGCTAAAGCTAGAAAGACAATCATGAAGAGCTCAGATCCCAAAAACGAAAACAACCCATAAATGAGAAATCGGAAAAGAGAGAGATTTACCACAGATCTTGATGGGAGCTTCGAGCTCAAGGAGGTTAGGCTGTTGAAGAAAAATCTCTCTAGACACGATGCAAAGCTGTCGGATCTCAGACTCGTTGAGCATAACCTGTTTCGTTCCAGGCTTAGGGTTTCTGTAATCCAACAAACGACGAATGATATCATCGAGAACGGCAGGGTCCATGCTTCCCTGCCCTTGTTGCGCCATTCAAAAGACCCACCAACGATCGATCGAACCAAAACACAATCCCCACCTTATTTTATCTTTAAAGCTTCAATCTTTCGGACAAAATAATCGATCGCCCCTGAAACTTTATAAAAAAATTTCAAAAATCTTCTCTCGATCTTTGGACCAAAAAGTTTTCGCCTTTGGTTTCCCCAAATTTTTATATTTTTTTCTTTCCAACGAATTTTTGTGATGGGTGAGTTTATCGAAGGTTAGTGGGTTTTTTTTCCTTTCTTTGGTTATTTATTTATTGTCCAATTATTTATTTATTTATTTCAAAATAAAATAATTCTCCGATAATAAATATGGTAATGCGATGTAAAATTTTAAAAAAGGGGTAATGCAAGTCTCTGCATGATGTTATAATCATAAGTCCGTGTTCTTCCATTTCGGATGGATTTGCTGGTCCCCACTATCTCTTGTGTGTTATAAAAAGATTATGATTTTATCATGATAAATATAAATAAAGACGAAAATTTTATACTCGATAAAATTATCGGAACTGATGAAGAGAAAATATTGAGTGAGAGATTCTTTGTTGTTTGAATGTTTTTCCTTTTTTTGTTATCTTTTACAATGAACGAAATCGTTCGTATTTATAGAAGAATAAAAGCTAATTACTATGCATGCATAGTGACAGTGGGCTCCACATAAATTATATTAAAATTATGCTTTCCGTCATTTGAGAAGTTTATGTTTCGTTCAGCCGATATTTTTTGACTTTTGTAACACTCCCCCTTAGAGACCAGTGTCATTATGCCTCTTGCGTAATATCTTATGTTGCCTCATTAAAAACCTTTCTAGGAAAACCCAATGGGAAAAACCATAGTAGGTAAAAAGAGTACAACAACGCAAGCTCCCCCTCGAATGATCAAGTGTCATCTTGTTAAATCTAGATTGATGACGATTCCAATGTTATGAACATGCTTTACGAAGGTAGTGGTAAGCAACGACTTTGTGAAAATATCTGCTGGCATTGTCACGTGATTGAACATACTTGACCTCAATAACTTTAGCCTTCTCAAGCTCCCGGGTGTATGAAAAAAACTTTGGATGGATATGTTTCGTTCTATCACTTTTGATATATCATTCCTTAGTTTGAAGCAACACGTGCGGTATCTTCATATAAGATTGTTGGCTCCAAGTTAACGAGGATCCCATTGCTTGATCGAATGTGTTGACTTATTGACCTTAACCAAACACATTCTCTACTTGCTTCATAGAGTGCAATAATCTCAGGCATGATTTGAAGAAGTTGCTACAAGTGTTTGTTTCGAGAACGCCAAGATAAAGCGGTACTGCCGATCGTGAATACATATCCCTGTTTGTGATCGGGCTTTATGTGGATCCGATAAATATCCCTGCATCTGCAAAACCAACCATCCGACCATTTGAATTATTAGAATAAAATAATCCTAGATTAGTAGTTCCTTGAAGATAACGGCGACATGTTTAATCCCATTCCAATGTCTTCGTGTAGAGGAGGAACTAAATCGCCAAAAGATTAATGAAAAGAAATATCGAGTAGTACAATTTGTAAGATACATAAGGGCTCCAATTGCACTTAGATATGGTACTTCAGAACCAAGTATCTCTTCATTTTCTCCAGATGGTCGGAATGGATCGTTCTCAATATTAAGTGTTCTAACGACCATTGGAGTACTGAGAGGAGTTGCCTTATCCATATTAAAACGTTTTATCACTCGTTTTGTATATGTGGATTGATGCACAAATATACCCTTTTGGGAATGCTCAATTTGTAAGCCAAGACAAAACTTTGTATGTCCGAGATCTTTCATCTCAAATTCTCCTTTTAAATAATCTGCGGCTTTTTGTATTTCCTTTTGAGTTCCTATTATGTTCAGATCATCAACATATACCGCGATAATCACAAATCCGGATATTGTTTTCTTGATGAAAACACATGGGCATATGGGATCGTTAAATATCCTTCTTTCATTAAATGTTCACTGAGACGATTATACCACATTCGTCCAGATTGTTTTAACACATATAATGATCTTTGCAACTTTATTGCGTATAACTCTTTGAGTGTAGATTTTAATGCTTCTGGCATTTTAAACCCATCTGAAACTCTCATGTAGATATCAGCATCTAATGATCCATATAAATATGCTGTAACAACATCCATGAGACGCATCTCTAGATTTTCATTAGCCGCTAAACTCATTAAGAATCTAAACGTGATTGCATCCATAACAGGAGAATAAGTTTCCTCATAATCAATTCCAGGCCTTTGAGAAAATCCCTGAGCCACAAGACGAGCTTTATGTCTTATAATCTTATTTTTCTCATTTCGTGTTCGAACGAATACCCACTTGTATCCCACGGGTTTCACATCTTTGGGTGTGAGTGTAATTGGGCCAAATACATTTCGTTTATTGAGTGAATGAAGCTCAACTTGTATCGCATCTTTCCATTTTATCCAGTCTTGTCTGTTTTTACATTCATATACAGACTTGGGTTCTGGATCATCATTTTCCTCAGATATTTCCTTTGATACACGGTATGAAAAAATTTCATCATCAATATCAATTTCATTTCGTTTCCATGTCTTCCCACTATGGATATAATTGATAGAAATTTCATGATTCTCTTCATGCTCATGATGCTCTTCGTTATCATTAGTCTTATCCTTTAAAGTATTTTCAACTATTTTAGGACTATTTGGCTTTTCAATTTCCTTTCGTTTTCTAGGATTTTTATCCTTAGAACCAACGGGTTACCCACGCTTCAGCGTGTCCTGAACTCACGTGTATCATTTGCACCTCCAATTTCTTTTGGAATTTCAATTCGTGCAGGAACATTTGCAGCTGGAATATGTGATTTGGTTCTTGTTTTAGTATCCATAAAAGCATCCCAGTAATTGATTTGCTAAACTCTGCAAATACATAATTAATCGAACTTCTAGTTCAGATTGTTTCATAGGGGGTCAAGGTGTAACAAAGATGGTACACACCATTCAATATCCTTTCCCACTTATTTATTCTCTCCCCTAGAACCGGGAATATTTTTTCATCAAAATGACAATCGTAAAACGTCGTAAAAATGTCTCCGTCTGCGGTTCTAAGTACCAGTGATAATTGATGGAGAATCACAACCAACATATATCCCCAACCTTCTTTGTGGTCCCATCTTTGTGCGTTGTGGTGGTGCTATAGGCACATATACCGCACAACCAAAAATTCTTAGATGAGAAATATTTGGTTCTCGACCAAATGCTAATTGTAATGGGAAGTACTTATGATATGCACTTGGTCTTATCCGAATAAGTGCTTCTGCATGTAAAATGGCATGTCCCCATATAGAGGTTGGAAGTTTTGATCTCATGATCAGTGTCCTCGCAATCAATTGTAAACGTTTGATTACTGATTCAGCCAAACCATTTTGTGTATGAACATGTGCTACAGAATGTTCAACCTCAATTCCTGTTGCCATACAATAATCATTGAAGGTTTGGGATGTGAATTCACCAGCGTTGTCTAGTCTAACTCTCTTAATAGGATAATCAGAGAATTGAGCCTTTAGCTTGATTATCTGAGTTAGAAATCTCGCAAATGCCATATTTCGAGATGATAATAGACAAACATGTGACCATCTGCTAGATGCGTCAATTAATACCATAAAATAATAGAATGGTCCACAAGGTGGATGTATTGGTCCACAAATATCTCCTTGAATTCTTTCAAGAAACTTTGGTGATTCTTTATCAATTTTGATTGGCGATGGCCTTATAATCAATTTTTCAAAAGAGCATGCAGCACTTGTCATTTTGTTCTCCTGATATATCTCTTGGGTTTTCATTGAATGACCATGTGTGCTCTCAATAATTTTTCGCATCATTGTGGTGCCTGGGTGACCCAGTCGATCATGCCACAATCTGAAATCTTCTGGATTCCTTTTAATCACTAGATGTGATTCGATTGTACTTATATGCGTATGATGCAATCCCGAGGGAAGTTTTGGAAATTTTTCCAATATAATCTTTTTCCCTGATTTATTAGAAGTTATATACATATACTTCTCTCCATTCTCAGTTGCGGACTGAGTATCATATCCTTGAAGGTATATGTCTTTAAAACTCAACAAATTCATTTTAGAATTTGGAGAATATAACGCATTATTTATAGAAATTTTTGTTCCATTCGGCAAAAAATTGGCTTTACCAATTCCTTTAATAACATCACTGGACCTGATATTGTATTAACAATAATGTTTGCGGTTTGAGATCGGAGAAATAACTCTTTTTTCTCGAGAATAGTGTGCGTTGTTCTACTATCTGGTATACAGATTTCTTTACCATTTTCCTTCGATATTTTTCCATTTTTATCGTTCTCCATTTCTGTAATGAAAAGAAACATCAAAAATAAACTTCAAAACACACAATAATTATACATTAGTTTCTTTTAAAACAAACAACAAACTTTAAAAAACAATAGAAAACATGATTTTAAAATATGGCACAACTGGAGCATTATTCCGTGATATTGGTCTAATCCAACTCATTTGTAAAGTCGGCAGAATCGAGGTACGATGTACCCTCAAAGTTTTCTGCGAGATTGACTTCTTTTCCTTTTCCTTTTATGGATTCTTTGTATAATTTACAAAGGTGTTCAGGGGTTCGACAGACATGAGCCTAGTGCCCTTTTGATCCACATCTATAACAGATGCTATCACGTTTTTGGCTGGTATTTCCTTGGGATTCTTTCCCTTTCGGATTTTGTTCAGGTCGAACCCATGTATTTGACTTTCTGCCTTGATGGTCATAGGGTTGATAACGTCCCTTATTAAATCCGCGACCACGACCATGGCCACGACCACGACCACGGCCCCGACCCCGACCTCTATAGGTTTGATTCCTTTGCTCTGGATATTCTATATCCGATGCATTTGTTGCATTCACTTCAGGGAATGCATGGGTCCCAGTGGGACGAGAATTGTGATTTTGAATGAGAAGTTCACTATTCTTCTCAGCCAGTATGAGAGTCACCATCAATTCAGAGAATCTTTTATATTCTCTGCTCCTGTATAATTCTTGTAGGAGACGATGCTCTTTATGAAAAGTTTGATATGTCTTTTCGAGCATTTCTTCTTCGATGGTGCTTGCCACAATATTTAAGTTGTGACACAATTCTTAGGATAAGCGGAGTTGTACTTGTTAACTTTCTTGAAATCCCGAAATCTCGGGTTTCTCCACTCTTCCAGAGCGTGAGAGGCGTTATCTCCCTCTGGTTATCAAACCTTTCTTTTAGAGATGCCTACAATTTGCTTGGGTCTTTTATGTGCGATAGTCATGCATCACATTTTCATCGAGATGCTTTTTCAGTAAGATTATCGCCTTTGCCTTATCCTTGGCAAGCGATTTGTTTCCCACCTTTATGGTGTCGGATATATCTAGCATCTCAAGATGAAGCTCGACGTCTGTGGTCCATGCAATATAATTTGCTCAAGTTATTTTGAGAGCTGGGAATTTAAGCTTCTCGATATTTGCCATTTGATTTCTTTTCGGTATATTGAAGGATCGGATGAATGATAATTTTTCGGCGGTGTGAATAGTAACTCCGGCGGTGAATAGTAGATTCCGGTGATGAATAGTAACTTCAGGTGGAAATCGTTTATATTTGATCAGAGTGATCGTGCTGATAACGTGTTATAAAAAGATTATGATTTTATCACGACGATAAATATAAATAAAGACGAAAATTTTATACTCGATAAAATTATCGGAACTGATGAAGAGAGAATATTGAGTGAGAGATTCTTTGTTGTTCGAATATTTTTCCTTTTTTTGTTATCTTTTACAATGAACGAAATCGTTCGTATTTATAGAAGAATAAAAGCTAATTACTATGCATGCATAGTGACGGTGGGCTCCACATAAATTATATTAAAATTATGCTTTCCGTCATTTGAGAAGTTTATGTTTCGTTCAGCCGATATTTTTTGACTTTTGTAACATTCTGATTATTTTAGTGATAATTCTCTTCTTCTTCTTCTTTTTTTTCATATAAAGAATCATTTATAGTAAATAATGTTCCTTTGTTTGATTAAATATGACTAAATTTTCTTTGCCAATTCATCCTCAATTCTTTATTATATTGAATAAAATGAAGTTAGGAGTTTATTTGATTGAATTTTTTAGATTTATATCTTATCATTTAATAATCATTTTCTTATCATTAAGTTTTTACTTTTTATATAAAATTTAATGTTATTGAAATGAATATATTATTATTATAAATTATAGATTTTTTTGAATTAACTTTCATTGGTTTTTATCTTCAAAATATAAGAGTTTAACTTTATGCTCATGTTAAATACATTTTTAGTTTGATTCTGATTCATACTGCTTTCCCCCCCCCCCAATTTTCTTTTGTCCAAGGTTTAAATTATAATCTCAAAATAATTAAAATGTTATACATATGAGTGATTCATAAAAAAAAAAAGATCTACAACACTTTTGCTCATTAGTTTTGGGGACTATTCCGGAATCGATTTGATGACCCTTCAATAGTTGTATCTATAATACCTTTTAAAAGTTGGATCGTTCTGTATATATTTTCCGTAGATATTCTATGCTATAGGAAGTGACATGTGAGATGATTTTAACAGTTTCAGAAAAAAGTTAAAGCATCATCTTGATCAACCTTTCTTTCATTCTATATTTGAAAAAAAAGAGAAAAAGAAAAGAAAGTGGATTAGCTTCCAGGTTCAAATCATGCATCCGCTGATTAAGATCCTAGCCTTACGTAAAAATTAAGAAATAAGTTCTTTTTGGATTTTCTGGTAAGAAGTAAGTAAGTTTTTTGTTTAAACAAACACATTCAGCTAAAATTAGACCAACATTTTTTCTCTTTACCGCCAACATTTAGAGTTGTTTGTGTGGAGATGGAAAACGGAATGAACAATTGTAAACAAGAATTAACCGGAGCATACCAATTCAATTCAAGAGAGAAGAAATACACACAAGAGAGA
Source organism: Cardamine occulta (assembly GCA_028015245.1). Classification (NCBI taxonomy): domain Eukaryota; kingdom Viridiplantae; phylum Streptophyta; class Magnoliopsida; order Brassicales; family Brassicaceae; genus Cardamine; species Cardamine occulta. The sequence goes on from CM051390.1 coordinate 17,794,665, forward strand.
AGAAGTTTTTTTTTTTTTTTTTTTCAGAACCCAAAAGCCATCAAAGATGGTAAGACAAGAGAAAACGAAGAGAAGTATTCTACATGGTCTTGCATCATTACATTTCATCAGCCAAAACTTGAAGAGAATAGAGAGAGAGAAGAAGATAAGATAATCAAGAGAAATCGAAAGTTTTTAAAGCTTTAAGCTTTTTAATTAAGTAGAGCAGCAACCTCTTTATAGAATTCTCCCTAACAAAGATGATTGTGTGATTAAATGCAATTGTTAAATGTTTCAAATGGTTTTAATGCGTTGACTTCTTGAGAGATGGAGGGTTGACTTTGATGATAAGGGAAAAATCATTATTATGGAACAAGTTGTGGGAAGCTTTTTTGTGCATTAACATCCATATAAAAAGCATTCCCTATGACTCATGGCCAACACATCTAATATTCTCTCTTGATAATTAAAACCTCTAAGCAAACAAATTAAACTTAAACTATTCAAATCTTAAGAAACCACATGACTTTTTGACTTATATGATACCTATCATAAGCATGTTCCTTAGACTGACCAAAAATGATAATGTAAAGGATGCAACTTCAAAAGAACAAAAACGAAAGCAAAGAGACACATAAAATGAACTATCATGAAGCTGCTACCAAACCAAAATGCACAAATTCTCAGATCCTAACATATAGAGATCACGTGAGAAATATATATATGAAAATAGAGCTTGAAAATAGACACAAAATTAAGCTATTGGTTTTGAATGTTCAGGTACGAAATTATTTAGTTATTGGATTAGTTTGTTTTCCCCCTATATTGTAATCAAGGTTGTAAAAGCTAAAAGGCCGAATCAGGTGTTTTTTAATGGGCCAATTCATAATTATACATATCATAATAGGGCCTTTTAAAATTTAGCCCATAATAGTTTTGGTATCAATATTGACCCAATGAGTAAGTCCCTGGGCGGTAGAGAAAACAGAGGAAAGCCAACGCCGACGCAGAGAGAGACGACGACGACGACGAGAATGAAAGAGACGGTGAAGTTGATTAGCGCGGAGGGTTTTGAATTCGTCATCGATAGGGAAGCCGCAATGGTTTCTCAGACTATCAGAAGCATGCTTACTTCTCCAGGTTTCTCCTCTTTACTTCAATTTCGGTTTCGTTCTTTTTCATTCGATTGTAGGGTTAGTGATTGTAATTCCGATTCTGATCTTATGATCTCGCTTGATTCTTTGAAATTAATCTGATTTAGTCGTGAATTGACCTCAATTTGAGCGAAATCTAGCGAGAGAATCAGAAATCCAATTGCGTTATTGAATCTTTCAATTTCAATGAGGAATCAAGTACAAAGTCATAGCCTTTTTCATTTGATCATTCTCAATTTCACCAGCTATATACTATTGAGAAACTAGGATTGTTTAGGGCAGTTGAATATAAGTGATCTTGCAGAATTGCGTTATTCCAGTGGTTATATTTTAAAGAATCTCTGTTGTAGATGCAGAGTTTATGGAGATCTGAAAGAAGAAACTTTGTTGTTTTTGTGGCAGGTGGTTTCTCGGAATCGAAAGATGGCGTAGTGACTTTCCCTGATATTAGTACCACAGTACTAGAGAAGATCTGCCAATACTTCTACTGGTCTCTTCAATACTCCAGGTTATATTATCTTACTCTACTTTGATCTCTAGAACATGGCATTGTAGTCTCTATTAGTCTTCTCGAAATCACTTTCAGAATCTAATTGCCGTTTGTATTTATCTAAGTCTCGCTCGGTAAGAATAAACACATCCTCTAGAGAAATAGTTTCATTGCTAACTCTTTACCCCATTGTATATGGATTCATTTATCAGGAAAGTTTTCATCATTAGGAGTCTCTTGTGATTGTAGTATTAGTGGAAAGTAATATTGTTCAACACCCTGCTTTTAGTCTCACTAGTTTATCTTAATGAACAAATGTATCAATGATGGATTAAAAAACATGAATCGGATCTCCTCTTTCACAGCTTCTCTATCCCTATGGTCATCTATTTCTAACTACTGATATGTAAATGTTACACCTCTTACAGAGGCAAAGAGACCGAGTTCCACATCGAGCCTGAACTGACTCTGGAACTGATGATGGCTGCTAATTATCTTCACACTTGAAGAATCGAAAGGACAATACTGGTTCATCTTATTCGACTAGTATAGATTCATTTAGGTGTGGACATAAAATGTAATTCCTTGGAGCACTTGTGTGGATTCATATGCTTGTTTAACAAAAATCTGCGTTGGGTTCATGAAGTCGTATCGAAGGAAAAGTCATGTACTTCTTTACTAGTTGTTAATTTTTGACTTCAACATCAAAGTTCTTGGGCGTTACTAGTTACTTATATTTTAAACAGCTTAGCAAGCTTTGTAATAAGCAGCATACATTCTATTCTAATAATGATTGGTTTGGTGCCTAATCACTTGAAGATTATTACTCTAAAAGAAATCTAGAGATTACATGAAATTCTAGCAACACTTTTAAATCGGTCAGAGTGAGCTCAAACATACCATTTCCTTTATAAGGAGATTACAGAATACAAATTGTGAGACTATTCATCTAACTCATTGTTGCGTACACTTAGCTAAAACGGCATGATACAAAATGGTAACTGGTATTTTAGCACTGAAATTAGCACACATGGTGGCTCTGCGGACAGGGCCAGACTTGCTTCATCCAATGACTGCTCGAATCAGAACGCTTTTGAATATCACATTCGCAAAACCAATGTTGGCTTGGCACATTGTCCACGACGAGGCTGTTGCTTCTGCCTCCTAATTGTTCCAAAAGTTGTGGGTATGTTTTTGGCTCCAAACTATCGTGGCTCCAAACTATCGGACCACTCCTCTCTTAATCCTTACGACCCATCACATGCATGCCACACAGTCACACACATCAATTCTATGTCATAGCTTTGTTTTTTTCATTGAGATTTTTACTTGGAACTCGCAACATGTTAATATCGTTAGAGATTCCATAACTTTGATTACGTAAACATCCTACAAGGCAAGGAATTCTCCCGTAATACAAACTCTGATCCTATTTGACTATGATTACACAAGACAATGATGTCAAAAAAAAAAAAAAAAAAATTGCACAAGACAAGTATAATTGATAAAATATTGTTTTAACAGTTTTCACGCGATTTACCATAAAATAACGTGAATTGAAAAAATAATTATGTCTTTACGAAAACAAATTAGATTATTTTATTGACTTTGTCTATGTAATATCAAACTCTAATAGGAAACAATGGTGAATAAGGTTTGACATGTTTTTATTATATAGTCTTGAGAACCTATTATGCAAAATGTGACAACTATGGTCTTGAGCCATTTGGCAGAAGACGAAGTTAGTGGCTGCTTTCACATGCTCTGCTTTCCGACGAAGTTTGCCGGCGACGAAGTTTGTCGAAGGTCTGATGAAAAAGGATAAGCTTTGAGATTCTATTCGGTGTGGCTAAGAAAAGGCCACGTCATCCTTTACTCTTTGTAGGAGGAGACTGGGCCACCTCACCTACCCCATTAGTTTATAATATTCATTTTGCTTCTATAAATATGCTTCTGTATTAGCATTACGTTTAGTTTTAGTTTTTTTTTTTTGTTTTATAATTCGAATGATCCGGATCAACAAATACTATATGCTCCGAGTCAGGTCGCAGAGATTTTTAGCTAATTTTTGAATCAACGGACCATGAACTCCGACTAATCCCAGGACTCAAAGAGCCATGTGAATGCTCCGTGACCAAATAAAAATGATAGAGAGTTCTGCATTTGAAAGAAATCGATCTTTGGCTTACACCAACATAACAACTCCTTCTCGAATAGAAACCCTAGACAAAACCACTTGTTTTAGCCCACTTTGTTTTAGCGGTCTTCTTAATACCCTTACGATTTTTATCTTGTTAGTTCAACTGAAATTTAGACAAATAATTAGGAAATTCTAACTTTACTTTTATTTAACAGAGAATACGCAATCATATACTACTATTATATATAAACATCCTTCAGTCTTGATCACTCATAGAAATTTATAAACCAACTTTAACCAATTCTATAGATGGCGAAACCAGGAGCTCTCTCCAGCTTCCTCTCGTGTCTCCTTGTCTTGTTTTTCTTGAGTTCAGTCTTAGCAGTCACACATGATCATCAAGATGCACAGGTATATTATTATTATATATATGATCCAATATTATTATACATATGATCCAAATCTCTTGCTTCTAGCTATATATGTGATGATCCATTATACGTGATGAGTATGCTGATAAATGATGATTATCTTTAAATTAAGGTGTATATAGTCTACATGGGTTCACTTCCTTCTCGAGTGGACTACACACCAATGTCCCATCACATGAGTATTCTTCAAGAGGTCGCTGGAGAGAGGTGTGATTTTATTAATTCATTCTCTTATCATTATTACTTTAAATTATGACGATAATGACATTTATAATTACTCTAGTTCGTTCCAAGGTCGCTTGTTGAGAAGTTCCAAGAGGAGTTTTAACGGGTTTGCGGCTCGACTCACTGAGTCAGAACGAGAACTAGTAGCCGGTGAGTGGTGTTCGAGCCTCGATTGTTAATATTTTGTTTGTGAATTTACATTTAGTCATCTAGTTTCTATCTTTTCTTAATGATCCATAACCTTTATCATCTGAAGCCACTTTTTATATGTAAATTTTTGATGTAAATGATATACACAAACGGAAGCAAGTGTTTGCATTTACGTCTTGCAAAACTATTTTACGAAAAAGTGACACTCTTATATATTTAAATGAAGTAGATTCTTTTTGAATTTTTTTCTTCTGATGTCTAAATTGACTCAGTCAAGCCTAAAAACCTTCTTACTATTGGTAGATATGGAGGGAGTTGTGTCTGTGTTTCCGAACAAGAAATTAAAACTACAAACGACGGCGTCTTGGGACTTTATGGGGTTAAAGGAAGGAAAAGGGACGAAGAGAAATCAGTCTGTGGAGAGTGATACCATTATAGGAGTCTTCGACGGTGGAATCTGGCCGTAGTCCGAAAGCTTTTCCGACAAAGGCTTTGGTCCTCCTCCAAAGAAATGGAAGGGCATTTGCGCCGGCGGCAAGAACTTCACCTGCAATAAGTAAATACATTTTTCTTTCTTTTACATCTGTAGATGTTAGAAGTTAATAAACTCTTCAACTTGTTTGCGTTTACATACGTTTTTATATTTTATCTCGCATGTGTTCCAATAAGCTCACAATTTTAAACATTTTCAGCAAAATTCATTTGTTAAACGTAGATGCCAAATGTAAATGAAAGGAAAACATATTCTATATGACAACATGAAAATATTTGAATTTCTTTTTTCACATGTAAACGTAAATGTATAAAATACGTTCGAGGCTTACTTGGTTTATTGTCTAGGTAAGACTCTATGTGAGTCAGAAGCTTTGACTTCAAGTTAGCTTTTTTTTTTTTTTCTTAAGCAGAGATTGATCTGTTTGTCATTTTACAGCAAGTTGATTGGGGCAAGACACTACGCACCCGGAGACGCTAGGGACTCTAGTGGCCACGGTACACACACCACGTCAGTTGCGGCTGGAAACGCAGTCGCAAACTCCAGTTTCTTTGGACTCGGCAATGGAATGGTGAGAGGTGCCGTTCCAGCCTCTAGAATCGCTGCTTACAGAGTCTGCGCCGGAGAATGTAGTGATGATAGTATACTGTCTGCATTCGATGACGCCATTGCGGATGGTGTTGATATCATCTCCATCTCTATAGGTGATATTAATGTGTACCCGTTTGACCAAGACCCGATCGCAATTGGAGCTTTTCACGCTATGTCCAAAGGGATCCTCACTGTGAACTCGGCTGGTAACACTGGTCCGGATATGGCCACGGTCACGAGCTTAGCACCGTGGATGTTAACCGTTGCAGCCAGCACCACGAACCGTGCGTTTGTCAGCAAAGTGGTTCTTGGTAACGGCAAGACACTTGTCGTACGTATCAAGTAACACTCTCAATTTCTATTATAATAGTTTGTCCATTAAATTACCAATAACTCTTCTATTTTTATTGGTCCTAATAGGGAAAAGCAGTGAATGGCATAGATCTGAAAGGAAAGAAGTTCTGCCTCGCAAGCGAAATGCGCCGAGTAACTTCCTCCACAAGAAACACATGTGTAAAGCGTATGACCTAGAAATACTTTCAAGTTACTGATTAGTAAGGGGAGATGTTTTCTCTCTTTTTAATTCATTTTCAGGGATTGCACGCCAGATTGTCTTGATGCATCCCTGGTGAAAGGAAAGATCTTGGTGTGCACAAGAAATTTGCCCTACGTAGCCTATAAAAAGGGAGCCGTTGCAGCCATTCTTAAAGATAGTTCAGACTGGGCCCAAATCAACGTTTTACCTGTATCTGGCTTACGATTGTTAAGAAGATGACTTTGAGTCTTTCCTCTCTTACATTAAGTCCACAAAGTAAACATTCATCTTCTCTCTGTTGAATCATATGCTTTGTTGTGTATATATATGCTTCTCTTTATTCTCATTTTCTTGGGTTTGATTCTTTAGTTCACCAGAAGCGGCTGTTCTAAAAAGTGAGGCAGTCTTTAATCACAAAGCTCCCAAAGTTCTTTCCTTCTCTTCTCGCGATCCAAACATCATCGCTGCTGATATTCTCAAGGTATGTATATATATGATACGTAAGTATAGAATATGCTTAGAATAATCTTTTTTTCCCCGATCTGAGAAAGTGGTGAATGAAAATGCAGCCGGATATAACAGCACCAGGACTGGAAATTTTGGCTGCAAATTCACTCATGGCATTACCATTTTATGACACCACACATGTGAAATACTCTGTTGAATCCGGAACTTCAATAGCTTGTCCACACGTTACTGGCGTAGCCGCCTACATCAAGAAGTTTCATCCTAAATGGTCTCCTTCCATGATCAAATCTGCCATTATGACAACAGGTAAATAAAACATACTTTCTTGTCCCGCAAGAAAACCATAAACTTTTGTTCATGCTTTGTTCTTCTTTGGTTTTTTTCTTAATCAATCTCATAGCTTGGTCGATGAATGCTTCTCAAACTCATTTTGCATCAACCGAGTTTGCTTATGGAGCTGGCCATGTAGACCCAATAGCTGCTACTAATCCTGGACTCGTCTATGATCTAACCAAATCAGAGTACCTTGCCTTCCTCTGCGGCATGAACTACAATGTGACTACAGTGAAACTCATCTCCGGTGAAGCCGTCACTTGCACTGAAAAAATCTTACCTAGAAACCTCAACTACCCATCAATGTCGGCTAAATTGGGATCTAACAGCTCCTTCACCGACACTTTCAACAGAACCGTCGTCACCAACGTGGGTACTCCAAACTCTACATACAAATCAAAAGTTGTCTTGAATCATGGATCTAAGCTTAATGTCAAGGTCTTGCCTAGTGTTCAATCTATGAAGTTGTTGAATGAGAAGCAGTCTTTCACGGTGACTGTTTCAGGCAACGATCTCGACTCAAAACTTCCTTCGTCTGCAAACCTAATATGGTCTGATGGGACTCATAATGTGAGAAGCCCTATTGTTGTTTATACTGGTGACTTCCCATCATTATCACCATAGCTGCCATTATCACCATCGTCATCATAAACTATTATTTTTGTTGTTATAATCATTCTATGTTTTGGTTATTTTGTTAAAGTGTGTTAATGTCTTAAGATAATATCAAATCAATTAAAGGACCTTGAGGCTAAATTCTACTCTGAAGAATCTCTGATACCATATGAATGTGTGAAATAATTTGTTTACACAACACAAATATTTTTTTGATAATTATGATACAATTTATTATAAAATAGGCCTCTATGAAACTTGTATAAGAATTTAAAACTAAACTAATTTTAATGTCGTTTTAATTTAGAATTCCTTTTAAAAAAATGTTAAATCAAATTAAAATACTCAGATTTCTAAAAGACGATCACATCCTCGTGGGATACGCTAGTCAAAGAATGTGAATGAAGGGTATTTTGGGAGTTTTTAATGGACGAAGTTGGTAACGTTATTTGCTGCCAAATCAAAACATGGTTCAGTTTAGAATTCTTGATTGTCTTTTTTTTTCTCATTGCTTGACTAGAATCAATAACGTTCACAAGAAAATGCAATATCCATATTATTTTGAAATAAACTATTGCTATATATCTAAACAATTAATGCTTTTTTGGGGTTAATTGTTATGATACTAATGTTATTATATTGTACAAGTGCTAAGAATTGCAATGAGGGTGAGATGTTGTAATAGTTTTCTCTTGATTATCATATATTGAGATAGTGTTTATAAATATTTTTCTTTAATATAAAAAACATAACACATGTCATGATCACTGAAAAAGAAAAATGTCATATTATGGAGACTGGAGAGTGAAACTTTACCGTTATAAGTTTCGTCAACTCTTCTCGACAAAAAAAAAATTTTAGTTTAACTCTGGAAAAGTCTACTTCGAATTTAATTTAAGAAAAAAACAAAAATTTAAATTTAAGTACTTGGAAAGTTTGAAACCTATAAATAAAATAATGTTTATATACACATACACACACATATATAATGAATAATTATACATACATATTACATATAACTCTTTGGTAAATTTCAGTGATCTTTGTTATTTCGAATTCAAGAAGTTTCTCGTCTTTCTTTAGGGTAAATTGATTTTTAGGGGAGCTAGTAAACAAATTTACGCCAGAACTGAAAAACAAATCAATTTTAAACCAAACAAAAGAACTGAAAAACAATCAAAATGCGTGAAACAAATGGTGCAGTTGGGAAAGTCTATTGAATCATTGATAGATGTTTTTAGAAGATGTGAGGGTAAAAATTTTTGGGGGGAAATCTTCTGCTTAACCATGCTTACACACATCACATGGTTCGTTAGTTCTTGAAAACGAAAAAATTACTCAAACAATTAAATATATAATTAACTCTAGATATAATGGTAAAATTAACCATACTGTCCGATGACAAAGTAAATATTACCAATATATATCACAATATATTTAACTTAAACAAAAATCTTTAAACATATGTATACTTTTAATTTAGAATCACACTTCTCATAATAATCAGATGACAGAATTTTCAAGTTTGCTCAAAACTCTTCAATGTATTAAATTAGTTTGCATCATAATTCATTTACATTGAAATCAAAATTTATATATCTTTAGTTTGCATCATATACATTGAAATCAATATGTATTTATCTTTAGTTTGCATCATATATATCTTTAAAACGAAAGATGATATACATGAAAGACGTTTGGCATTTGAATAGATTTGAGAGGTGTGATTTTAATAAATTTATAGATTCTTTTAAATTCTAGTATTATTCAATTTATTGATTTTAGAATTGTATTAAATATTAGGATGATTTTTGTAGCATATGTTATTTGATTGGAATTTAATAGAAAGTTGACTAAAAACTGTGAAGAATCAAATCTCACATTTGGATAGATAGAATTTACGATGGTAAATTTGGATCTTATTTATGCTTATGGTAAATTTGAATTTATTTATAATTATTTTCTAAAACTGTTTTTTTTTTTTGGTCAACATTTTATTTGTTATTCAGAGGAAATGAATTAGATTCTTAATTTGACACGGTGTGTATGATCGGTCCTATATAAAGATCTTTCATGTTCATCATAACAAACAAAAAATTACAGTAACTTTAATTCATTTTATTAGAACAATGGCAAAACTCACAGCTTCCTCTTTCCTCCTTGTCCTGTTCCTGAGTTCAGTTTCAGCAGTCACAGATGAAGATAAAAAGGTATTATCATCGATCATTCTTGTCAAACTATTTTTATGGTAATAACTATTTTCTCCATATGTCCATCCTTTATACATGATGATATGATGGTGAATTGATGATAATATATGATCAATGAAGGAATATATAGTCTACATGGGTTCGCTTTCGTCTCGAGCAGACTATACACCAATGTCCCATCACATGAGTATTCTTCAAGAGGTCACTGGAGAAAGGTGTGATTTATTTAGTTCATTTCTGTAATCATGATTAGTTCTAATCAATATTAAATAATTTTATAATCAAGATTCTAATAATTGATATAAACTCTAGCTCGATCCAAGGCCGTTTGGTGAGAAGTTACACAAGGAGTTTCAACGGTTTCGCGGCTCGGCTCACTGAGTCTGAACGAAAAAAAGTAGCCAGTGAGTGATCTTCCATCGAGACATTATTATGCTATGTTGAAATGATTATAAATGTTAAATAATCAAAATCCTTTTATTTGTTGTTCTTAGAAATGGAGGGAGTTGTGTCTGTGTTCCCAAACGAGAAGTTACAACTCCTAACGACGTCGTCTTGGGACTTCATGGGGTTAAAGGAAGGACAGAAAACGAAGAGGAACCCGACCATGGAAAGTGATACCATTATCGGAGTCCTCGACACTGGGATCTGGCCAGAATCTCAGAGCTTTTTCGACAAAGGCTTTGGTCCTCCTCCTAAGAAATGGAAAGGTGTTTGTGCCGGCGGTGAAGACTTCACCTGCAACAAGTAATTCTCTCTCTCACGATTAATATTGTTGGTCGTATAGCTTCCATATTAGTTTGAGTTAATATTGTTGATTTGTTTATAATTTTCCAGCAAGTTGATAGGGGCTAGAGACTATACAAGCGAAGGTACCAAGGACATTGATGGCCACGGTACACACACGGCTTCAACAGCGGCTGGAAACGCAGTCGCGGATACAAGCTTCTTTGGAATCGGCAATGGAACCGTAAGAGGTGGCGTTCCGGCCGCTAGAATCGCTGCTTACAAAGTCTGCACCGAGACAGGGTGTACCTCTGACGCTATATTGTCTGCATTTGATGACGCGATTGCTGACGGTGTGGACCTCATCACCATCTCTCTCGGGGGTGGATTTGGGCTTAGTTTCAAGATTGACTCGATCGCGATCGGGGCTTTCCACGCCATGGCAAAAGGTATTCTTACTGTGAATGCCGCCGGTAACAGCGGTCCAACAGCAGGTACAGTCTCGGCAGTAGCGCCATGGATCTTAAGCGTTGCAGCCAGCACCACGAACCGTGGGTTTATTACCAAAGTTGTTCTCGGAAATGGCAAGACACTTGTCGTAAGTATCAAGTAACACTCTCATTTCGATAATCATAGTAGCAGATACTAGTGACTTCTCTGTTTGTTTTTTCCTTAATAGGGTAAGTCTGTGAATGCTTTCGATCTGAAAGGAACAAAGTACCCTCTTGTGTATAAATCTTGGGCCTCTTCTAATTGCAGCGAAGAAAATGCAAGGTAACTTCCCCTCCAAGAAACAGTAACCTATAAATATTTTAAATCATATTTCTTATGGAATGAAATGAATTCTTTTTGCAGGATTTGTTTTTCAAAGTGTATGGAAAAATCCCGTGTGGAGGGAAAGATCTTAGTGTGTGAAGGTCCGCGTGGTATATGGAGAGCTAAAAACGTTGGAGCTATTGCAGTCATTTTTAAATCCTCTGTACCAGACGTCGCCTTCGTTCACCCTTTACCCGCCTCTAATTTACAAGAAAAAGACTTTGAGTCTCTCCTCTCTTACGTTAAGTCCGCAGAGTAAAGAATCATCTTCTCTCTGCTTTATACATCTACTCCAGATTCTCTATCTTTACCCTGAAATCTCTGTGTTTGTTTTCTCAGTTCTCCACAAGCGACTGTTCTGAGAACGGAAACAATCTTCAATCAAACATCTCCTGTTATTGCTTCCTTCTCTTCTCGTGGTCCCAACCATGTAGCTCCTGATATTCTCAAGGTAGATATACAAAACATTTACGATCTCGGTTTTGTTTATTTCTCTGTTCTGAGAGACAATGGTTGGTGAATTGCAGCCTGATATAACAGCTCCAGGAGTAGAGATTCTTGCTGCATTTTCACCTGATGGTCACCCATCTTTAAATGACGACAGACAGGTGAACTACACTGTTGCCTCCGGAACTTCAATGGCTTGTCCACACATTACAGGTGTGGCTGCGTATATCAAGACATTTTACCCTAAATGGTCTCCTTCCATGATTCAATCTGCCATCATGACAACAGGTAATAAAAAATAAAAAAAACTATATCCAAGTTTTTTACTTTCTTGTCCCACAAGTAACCGTTGTTGACACTCTTTTCTTATTTGATTTATTAACAAATCTTTGCAGCTTGGCCGGTAAATGCTACTGGAACTGGCATAGCATCGACAGAGTTTGCTTATGGAGCAGGACATGTCAACCCAATAGCCGCTTTAAACCCTGGACTCGTCTATGAATCGGACAAAGCAGACCACATCGCCTTTCTCTGCGGCATGAACTACACCTCGGATATCCTCAAAGTCATCACCGGTGAAAACATCACCTGTTCCGAAAAAAATGACACCTTACCAAGAAATCTAAACTATCCTTCAATGTCGGCTAAATTGTTGGTAGCTGACAGCAACTTCACTGTGGCTTTCAACAGAACCTTGACTAATGTAGGCACGCCAAGCTCTACATATAAATCAACGGTAGTGGCAGGTCATGGATCTAAGCTCGGCGTCGAGGTCACACCTAGTGTTCTGTCTTTCAAGACTGTGAACGAGAAGCAATCTTTTAGGGTCACTGTTACAGGCAGTGATCTCAACTCTGAACTGCCTTCGTCTGCAAATCTTATCTGGTCTGATGGCACCCATACTGTGAGAAGTCCCATTGTTGTTTACGCTGATAGTCACTGATAACTCATCACCGATTCACCATCGTCATCATAAATAAAATTTTCTTGTTGTTGTAATGTTGCTTCCTTCTATGTTTTGTAGTTATCTTATTGCTCTGTGATGTCTCGGCTTCCTATATGTATGCTGATGTCTTAGGATATATGTCCAATGGATAATCCAGATGCTGTGTTTGTTTTCTTTATTTCATGTGTTTATCAACCTGTGTTCTTTGAAATATCCAAGGGGTGTGGGTGCACAAGTGAACGCTTACAAATTACTACAAATCACGATTACAATTTACAACTCATAATGTTAGAATCCCATGTTGTCAGAGGCTAAATTGGGATCTAATAGCTCCTTCACCGTCACTTTCAACAGAACTGTGGGTAACCCAAACTCTACATACAAATCAAAAGTTGTCTTGAATTATGGATCTAAGCTCTGGAAAAGTCTACTTCGAAATTTAAGTACTTAGAAGTTGGAAACCTATAAATTAAATTAAATAATGTTTATATACACATACACACACATATATAATCTTAATCTTAATGAATAATTATAAATACATATAACTCTTTGGTAATTTTCAGTGATCTATGTTATTTCGAATTTAAGAAGTTTCTCGTCTTTCTTTAGGGTAAATTAAACTGAAAAACAATCAAAATGCGTGAAATAAATAGTACAGTTCGGAAAGAAACAAATGGTGGAGTTCGGAAAGTTTATTGAGGCCAGTTCATTTGATCATCTAGCATTTCCATCAGATTTGCATTTTTGTCAAAAATTGTGAAATCAAGTTTTTTTGCGGAAAATTATGAAATGACGCTTTCTTGCTAAAATGCAAAATCGCATAATTACGTTTTTGCGATAAAACCAGAAATTTTGGAATTGTGTTCTTCCGCCAAGACTGCGAAATCGCAATTCTGGCAGAAAATTGTAAAATGATAATTTTCCGCAAAAACCGTGAAATCACAAATTTAGTAAATATTGCGAGATAGCGTTTCCCACCAAAACCATAAAATCTCAAAAATTACATTTTTCAGCCAAAATCGTGATTTCACAATTTTGGTAAAAATCAAAATGACGTTTTTCCGCCAAAACCACAAAATCTCGGAATTACATTTTTCCGTCAAAATCATGAAATCACAATTTTGGTACAAATAGTAAAATGAAAATTTCCCGCCATAAACATAAAATCTCATAATTACATTTTTTCTGTCAAAACCGTGAAATTACAATTTTGGTAAAAATGACATTTTCTTCCAAAACCGCAAAATTGCATTTTCCCGCCAAAACTGTAAAATTGCAATTTTGGCGGGAAAAAATATCAACAAACATAATGTCTAATACGTTTATAAAGTTTATAATAATAGTATATATTTTGTATGAAAATAATTATATCAATATTTATAAACATAATTCAAAAATAAATATATTTTTATTTATTTATACATATTTAATAATTATATCAATAATTATGAAAATAATTATATCACTATTTATATATTTATTTCAAAAAATAAAAATAATTTTATTTATGAAAAATTTAGCATTCAAATATTTTAAATTGTTGTTGATGTAGATATTTTAAAATCAAATTAAACCAACAAAAAAAAATATTTTTAGTTAGGGATACATTTGCCATTTTTTTTTTGACTGAATCATCTCCATCAAAATGGTCTAATTCGGTTCATCCAGATAGATCTGAAAATTTTGCCTAATTTTAAAAACTCATTTAGATGCACCATCGAGATGCTTTATTCAGATTTTTTTTTATTTTTAGCTTTAAATGAACATCAATTTTTTACTTTCATCCAGATAATCCATCTGAATGAACAAACGAACAATCCATGAATTATTCATAAATGAGCATTTTTAGAAGATGTCAGGGTAAATAAGTTTCGGGTTAATTCTTCTGCTAAACCATGGTTACACAAAAATCTTCAATTTATAAAATTAGTTTGCATCATCTACATTGAAATCAAAATTTATATATCGTTAGTATGCAGTAATGTATATATGTAAAACGAAAAATGATATACATGAAAAACATTTGGCATTTGAATAGATTTGAGAGGTGTGATTTTAATTAATTTATAGATTCTTTTAAATTCAAGTATTATTCAATTTATTGATTTTAGAATTGTATTAAATATTAGTGTTAATCAATATTAGGATGATATTTTTTACATCTATTATATCATTATTATTAGAGATATTTGATCTAAAATACTGGGGATCAAACGCCAAATCTGGTGTAGAAGCTTTTATACCCTTAACCTTAACCAATGAATCAAATGTTCTTCCACTATTAGGATAGTCTTGGTTACAATGTTATAGGATTGGAATTTCATAGAAAGTTGACTAGAAAATGTGAAGAATCAAATCTCACATTTGGATTGATAGAATTTACCATGGTAAATTTGGATCTTATTTATAATTATGGTAAATTTGGATCATATTTATAATTATTTTCTAAAACTTGTTTTCTTGTCAACATTTTATTTATTATTCCGAGGAAATGAATTAGATTCTTAATTTGACTCGGTACATGTATGATCGGTCCTATATAAAGATCTTTCATGTTCATCATAAGTTCATAACAAAACAAAAAATTACATTTTATTAGAGCAATGGCGAAACTCGCAGCTTCCTCTTTCCTCCTCTCATGCCTCCTTGTCATGTTCTTGAGTTCAATCTCAGCAGTCACAGATGAAGATAAAAAGGTATTATCATCGATCATTCTTATCAAATTATTATTATGATGATAATCATGATAATGATGATATATGATCAATGAAGGTGTATATAATCTACATGGGTTCGCTTTCGTCTCGAGAAGATTACACACCAATGTCCCCATCACATGAGTATTCTTCAAGAGGTCACTGGAGAAAGGTGTGATTTAATTAGTTCATTTCTGTAATCATGATTAGTTATAATCAATATTAAATAATTTTATAATGAAGATTCTAATAATTGATATAAATATCTTTATGAAGATTCTAATAATTGATATAAATATCTTTATGAAGATTCTAATAATTGATATAAACTCTAGCTCGATCCAAGGTCGTTTGGTGAGAAGTTACACAAGGAGTTTCAACGGTTTCGCGGCTAGGCTCACTGAGTCTGAACGAGAAAAAGTAGCCAGTGAGTGATCTTCCATCGAGACATTATTATGCTATGTTGAAATGATTTCAAATGTTAAATAATCAAAACCCTTTTATTAGTTGTGCTTAGAAATGGAGGGAGTTGTGTCTGTGTTCCCAAACGAGAAGTTACAACTCCAAACGACGACGTCTTGGGACTTCATGGGGTTAAAGGAAGGAACGAAGACAAAGAGGAACCCGACCGTGGAAAGTGATACCATTATCGGAGTCCTCGACGTTGGGATTTGGCCGGAATCGGAGAGCTTCTCTGATAAAGGATTTGGTCCTCCTCCAAAGAAATGGAAAGGTGTTTGTTCCGGCGGCAAAAACTTCACATGCAACAAGTAATTCTCTCTTTCAAGATTAAAACCTTGAGAAGTATCTTCCATGAATAACCTGGAAACTAGTTTGAGTTTCGATATAAAATCTTTGGTTACAAAAGTTCAAAAAAGATATTGTTGAGCTGTTTATAATTTTCCAGCAAGTTGATTGGAGCTAGAGACTATACAAGCGAAGGTACCAGGGACACTGATGGCCACGGCACACACACAGCTTCAATAGCTGCTGGAAACGCAGTCGCGGATATCAAGCTTTTTTGGAATCGGCAATGGAACCGTAAGAGGTGGCGTTCCGGCAGCTAGAATCGCTGCTTACAAAGTCTGCACCGACACGGAGTGTCACTATGACGCTCTATTGTCTGGATTTGATGACGCGATTGCTGATGGTGTGGACCTCATCACCATCTCTATCGCGGGTGATTTTGGGCATTATTTCCATATGGACCCGATCGCAATCGGTGCTTTTCACGCCATGGCCAAAGGGATTCTTACTGTGAATGCCGCCGGTAACAGCGGTCCAACAGCAAAAAACGTTGCAGCAATAGCGCCGTGGCTCTTCAGAGTTGCAGCCAGCACCACGAACCGCGGGTTTGTCACCAAAGTTGTTCTCGGAAATGGCACCACACTTGTCGTAAGTATCAAGTAACATTCTCATTTAAGGGATCATTGTTGTCCTTCTCTCTATAGATACTAGTGCCTTCTCTGTTTGTTTTTTCCTTAATAGGGTAAGTCAGTGAATGCTTTTGATCTAAAAGGAACGAAGTACCCTCTTGTGTACGGTAAATCTTGCGCAGAATCTGCAAGGTAACTTCCCCTCCAAGAAACAGTAACCTATTTATATTTAATCATATTTCTAATGGAATGAAATCAATTCTTTTTCAGTGTGGAGGGAAAGATCTTAGTGTGTGATGGTCCGAATGGTATATTGAAAGCTAAATCAATTGGAGCTATTGCTGTCATTTTTAAATCCCTTATACCAGATGTCGCCTTCATTTACCCTTTACCCGCCTCTGGTTTACAAGCAGAAGACTTTGAGTCTCTCGTCTCTTACATTGAGTCCGCAGCGTAAAGAATTATCTTCTCTATTCTTTATACATCTGCTCCATCTTTATCCTGAAATCTATGTGTTTGTTTTCTCAGATCTCCACAAGCGGCTGTTCTAAAAACGGAAGCAATTTTCAATCGGACATCTCCTGTTATTGCTTCCTTCTCTTCTCGTGGTCCCAACAATATCGCTGTTGATATTCTCAAGGTAAATATTTACTATCTTGGTTTTGTTTATTTCTCTGGTCTGAGAGACAATGGTTTTATTTGGTTTTACTTTTCTTGTCCCACAAGTAACCTTTGTTGACACTCTGTTCTAATTTGGTTTCTCAACAAATCTTTGCAGCTTGGCCGATGAATGCTACTGGCACTGGCAAAGCATCAACAGAGTTTGCTTATGGAGCTGGACATGTCAACCCGATTGCCGCTTTAAATCCTGGACTCATCTATGAGTCGGATAAAGCAGACCACATCGCCTTTCTTTGCGGCATGAACTTCACCTCGGCTATGCTCAATGCCATGTCCGGTGAAAACATCACTTGTTCCGAAAAAAATGAAACCTTACCAAGAAATCTAAACTATCCTTCAATGTCGGCTAAATTGTCTGGATCTGACAAAAACTACACTGTGACTTTCAACAGAACCTTGACTAACGTAGGCACGCCAAGCTCTACATATAAATCTACGGTATTGGCCGGTCATGGATCTAAGCTCAGCGTCGAGGTCAAGCCTAGTGTTCTGTCTTTCAAGACTGTGAACGAGAAGCAATCTTTTAGGGTCATTGTTACAGGCAGCGACCTTGACCCTGAACTGCCTTCGTCTGCAAATCTTATCTGGTCTGATGGTACACATAATGTGAGAAGTCCCATTGTTGTTTACGCTGATAGTCACCGATGACTCATCATCGATTCACCATCGTCATCATAAATAAAATGATCTTCTTGTTGTAATGTTGCTTCCTATATTTATGTTGATGTCTTGGGATATATATGCAAATTGGTTACTTGTTATGATTTGTTGTAAATCCTCCACAAGTCTACTGAAAACCATTAGATTTTTTTTTTCACACAAATACTTCATTCATTGCAAAATATTTACATGAAAAGAAGCTTAATCGGACACAAACCGAAAACATACATGAACGCTATAAACTAGAACAAGCCAAATATAAAGATAGAGACACAAACTTTAAGAAGCTTGATAGATCATCAGGAGAGATATCAGGAGAGATATGAAAACCAACTAAAACGAGAGCACTCATAGAAGAAGCAGACTTCAGCCCAAACTCATCGACTGGCCTTAGCATAGCATTCACGACTGAAAACCATTAGATTGAAGGAGGATTATTGAACCTAATAATTTTATTGAATCTGAAAGAATTTAACATTTTATAATTATATAAATATAGTGTTATTCAATTATAGATTTTATAGATTTTCTTAAAATCATAATGTTATTCAATTTATTAGTTTAGAATTCTATTAAATGTTAGTGTTATTAAATTTTATAATAATCTCATTTTATTGGAATTTAATAGAAAGTTGACTAAAAATTTGAAGAAGTAAATCTCACATTTGGATAGGATTTATTAAAACATCAAATACTTTAAACTCTATGAATTTTTCTGCTTATTTTAATTTTTACAAATTCAGTCCTTTTAACTTTTAGAGTTTTAGTTTCTGAATCTTCTATTGTAAATACTTCTTCTCCAAATTGGGGTACAAATTATGGAGTGATTTTCTAATTAATGTTTGATTAATAAAAAAAAATTCAGACAGTAACTAGTAACTAAACTGCCTCATAAATCTTTGTATTTTCATAAATACATGAAAGTCATTAAAAATCCAAAGCTTGAAACATTTCCAATAAGAGTATGTCTTAAGGAACTTTTTAGAATTATTAGTTTAATAACACCAAATTTTAGATTGAAAAAATAAATAATGATTGAATAACATAGGATTGTAAATGTTTGATTGAATATATCATCTCTATTTATTTTTAGTAAAAATCGAAAAAATAAAGAGATGTTAAACCCAAAACTTATTTTTCCCTAATTGAGTTTATATTAGTTGTGAGTAAATCCCTAGATATATTTGCAAAAAAAAATGTTACAATTTAATTGATACATATTGTCATATATAATAAAATTATGGTAAATTTTGATCTTCCTATTTATAATTATATATTTCGAAAACGTAAAGACACAAAATCAGAGGAAATGAATTAGATTCGTTTAATTTGATACGGTGCATGTATGATCGCTCCTATATAAAGATCATTCATGCTCATCATAACAGAAACTAAAAATTACAGTAATTTTTATTCATTTTATTAGAACAATGGCTAAATTCGCCGCTTCCTCTTTTCTCCTCTCATGCCTCCTTGTCATGTTCTTGAGTTCAATCTCAGCAGTCACAGATGAAGATAAAAAGGTATTATATAAAGGTATCATTGATCATTCTTATCAAATTACTAATTATATTATATATGCTGATCTCTATTTTCTCCATATGGCCATCCTTTATACATGATGATATGATGATGAATTGAT
This sequence comes from Cardamine occulta, assembly GCA_028015245.1. NCBI lineage: Eukaryota > Viridiplantae > Streptophyta > Magnoliopsida > Brassicales > Brassicaceae > Cardamine > Cardamine occulta. The sequence continues at coordinate 17,814,472 of CM051390.1, forward strand.
GATAATATATGATCAATGAAGGAATATATAGTCTACATGGGTTCGCTTTCGTCTCGAGAAGACTACACACCAATGTCCCATCACATGAGTATTCTTCAAGAGGTCACCTGGAGAAAGGTGTGATATAATTATTATTCATTTCTCTAATCATGATTAGTTATAATCAATATTGTTATGAAGATTCTAATAAGTAATATAAACTCTAGCTCGATCGAAGGTCGTTTGGTGAGAAGTTACAAAAAGAGTTTCAACGGTTTCGCGGCTAGGCTCACTGAGTCAGAACGAGAAAAAGTAGCTAGTGAGTGATCTTCTATGATCGACACATTACTATACATGTTGAAATGATTTAAATGTTAAATAATCAAGATGTTACAACTCCAAACAACGTCGTCTTGGGACTTCCTGGGGTTAAAGGAAGGAACGAAGACAAAGAGGAACCCGACCATGGAAAGTGATACCATTATCGGAGTCATCGACACTGGGATCACACCGGAGTCTGAGAGCTTTTCCGACAAAGGCTTTGGTCCTCCTCCTAAGAAATGGAAAGGTTTTTGTTCCGGCAGCGAAAACTTCACCTGCAACAAGTAATTCTCTTAAATTAATCAGTTTCGATATAAAATCTTTGTTGATCTGTTTATAATTTTCCAGCAAGTTGATTGGGGCTAGAGACTACACAAGCGAAGGTACCAGGGATACTGAAGGCCCCGGTACACACACGGCTTCAACAGCGGCTGGAAACGCAGTCGCGGATACAAGCTTCTTTGGAATCGGCAATGGAACCGTAAGAGGTGGCGTTCCAGCCGCTAGAATCGCTGCTTACAAAGTCTGCACCGTAACAGGGTGTACCTCAGACGCTATATTGTCTGGATTTGATGACGCAATTGCTGACGGTGTAGACCTCATCACCATCTCTATTGGGGGTAAAGCAGCGGCTAACTTCGAAACTGACCCGATCGCAATCGTCGCTTTTCACGCCATGGTTAAAGGAATTCTCACTGTTAATGCCGCCGGTAACAGCGGCCCAAGTGCAGAAACAGTCACGGGAGTAGCGCCGTGGCTCTTAACCGTTGCAGCCAGCACCACGAACCGTGGGTTTGTCACCAAAGTTGTTCTCGGAAATGGCACAGCACTTGTCGTAAGTATCAAGTAACACTCTCATTTCGATAATCATAGTATCTTTCCTTAATACCCCACTCTGTTCTTTTTTTCCTTAATAGGGTAAGTCAGTGAACGCTTTCAATCTGAAAGGAAATAAGTACCCTCTTGTGTACGGTAAATCTGCGGCTTCTTCGAGTTGCGACGTAGAAATGGCAGGGTAACTTTCCCTCCAAGAAACAAAATCATAACTGTAATGATGACCTAGATTTTTTTTTTAATCATGTTTCTATTCTAATGGATTGAGATCAATTCATAATCAGGCATTGTTCGCTATCGTGTTTGGAAAAATCCCGAGTGGAGGGAAAGATCTTAGTGTGTAGTGATCCGGATGGTTTGAAGATAGCTGAATCAGTAGGAGCTATTGCAGTCATTTATAAATCCCTCAAACCAGACGTCGCCTTCGTTCACCATTTACCCGCATCTAGTTTACAAGCCAAAGACTTTGAGTCTCTCGTCTCTTACATTGAGTCCGCAGAGTAAACAATCATCTTCTCTATTCTTTACACATCTACTCCAGATTCCCCATCTTTATCCTAAAATCTGTGTGTTTGTTTCCTCAGTTCTCCCCAAGCTTCTGTTCTAAAAACGGAAACAATTTTCAATCGGACATCTCCTGTTATTGCTTCCTTCTCTTCTCGTGGTCCCAACCATGTAGCTCCTGATATTCTCAAGGTAGATATACAAAACAGTTACGATCTAGGTTTTGTTTATTTCTCTGTTCTGAGAGACAATGGTTGGTGAATTGCAGCCGGATATAACCGCACCAGGAGTGGAGATTCTCGCTGCATTTTCACCTGATGCTGAACCGTCTGATACCAGAAAAGTGAAGTACTCTGTTCTCTCCGGAACTTCAATGGCTTGTCCACATATTGCAGGTGTGGCTGCTTATATCAAGACATTTTACCCTAGATGGTCTCCTTCCATGATCCAATCTGCCATCATGACAACAGGTAATAAAAAAAAAAAACTATTACAAGTCTTTTACTTTCTTGTCCCACAAGTACTCTTTGTTGACACTCTGTTCTTATTTGATTTATTAACAAATCTTTGCAGCTTGGCCGGTAAATGCCACTGGAACTGGCATAGCATCGACAGAGTTTGCTTATGGAGCTGGACATGTCAACCCAATAGCCGCTTCAAACCCTGGACTGGTCTATGAATTGGACAAAGCAGACCACATCGCTTTTCTCTGCGGCATGAACTACACCTCGGTTGTCCTCAAAGTCATCTCCGGTGAAAACATCACTTGCTCCGAAAAAAATGAAACCTTACCAAGAAATCTAAACTATCCTTCAATGTCGGCTAAATTGTCTGGATCTGAGAGCAACTTCACTGTGACTTTCAACAGAACCTTGACTAACGTAGGCACGCCAAGCTCTACATATAAATCAACAGTAGTGGCCGGTCACGGATCTAAACTCAGCGTCGAGGTCACCCCTAGTGTTCTGTCTTTCAAGACTATGAACGAGAAGCAATCTTATAGGGTCACTGTTACAGGCAGTGATCTCGACTCTGAACTGCCTTCGTCTGCAAATCTTATCTGGTCTGATGGCACCCATATTGTGGGAAGTCCCATTGTTATTTACGCTGATAGTCACTGATAACTCATCACCGATTCACCATCGTCATCATAAATAAAATTTTCTTGTTGCTGTAATGGATTTGATTTTATTGCCGGGATATATATATTTAGTTTGCATCATATCATATGTCTCTTTAAAACGAAAGATGATATACATGAAAAACGTTTGGCATTTGAATAGATTTGAGAGGTGTGATTTTAATTAATTTATAGATTCTTTTAAATTCTATTATTATTCAATTTATTGATTTTAGAATTGTATTAAATATTAGTATTATTCAATATTAGGATTTTTTTCGGTCGTCTATTACATCATTATTATTAGAGATACTTGATCTAATCCTATTATGATATTTTCAACTAGCTGTCGATTATGATGAACATCGTTTGACATAATCTCTTTGCAATACACGAAATCAGGATGGCCAGCTCTATCTGGAGTATTCTAAAACCTTAGACAAACTTGTATCCATTAATCTGTAAGAAACTATACTCATTGAGGATCAAATCTAGGGGTGGGCACAATTCCCGTCCCGCTCATTCCCATCCCGTCCCGTCCCATTCCCGCAAGAGAAATTTCCGTCCCATTTAGAACGATATTCCCATATGGTACCAGCTTGTGATTCCCATTTGGGAACAAGATGGAACGGGACGGGAATAAGAATTCCCGAAATCTTATTTGGGACAAATTATATATAATACATAATAATATTTTTATATTTTAGTTTTTAAATATAAATATTTTTATATTTTGTATGATTAAAGGTATGTTTTTCTAACTAGTTACTATTTTTGTTGATTTTGTATGCACAAAACTCCGTAAACAATCAAACGAGAAATGATGTGAGAGAAAATGAAGATTACTTATTTGGTTTATTAGGATTTTATTTTTCTGCAATTTACTTTAGTTTTATTTTGATTTGGATGATTTATGACTGAAGTTTATGTTGTGTTGTTTCTGAATTTTAATTTTTTTATTATTATTAAACTAACACATTTGTGATAGTTTATTATTTTATAATTTTTAATTTGCTCGTCATGTTTATTTTTTGGGAATTTCCATTTCCGTCGTGGCCTGTCCCGATCCCGTCCCATATTCTATATGGGACGTAAATAGAACTAGTTTTTTTTATTCTCAAATTTCCGTCCCATTCCCATTTCCGTGAAATCCCATTCCAAATTCCCCTTTGCCCACCCCTAATCAAACCCGAGACCTGATGTATAAGGATGCTTCCACTATTAGGATGGTTTTTGGTAGCAATGTTATAGCCTTATAGGATTGGGATTTAATAGAAAGTTGACTAAAAATGTGAAGAATAAAATATCATATTTGGATAGAATATGATGGTAAATTTGGATCTTATTTATAATTATGGTAAATTTGGATAATATCTAAAACTTGTTTTATTGGTCAACATTTTATGTATTATTCAGAGGAAATGAATTAGATTCTTAACACGGTGTGTGTATGATCGCTCCTATATATATAAAGATCTTTCATGTTCATCATAACAAAACAAAAAATTACATTTTATTAGAACAATGGCGAAACTCGCAGCTTACTCTTTCCTCCTCTCATGCCTCCTTGTCCTGTTCTTCAGTTCAATCTCAGCAGTCGCAGATGAAGATAAAAAAGTATTATCATAGATCATTCTTATCATAATATTAATTTGTTATGATGATCTCTAGTTTCTCTATATGGCCATCCTTTATATATGATGATAATGATGATGTATGATTGATGAAGGTGTATATAGTCTACATGGGTTCGCTTTCGTCTCAAGCAGACTATACACCGATGTCCCATCACATGAGTATTCTTCAAGAGGTCACTGGAGAAAGGTGTGATTTAATTTATCCATTTCTCTAATAATGATTAGTTATAATCAATTTTTATGAAGATTCTAATAAGTGATATATACTCTAGCTCGATCAAAGGTCGTTTGGTGAGAAGTTACGCAAGGAGTTTCAACGGGTTCGTGGCTAGGCTCACTGAGTCTGAACGAGAAAACGTAGCCAGTGAGTGATCTTCTATCTAGACACAATTATAAAATTGAAATGATTATATAGTCAGAACCCTTTTTCTTTTATTTGTTGTTCTTAGAAATGGAGGGAGTTGTGTCTGTGTTCCCCAACAAGAAGTTACATTTCCAAACAACGGCGTCTTGGGACTTCATGGGGTTAAAGGAAGGAAAAGGGACGAAGCGAAATCCGTCTATGGAGAGTGATACAATTATAGGAGTCCTCGACGGTGGAATCTGGCCGGAATCCGAAAGTTTTTCCGACAAAAGCTTTGGTCCTCCTCCAAAGAAATGGAAAGGTGTTTGTTCCGGCGGCAAAAACTTCACCTGCAATAAGTAATTCTCTCTTTCACGATTAAAATTGTTAGTCGTACGTTGAGATGTATCTTCCATGAAACCTGGATATAAAATATTTGATTACAAAAGTTAAAAGATAGTATTATTGATCTGTTTATAATTTTCCAGCAAGTTGATTGGGGCTAGAGACTATACAAGCGAAGGTACCAAGGACATTGATGGCCACGGTACACACACGGCTTCAACAGCGGCTGGAAACGCAGTCGCGGATACAAGCTTCTTTGGAATCGGCAATGGAACCGTAAGAGGTGGCGTTCCGGCCGCTAGAATCGCTGCTTACAAAGTCTGCACCTCCGCAGGGTGTCCCTTAGACGCTATATTGTCTGGATTTGATGACGCGATTGCTGACGGTGTGGACCTCATCACCATCTCTATTGGGGGTCAAGCTGCGGCTAACTTCGAAAAAGACTCGATCGCCATCGGGGCTTTTCACGCTATGGCAAAAGGGATTCTTACTGTGAATGCCGCCGGTAACATCGGTCCAATAGCAAGAACAGTCTCGGCAGTAGCGCCGTGGATCTTAAGCGTTGCAGCCAGCACCACGAACCGTGGGTTTGTCACCAAAGTTGTTCTCGGAAATGGCACCACACTTGTCGTAAGTATCAAGTAACACTCTCATTTCTTTGATCATAGTAGTCCTTCTCTCTATAGAGACTAGTGACTTCTCTGTTCTTTTTTCTTTAATAGGGTAAGTCAGTGAATGCTTTCGATCTGAAAGGAAAGAAGTATCCTCTTGTGTACGGTAAATCTGCGCAGAATTCTTCTTCATCTGATTGCCAAAAATACCCAGAATACACAGGGTAACTTCCCCTCCAAGAAACCATAACATATATATAATCATATTTCTGATGGTATGAAATCAATTCTTTTTCAGGCTTTGTGTGTACTCGTGTATCAATAAAACCCGTGTAGAGGGAAAGATCTTAGTGTGTGGTGGTGACGGTGGCGTGAGAATAGCTAAAACAGCTGGAGCTATTGCAGTCATTTTTAAACCCGCTATACCAGAAGTCGCCACCATTCACTCTTTACCCGCCTCTGGTTTACAAGCAAAAGACTTTGAGTCTCTCGTCTCTTACATTGAGTCCACAGAGTAAAGAATCATCTTCTCTATGCTTTATACATCTGCTCCAGATACTCCATATTTATCCTCAAAACTCTGTGTTTGTTTTCTCAGTTCTCCACAAGCGACTGTTCTGAAAACGGAAACAATCTTCAATCAAACATCTCCTGTTATTGCTTCCTTCTCTTCTCGTGGTCCCAACCCTATCGCTCCTGATATTCTCAAGGTAAATATACAAAACATTTACGATCTCGGTTTTGTTTATTTATCTGGTCTCTGAGAGACAATGGTTGGTGAATTGCAGCCGGATATAACCGCACCAGGAGTAGAGATTCTTGCTGCATATTCACCTGATGCTGAACATGACACCAGACAAGTGAAGTACTCTGTTCTCTCCGGAACTTCAATGGCTTGTCCACACATTGCAGGCGTGGCTGCGTATATCAAGACATTTTACCCTAAATGGTCTCCTTCCATGATTCAATCTGCCCTCATGACAACCGGTTAGCAAAAAAAAACTATATCCAATTTTTACTTTCTTGTCCCACAAGTAACCTTTGTCGCCACTCTCTTCTTATTCTGTTTCTTAACTAATCTTTTGCAGCTTGGCCGGTAAATGCTACCGGAACTGGCATAGCATCAACAGAGTTTGCTTATGGAGCTGGACATGTCAACCCAATAGCCGCTTTAAACCCTGGACTCGTCTATGAATTGGACAAAGCAGACCACATCGCCTTTCTCTGCGGCATGAACTACACCTCGGCTATCCTCAAAATCATCTCCGGTGAAAGCGTCACTTGCTCCCAAAAAAATGAAACCTTACCAAGAAATCTAAACTATCCTTCAATGTCGGCTAAATTGTCTAAATCTGACAAAAACTACACTGTGACTTTCAACAGAACCTTGACTAACGTAGGCACGCCAAGCTCTACATATAAATCTACGGTAGTGGCGGGTCATGGATCTAAGCTCACCGTCGAGATCATGCCTAGTGTTCTGACTTTCAAGACTGTGAACGAGAAGCAATCTTTTAGGGTCACTGTTACAGGCAGCGATCTTGACCCTGAACTGCCTTCGTCTGCAAATCTTATATGGTCTGATGGTACACATAATGTGAGAAGTCCCATTGTTATTTACGCTGTCACTGATGACTCATCATCGAGTCACCATTGTCATCATAAATAAAATTATCTTGTTGTTGTAATGTTGCTTCCTTCTATGTTTTATAGTTATCTTATTGCTCTGTGATGTGGCTTCTTATATACATGTATGTTGATACTCCTTCTATTTCATAATATAAGGTGTTTTAGAGAATTTTTTGTGTTTCAAAATATAAGATGTTCTCACATTTTTATTTTTATGTAACTTTTTACTTTATTGAATATTATGTGATTAATAATAATTTGTATTTTTGTATTAGTTAAATTTTGTTTGTGTATATTATTAAATAAAAAATTTTATTTAAAACAAAAATAACTTTTTAATATGTGTGTTTTTTCCCAAAACATTTTATATTATGAAATGGATGAGGGAGTATTTCTTAGGATATATGTCCAATGGATAATCCAGACACTGTTTTTTTTCTTTGTTTCATGTTTTTTTTTTTTTTGCCATGTGTTTATCAACTTGAGTTCTTTTGAAATATCCAAAGGGTGCACAAGTGAACGCTTACAAATTACTACAAACCACGATTACAACTGATGTGTCAAGTTTATCGAGATATATATAATATGATTTTTAGTAGATTTAGTAAAAAAGGGGAATAAAGAGATTTTGTTTTTGTATGTAATCCCAAACTTTACCATTTTCCCCTAGTGGTGGTCATATTCCTAAAAATTGCAAACAATGTTACAGTTGAATTGAAGTATAAATGGTAAATTGTGATTTTATTGCTCAAAAATCTTCAATGTATAAAATTAGTTTGCATCATATACATTGAAATCAAAATTTATATATATTTAGTTTGCATTATATACATTGAAATCAAAATTTATTTATGTTTAGTTTGCATCATATACATTGAAATCAAAAATTTTTTATCTTTAGTTTGCATCATATATATCTTTAAAACGAAAGATGATATATAAAAAAAGATGATATACATGAAAACGTTTGGCATTAGAATAGATTTGAGAGGTGTGATTTTAATTAATTTATAGATTCTTTTAAATTCTAGAATTATTCAATTAATTGATTTTAGAATTGTATTAAATATTAGTGTTTTTCAATATTAGGATGATTTTTGTAGCAAATGTTATTTGATTGGAATTTAATAGAAAGTTGACTAAAAAATGTGAAGAATCAAATCTTACATTTGGATTGTAGAATTTACTGGTAAATTTGGATATTATTTATAATTATGGTAAATTTGGATCTATTTATAATTATTCTCTAAAACTTGTTTTTTTTGGTCAACGTTTTATTTATACTCAGAGGAAATGAATTAGATTCTTAATTTGACACGGTGTGTATATGGTCCTATATAAAGATCTTTCATGTTCATCATAACAAGCAAAAATTTACAGTAACTTTAATTCATTTTATTAGAACAATGGCAAAACTCACAGCTTCCTCTTTACTCCTCTCATGCCTCCTTGTCCTGTTCTTGAGTTCAACCTCAGCAGTCACAGATGAAGATAAAAAGGTATTATCACCGATCAGTCTTATCAAACTATCAATAATATTATGGTAATCTCTATTTTCTCCATATGCCATCCTTTATATATACATGATGATATGATGATGAATTTATGAAGGAGTATATAGTCTACATGGGTTCGCTCTCGTCTCGAGCAGACTATACACCAATGTCCCATCACGTGAGTATTCTTCAAGAGGTCACTGGAGAAAGGTGTGATTTATTTAGTTAATTTATTTAATCATGATTAGTTCTAATCAATATTAAATATTTTTATGAAGATTCTTATAATTGATATAAACTCTAGCTCGATCCAAGGCCGTTTGGTGAGAAGTTACACAAGCAGTTTCAACGGTTTCGCGGCTAGACTCAGTGAGTCAGAACGAGAAAAAGTAGCCAGTGAGTTATCTTCCATCGAAACATTACTATTATGTTGAAATGATTTTTTAAAGCTTACATAATCACATTACTATTATGTTGAAATGATTATAAAGCTTAAATAGACAAAACCCTTTTATTTGTTGTTCTTAGAAATGGAGGGAGTTACAACTCCAAACGTCGTCTTGGGATTAAAGGAAGGAAAGAAGACGAAGAGGAACCCGACCGTGGAAAGTGATATCATTATCGGAGTCCTCGACGGTGGAATCTGGCCGGAATCCGAAAGTTTTTCCGACAAAGGCTTTGGTCCTCCTCCAAAGAAATGGAAAGGTGTTTGTTCCGGCGGCAAAAACTTCACCTGCAATAAGTAATTCTCTCTTTCACGATTAATATAAAATCTTTGGTTAAAAAAGTTAATAGATAATATTATTAGTCTTTTTATAATTTTCCAGCAAGTTGATTGGTGCTAGAGACTATACAAGCGAAGGTGCCAGGGACAGTGATGGCCACGGCACACACACGGCTTCAACAGCGGCTGGAAACGCAGTTGCGGATACAAGTTTCTTTGGATTCGGCAATGGAGCCGCTAGAATTGCTGCTTACAAAGTCTGCGGCGAGACAGAGTGTACCTCAGACGCTATATTGTCTGGATTTGATGACGCGATTGCTGACGGTGTGGACCTCATCACCATCTCTCTTGGGGGTATATTGGCGCGTATTTTCAAGTATGACCCGATAGCGATCGGGGCTTTTCACGCCATGGCAAAAGGGATTCTTACTGTGAATGCCGCCGGTAACAACGGTCCAATAACAAGAACAGTCTCGGCAGTAGCGCCGTGGATCTTAAGCGTTGCAGCCACCACCACAAACCGTGGGTTTGTCACCAAAGTTGTTCTCGGAAATGGCACCACACTTGTCGTAAGTATCAAGTAACATTCTCATTTAAGGGATCATTGTTGTCCTTCTCTCTATAGATACTAGTGCCTTCTCTGTTTGTTTTTTCCTCAATAGGGTAAGTCAGTGAATGCTTTTGATCTGAAAGGAACGAAGTACCCTCTTGTGTACGGTAAATGCAGTGCAGAATCTGCAAGGTAACTTCCCCTCCAAGAAACAGTAACCTATTTATATTTTTAATCTCATTTCTTATGGAATGAAATCAATTCTTTTTCAGGGATTGTTCGCCAAGTTGTATGCAAAAATCCCGTGTGGAGGGAAAGATCTTAGTGTGTGATGGTCCAGATGGTATATGGGATGCTACGAACTTTGGAGCTATTGCAGTCATTTTTCAATCCCTTAAACCAGACGTCGCGTTCATTCAACCTTTACCCACCTCTGGTTTCCAACCAGAAGTCTTTGAGTCTCTCGTCTCTTACGTTGAGTCCGCAGAGTAAAGAATCATCTTCTCTATGTTTTATACATCTACTCCAGATTCTCCATCTTTATCCTTAAATCTCTGTGTTTGTTTTCTCAGTTCTCCACAAGCGGCTGTTCTGAGAACGGAAACAATCTTCAATCAAACATCTCCTGTTATTGCTTCCTTCTCTTCTCGTGGTCCCAACATTATCGCTCCTGATATTCTCAAGGTAAATATTCAAAACATTTACGATATCGGTTTTGTTTATTTCTCTGGTCTCTGAGAGACAACGGTTGGTGAATTGCAGCCTGATATAACCGCACCAGGAGTGGAGATTCTCGCTGCATTTTCACCTAATGCTGAACCGTCTGAACATGACACCAGAAAAGTGAAGTAATCTGTTCTCTCTGGAACTTCAATGGCTTGTCCAGACATTGCAGGTGTGGCTGCGTATATCAAGACATTTTACCCTAAATGGTCTCCTTCCATGATTCAATCTGCCATCATGACAACCGGTTAGCAAAACAATATATCCAATTTTTACTTTCTTGTCCCACAAGTAACCTTTGTTGCCACTATATTCTTAATCTGTTTCTTAAATAATCTTTGCAGCTTGGCCGGTAAATGCTACTGAAACTGGCATAACATCAACAGAGTTTGCTTATGGAGCTGGACATGTCAACCCAATAGCCGCTTTAAACCCTGGACTCGTCTATGAATTGGACAAAGCAGACCACATCGCCTTTCTCTGCGGCATGAACTACACCTCGGATATCCTCAAAATCATCTCCGGTGAAAGCGTCACTTGCTCCCAAAAAAATGAAACCTTACCAAGAAATCTAAACTATCCTTCTATGTCGGCTAAATTGTCTGAATCTGTCAAAAACTACACTGTGACTTTCATCAGAACCTTGACTAACGTAGGCAAGCTCTACATATAAATCAACGGTAGTGGCGGATCATGGACCTAAGCTCAGCGTCGAGGTCACGCCTAGTGTTCTGACTTTCAAGACTGTGAACGAGAAGCAATCTTTTAGGGTCTCTGTTAGAGGCAGCGATCTTGACTCTGAACTGCCTTCGTCTGCAAATCTTATCTGGTCTGATGGTACCCATAGCGTGAGAAGTCCCATTGTGATTTACTGTTATTCATAATCGCGTTTCAATTATCCATTCGTGCAATTGAGCACTTTAGGTATTGAACCATAAGAAAACAAGCTTTTGCACTCTAAGAATACCTGTCTATGATTCAGTCTAAGCAATAAAATTATTTTTGGGTTTTAAACGAAATTCGAATGTAAATAAATAAATCTGTTTGAAATCAAATAAAAGAAAACAAACTCTAGGGATAAAGGTGGAACTAGATTATATTTTTTGAACACAATTCTAATGTAATAATTCATGATTTAACTGAAGTAAAAAATAATATTTTTAAAAAAAAATGCTACTGATCTAATATTATTTTTACATAAAGAAAACACAACTTAAACTCTTTCAGATTAAATATTTAAAAAATATATCTTTATTTGTAGAACTAGATTATAAATCGGTTTTAAATAATATTTTAAAAAAATTGACCCCTATAAAAAAATTTCTACCTCCACCGATGCAAGCAATGCATCTAACTCCTAAATATGACATGCAAATGCAATAAAAATCAATTAAAAATGCAAACAAAAACTTCATAAACACTCAATGTATCACTGATCGTTACTATGAGTCATCATCGATTCACCATCGTCATCATAGATAAATTATTATTGTTGTTGTAATGTTGCTTCATGCTGTTTTAGTTACCTTATTGCTCTATGATGTCTCTGCTTCCTATATGTTGATGTTCTAGAATCTGCAAATTGGATCATCCAGACGCTGTGTTTGTTTTCTTTATTTCATGTATTTATCAACCTGAGTTCTTTGAAATATCCAAACTCCAAAGGGTACACATGTGAACACTTACAAATTACTACAAACTTTTTACCAACTTTTCTTCGAAAAACTCAGGTAAAGTGGTTACTTAACAAGTTGAATGTTTCCGGTTCCGGATCAAGTCATCCTAGTCACAAGGGTTAGTTTTGATTTGATATCTTTTTGGTCGGAATTCTTTGCATGTTGGTGTCTTGGTGACATGGACTTCCACCATTAAATACTTTTTTGACCATAAAATTATAGACCTCACCTAATAAATGGAATTGAAAGATTATTTTCCTTTTTATCTTTGACCAGAAATTATATGTGTTAACTATATTAATTAGATTTGATTTCTTTCTATTGAAATATAGTATAATATACTAAATTTAATTATATTAACAATCAGAGGAGATTGATTGACTATATTAAAACCCGGACATATCTCACTCGTCTAAAATATATTCATGTCCCTCAAATTTGATAAAGAAAACAAATCAGAGTGACTTTAATTTAGCTTATTCCAAATGGCGAAAGGTACAATATTCTTTTGCCTCTTCTCAAGTCTCATCGTCTTATTTCTTAGTTCAGTCTCACCAGACAAGAATGGTCATGGAGATCAACAGGTACAGTATAACTATAAATACTGTTTACCGAAACTATAATTCTAATTTTTTTTTGTTAAAACAATAATTAACTGCAATTTATAATCATGATCCTCTCTTGTTTATTACTATGAGTCTATATGACAATCCACATTCTATCATACATAATTATATGATGATTATCCATGAAGGTATATATCGTATACTTGGGAGCACTTCCGTCTCGAGAGGATTACAAACCATTGTCCGATCACACGAGTATTCTTCAAGATGTCATGGGAGAGAGGTCTTATTAATTTACTTTTCTCATATTATCTATTTGGATATAGATAATAAAACGTTATGATGATTCTAAAAACTGATATTAATTATTAATTATTACATTCTAGTTCGATCGAGAATCGCTTGGTGAGAAGCTTGAAAAGAAGTTTCAACGGGTTTGCGGCACGACTCACCGAATCCGAACGAAAAAGATTAGCCGGTGAGTGCTTTCATATATTTCAAGATGATTAATCTCTAAAACTATTCAGATATACTTACAAAAGGAATAAATTAAAAAGATCAAGAATTGAAAATGATAAATGTGTAAATTGTATTGGTTTTGCAATACAACAACATACGCATGTTTCTTTTTTTCTTGCAAAATCTTGTTTAGTTTTTCTTTCTCTTTATGATATGGATGTAATGTTCTTCTTAGGAATGGAGACAGTTGTGTCTGTGTTTCAAAGCAGAAAACTGAAACTCCAAACGACGTCGTCTTGGAACTTCATGGGTCTCAAAGAAGGTAGCAACACGAAGCGGAACCCTAGCATCGAGAGTGATACCGTTATCGGAGTCATCGACACTGGAATCTATCCCGAATCCGACAGCTTTTCCGACCAAGGCTTTGGTCCTCCTCCTAAGAAATGGAAGGGAACTTGTGCCGGCGGCTGAAACTTTACCTGCAACGAGTAAACACTTTTTTAACACTCACTTAGGAATTTCGTCGAACAACTTATGTGCACTTTTAATCTTATGTAACCACAATATCTCTATTGTTGTAGCAAGATCATTGGAGCAAGAGACTACACAGCCAAATCTAAAGGAAACGAATCAGCGAGGGACAACAGTGGACACGGCTCACACACAGCGTCAACAGCTGCCGGAAACGCTGTCGCAAACACAAACTTCTATGGACTCGGAAATGGAACCGCGCGAGGTGGCGTTCCAGCCGCTCGAATCGCTGTTTACAAAGTTTGTAACGAAGAAGGATGCGACGGAGAAGCAATTATGTCTGCGTTTGACGACGCAATCGCAGACAACGTTGACGTTATATCCATCTCCATCGTGCTCGATAACATTCCACAGTTTGAGGAAGATCCTATAGCGATCGGAGCTTTTCACGCTATGGCTAAAGGAATTCTCACTGTGAACGCAGCCGGTAACAACGGTCCCAAAATCAGCACGGTCGCGAGCACCGCGCCGTGGGTTTTTAGCGTTGCGGCTAGCGTCACGAACCGTGCGTTTATGGCTAAAGTTGTTCTTGGAAACGGCAAGAAACTTATCGTGCGTAACAAGAAACAGTCTTATTTATATCGTCATATCATTTTTGTTGGTTTAAATGATTTGAACTCTAATGTTTTTATGAAACAGGGAAGATCAGTGAATACGTATGATCTGAATGGAATCAAGTATCCTCTGATTTACGGAAAATCTGCTGCTTTGAGTGCATGTAGCGAAAATAGGGCTAATTAACGTCCTGTCCAAGAAACATTTAAATTTACATTTCTAATTTGTGATGAGATTTTTCTTTTCTTTTTTTTGCAGGTTATGTGAGCCAAAGTGTCTAGACGGAAAACTTGTGAAAGGAAAGATTGTGCTGTGTGATTCTACAAAAGGTCCAATAGAAGCTCAAAAATTAGGAGCGGTTGGTTCCATTGTTATGAACCCTGAACCAGACCATGCCTTTATCCGTTCTTTCCCAGTCTCATTTTTATCCAATGATGACTACAATTCTCTTGTCTCTTACATGAACACCACAAAGTAAGATTTTCTCTATTTTTTTATACGGCCAAAACAGTCTTCTTCTTCTTCTCGGAAATTTCCGACGGATTTCCGACGGTTTTGTGGTTTCACGTGTCTCGTTCTAAGGTTTAGTCTGACATATGACTAGACAAGCCGAAAAACAAATTCCGTCGGAAATCTGTCGGAAATCCGTCAGTAAATTTCCGACGGATTACCGACGGAATCATCAATTTCCAACGTAATTTCCGACGGAATATAAATCCGTCGGAAAATTTCTGACGGATTTCCGATGGAATGGTCAATTTTCATGTCTATCGGAAATACGTCGGAAATCCGTCGGAATTTTCCGATGGATTTATATTCCGTCGGAAATTCCGTCAGTTTTGTGGTAAATTTCTTGTAGTGATAATGGATTGAGAATGCAACCGGATATAACCGCACCAGGAGTGGAGATCCTCGCTGCTTATTCACCACACAGTTCACCAACTGAAACCGAGATTGACAATAGACATGTAAAGTTCTCTGTTTTGTCTGGAACTTCAATGGCTTGTCCACACATTGCAGGCGTGGCTGCCTATGTCAAAACTTTTAATCCTCAATGGTCTTCTTTCATGATCCAATCCGCTATCATGACAACTGGTAAGCCCATTTAAATCCATCTTTTTAAAAAGCAAAACACTTACTTGTCCTGCAAAAAATCTATTAATGATCTCTTAATTTTGCAGCTTGGCCGATGAATGCTTCTGGTCCTAGCTTTGTATCAACTGAGTTTGCTTATGGATCCGGCCATGTGGACCCAATTGCTGCTATAAATCCTGGACTCGTCTATGAATCGAATAAAGCAGACCACATTTCCTTTCTCTGTGGTTTAAACTACACGAGTGATCACTTAAGAATGATCTCTGGAGACAACAGCACTTGCGCGAAAGAAATTTCCATGACATTACCAAGAAACCTCAACTATCCAACAATGTCGGCGAAAGTGTCCGGAACAGGATCGTTCAAAGTAACTTTCCAAAGAACTGTCACAAATGTCGGTACACCAAACTCTACCTACAAAGCGAAGGTAGTCGCAAGTCCTGGATCTAAACTGTTCAGCCAAGTGTTGCCTAGTGCTCTGTCTATGAAGTCGATGAATGAGAAGCAGTCTTTCACGGTGACTGTTTCAGGCGATAATATCGGAACAAAACAGCCTGTCTGCAAATCTAATTTGGTCTGATGGTACTCATAATGTGAGAAGCCCCATAGTTGTCTATGCTATGAGCTAATGAGGCTGGTTTATAGTCGCTATCATAAATCTGAATTGATATTTGCATTGTTGTGTACTAGTTAGTTAAATGGAAAGTCAAACGTCTAATAAAAACATGGAGAAAGTCTAAAAAATGGAATTTAAGCTACTTAAAAGTTATAACACTTGTTCTTGTTTAGAAAATTTGCTTTGTATGGACCAAAAGGAAACAACAACGTTTCTGAACTTCAGCAGCTTGCAAACATTTCTGAACCAAGAAAGGAGAATGATGAAAAAGTAAACTTGTTTGTGAACTTCTGCAGCTTAATACATGCATATTTCTGTTAATTGCCACGTAATCTCTAGTTCGTAAGATTAGGCACAAAAAAGGATATTTTGAAGAATAAAAGTTCAGTATTCGTGATCCGCTCTGTTTTTGCAGGATTTGTCACATTGTGGTTCTCCGTGGAGAGCAAGAAACCTTATGTTACTTCACTGGTTAACTTTCATTTTTTTTTATTCTTTACTTGTTTAAAAAACGACTTAAAAGTCATACAAGCCATGACATAATTAAGTCTTTTCATTTTCGTAACATCTAGTTACTTCACCTAAAAACTCTCTATTTTGTACCTATTACGAAGGTTTCTATTAATTTATTATATATATAAATAACTATTTATATTCATTAACTAAACGCCAATTATCTAACGTTTTGTTTTCTTCTACATAAGATCACTCGCTTTGTATAAATATAAAATCAAACAAAAAGGAAAAAAAAAAACACAAAAGACTACCAGACTAGTTATTTTAAAAAAAAACAATGAATAGGTTTAATATGTTCTTGTGTTTGTTTATTTTCTTGATGGTCACCTCCTCGCAAGCCAATCACGAGGGGAGAAAGGTATGGTCTACAATACATATTTAATTCATCTGTTTCTTGTTATATATTTCTTATAACATTACTGTTTAAGAGTTTTAACAAAAACACATTACGGTTTAAGATGGGTAATTAAGGGTGGATACTGCAGGTCTACATCATATACATGGGGGCATTGTCGTCAAGCAGCCACTACGTCACTATTAAACGTCATCATCTCTCATTGCTTCGTAGTGTCACCGGAGAAAGGTCAATAATCTCATTGCTACATCATATATATTTATTTCTGTTACACAAAATCTGATTACCTTATGTGTATATATAAATACTAATCAGTTACACACCGAGCCTAATTGTCGCCAACTACGGGAAGAGCTTCGATGGATTCGCCGCATGGCTCACTGAGGACGAAAGCAATAAACTTTCAGCTAAAAAAACGTTTTGAGTCATTCAAGATATTGCGACTATAGGAGGACTAAAAGAAAAAAAATCCATTTCAGTTTTAGTTTGTGTTTAAATAATGAATGATCGTTTCTTTTGTTTTTTGGTTCCTCTCTACATGAAAATGAATACTAGCCATGCCCGCCGTGGTTTCGGTTTTTCCCAAGCTAAAACTCCACACGGACGTGGATATGATTAAGGACGGTGCCATTGACTCGGGAGTATGGAGTCAAAATTTAGCTCCCTTGTGAGTTGTGACCTTGTAACTATTATTTTTTTTTGTAATAATCATATAGTCAAAAGACTCAAAACATGCTTATCAAGATCCCCCAGAAGATATCTTTGTCAGATGCTGAGATTCAAGATTGATGAAGTTTTTTAATTTATTTTTTAACTTGTGTGATTGTGCGTGCGCATATCAAGTGTAAAGAAGTCTCTGACTTTGATGAATCAAGATCCAGAATCTGATTTGCTAACTGTTACATCACAAGAAGACTTGTTATTGAGTGTCTTCTTTTATATTCCCTTGCTTCACAATTTGTCAGAAGAGGGCCACATTCTTTGATTCTTACAAAAGTTCTTAGTTCAGATCTTCTGGCCTCTCTATTTTTGAAGGGATTTATTTGTAATTTTACATCATGTACAATTTGCTATAAAAACGAATTTTTAATAAGTTTACATTATTTCTCTGGGGGCGCCGCCGCGGAGTAGTTATCGGACATAACTCGAAATCTTGTGGGATTTGCCCGCCTTTGTTTATGTTTTTTAATCATATTATTTATTGACAAAAAAAATATTGATATTCGTTTTTTTAAAAGAAATCAATAAAAAATCAGAAGTCTATCATAAGTATATGTTGGGGTTTTTGATTCGGGAATGGTTATCCCACGGAGAGAGGTTGTTTCAAACCACGATGCTTATGCGAATGCGTTGGAGATTGACCAAAAAGTTAAAATTCTTCTAAATCGAAGTTTGACAGGTGTATTAAAACCGATTTTATCATTTCCTTGCATAAGAGACTGATTAAATTAGGACAAATAAATTTTTGTATTAGAACCGAAATATATCTGAACTTCTTTTCAAAATCCCATATACAAAATGAGTGTCGTCTCTAAGATTAATAGTCAAAGTCCGTATAAAACTCAAAAAAAGAAAGATGCTAGCAACGTATAAAAAGAAAAAGTCTTTGACAATTCTTGTTCTCGCATATAAGGAAATAAACATATTTGATTGGCAGCTTAATCTACATAATAAAGTTATCAGACAAAATCTGCATATTAAAGTTAATAGAATATTTTCCAATCTATTCATTAAGATATCATTCCTTTCTCTTCTACGATCTTAACCAAATAGTATTAATATATTAAGAACTTATCCCTGACGCCTAGTGTGTAATCCCAATCAGGCATCGAACTATGGTATCTTTTACTGATCCAAATGTTTGGCTCGAATCATATATTTTTTACAAATAATTTATTGTGAAAATGTGATCAACATGTCAAAGTTTTTAATTGGTGGCATAGTACCAAACTACTTGATATAAAACCATATATAAGTACTACTCACATTTTGAAATCTTATTATAAACGTATTCTATATTTGTAGAAACGGATAAACTCTTAAG